>QLOD02000029.1:19315989-19350331 GCA_003260245.2 Sideroxylon spinosum | reverse complement strand
AGCTTCGCACCAACTCCGCCGCCGCAGACCGGGACGGCCGGCACCAGAGGGTCATCCCAATCGGCGCTCCGGGAGCGCGGGGAGGAGTCAACTGAATCGGGATAGCTGACGTTGGCTGCTGGTTGTGGAACCGCCGCAGCGGTGGCGGAGAGTGGTGGAGCAGGTGCTGGTGGCTCCATCAGGGGTGAGGGGATTCTTTGCTCCGTTCTGAAGGAGAGAGAAAAGGAGGGCCTGATTCAACGGGAGTTCGATGCTCTTATGCTCCCCCCGGGGTTTTTTTTTGCTGGTGGCTCCATTTGTGTAATTACAATTAAACCCTTTAATATTTAAAAATTACAAATACCTTCGTTATTTTGAAAAGTTAATAATACTTGTACCTCTCCGTCAGTATGCTATTAAAATTTCTGTTAAAATAATGATATCAGTTAAATTTTTTTTTCAATATATCAATTTTACCGTTTCTAACATTCAAAATTTACACAATATATATGTATCATTTTACTAAAAGTAAAAAACTCATTTTCCGTGTGAATTTTTTTACCTAAAAATTCCTCCACCATGAATTTTTCTTTTACGGTGCTTTCGACCAAACCATGGCTTTAGCCTAAGACCAGATACTGTTCGACCATAAAGAATTTAACCCAAATTATTTTACAAATGCCTTGGCTAGACTCCAAGCACAAATAGCTTCAATCGTCGCCACTATTCATTTCATGGTCAATCCGTGACTTTATAGAATGGTTTCAATGGTTTTCAGGCACCGTGGTCGACGAGTTTCAATCTTCAAGCACTTCTTTTATGAAAAGTAGAATCGAACTCAACCAAGCTTTTCATTTTCCTCTTTCCTAGAATCAAACTCGGCCAATTGGTTGAAAAGCATATTGTTTTACTAATGCTTTGGCTAGACTCCAAGCATAAATAGCTTCAATCTCCGCTGCCACTCATTCCTTAACTACCCAATTAGTTGTTCATGGTCAATCCATAACTTCATAGAATGGTTTCAATGGATTTTCGGGCACCATGGTTGGCGAGTTTCAATCTTCAAGCAGTTCTTTAATGAAAGCAGAATAGAACTCGGCCAGGCTCAATTTTCCCAATACCAAGCAATGGAGGGCTTTTCGAAGTCAAATCAGAGCTGAAAACACATGGGCAGCGCCGGAAAAGTCCTGGGCAATGCTAAAAAGAACCTGGGCAGGGCCAGAATTGTTTAAAAAACACCTAATTTTACTGGCATTGATGATAGCAGCCCAAGAGGTCATTTGAGATTATAAGGTGGCGAGATGGTGTAGGAAATCAGATTTCCCAATTGAGCCAAACCCCTTAGTCAGACTTGAATGAATCTTAACACTTGGAACAAATTCTTGTAAATAAACTAGATGAAACAGTGGAAGCCATGGGAGCATGGACAGACTGGGTAGCACCTAAGGTTACAATATTCATACCAAGAAATGCCAGAATTATCGTTCTTTGGTTGAGAATTCCATGGACGTGGGCGGAAGTAGCTGCAGGAGCAAGTGATGTTGATTCCCACGTGATTCACATCCGTGTCGAAGTTTTAATCAAACTTCTGAAGCAGTAAAGTCCATCTAATTAGTCTAGGCATGGAGGAAGGTATTTAAAGGCATCATGATTGGTGTAGACTATGACATGTGAGCCAATCGAGTAAGACCTAACCTTGTCTAATGCAAACACTATCGCCAATAACCCATTCTCAGTTGTGGTGTAATTCTTTTGGGAGTCACTAAGGGATTTACTTGCATAGTATGGTACACAGAGTCTTTTATCATTCCTTTGGCCCAAGACTGCACCATTGGCATAGTCATTGGCATCACATCAACTTAAAAGGCAATGTCCAATCAGGTGTTTGAATGACAGAGGCTGAGGTGAGTAACCCCTTCAACTTATCAAATGAAGCCTGACACTCAGGGCTCCAATCAAAAGGTACATCATGTACTAAAAGGTTACACAATGGTCGAGCTATATCACTAAAAGATGCAATGAACCGCCTATAGAACCCTGCATGGCCAAGAAATGATCGGACATCTTCACACATCTAGGGATTAAAAGCTTTTGGATGATTTCTACCTTAGCCTTTTCTACTTTAGTACCCCTAGAGGAAACAACATGGCCTAGGACAATACCTTTTGTCATCATAAAGTGACATTTCTCCCAATTCAAAAATAGGTTCTTCTCTTCACACCTTGTTAACACTTTTTTTAGATTACTCAAACACGCCTCAAAATCACTACTATACACCGTGAAATCATCCATGAATACTTCTAGAAACCTTTCCACAAAGTCACTAAAAATACTCATCATGTACCTTTCAAATGTGACCGGCGTATTATACAAACCAAAAGGCATGCCCTGGTAGGCAAATGTATCGAAAGGGAATGTGAATGTCATCTTTTCTTGATCCTCAAGAGCTATCTCAACTTGGTTATAGCAAGAATACCCATCAAGAAAGCAATAGAATGGTTGTCATGCTACCCTCTCTATGACTTGATCAATGAAGGACAAGGGAAAATGGTCCTTCCTAGTTAAAGCATTCAACTTCCCATAGTCAATACACATGCGCCACCCTATCTGAATCCTAGTGGGCACAAGTTCATTGCTCTCATTCTTAACAAACGTAACTCCAGACTTCTTTGGAACAACCTGGGTAGGACTCACTCATTGAGAATCAGAAATGGGATGTACGATCCCAGCATCTAGGAGCTTTAGGACTTCACCTTTAACTACCTCATTCACGTTAGGATTCAACCTCCTATGAGGTTGTCTCATTGGTTTAGCCCCCTCCTCTAGGTAGATGGAGTGTGTGCAAATGAGTGGGCTAATCCCATGAAGGTCTGCAATTGTCCAACCTAAAGCCTTCTTATGTCCCTTCAACATCATAACTAACTTCTCTTCTTGGTCTCTAGTGTGCTTGGAAGATATGACCAGTGGGTATGACTCTTTTTCTCTTAAAAGTGCATACTTAAACTCACTAGGAAGGGGTTTCCTCTCAGGCTTGGCTAGCTTGACAATGGAAATTTCAAGTTTGACTATGGTTGGGATAAAGTTCTCTGAAGATTTATTAGACTGCTCTATAGACATGATGGGTGCACTATCTAACCAACTCAACACTTCTAAGACATCTTCACCATCAACCTCATCATTATAATCCTTTCCCTCCCCCATTGTCAATGCTTTTTCTAAAGGATCTCCAATGAACTCCTTCTCAACATATTCCTCTGTAACTGTCTGAATTAAATCCACCTCTCTTATATCCTCTTCTTCTCCCATGGGTTGCCTAGTGACTCTAAAAATATTCATTTTAGCTGTCAAATTCCTAAAGGAGATTTTCATAAGACCATTCCTACAATTGATGAGAGCATTAGTGGTTACTAGAAAAGATCTTCCTAAAATGACAAGAACTGGTGGAATGGAACCTTGAGGGGTAAGCTGAGTGTCCAAGATAATAAAATCCACAGGATAGAAAAACTTATCAACCTGAATGAGTACATCCTCCAAAATACCCATGGGAATCTTAACCGATCATTAGCTAATTGCAAAGTCACTCTAGTTGGCTTAAGCTCCTCCAAACCCAATTATTGATAAACTGTATAAAGAAGAAGGCTGATGCTAGCATTTAAGTCTAATAGAGCTTGTTTCACCTTATGCTCACCTATGACACATGCTATGGTAGGACACCCTGGGTCATTATACTTTGGTGGGGTCTTATATTGAAGAATGGCACTAACTTGTTCTACCATAAAGGCTCTTTCCTTGACACTTACCTTTTTCGTGACCGTACAAAGGTCCTTTAAGAACTTGGAGTAAGATGGGATTTGTTTGATGGCCTCTAACAAGGGTAGGTTGATCCTTACTTACCTGAACACCTCAAAAACTTTAGAGTTTAAAAGTTATTTATTTGACTTGTTCAATTAGCTTGTTAAGGGTGGTTGGGGTTGGAAACCTACAACTTGTTCTCTCTCTTTATTCTCATTCTTATTCTCCTCAACCTTATTCTTTTTCTTCTTCTCATTTCTCTCATTTCTCAGTAATTCTTCCACTTCATCATCAATTCTTCTTCTCCCTTCATCATCACACATTTTCTGTTTTATTCTGATTTCACCTTGTTCACTACTTTCCCCTTTCTCACCATATATCATCTCTTCTTTCTCATTAACTCTCAACAACCTTGGATCATCTGGATTTTCAATTACCTTCCCACTCCTCAAGATGGTAATTGCTTGCACATGATCATGGGTCAATTTCTCACCTAAAGTCTCACCCATATGAACTTGTCCCTGAGGGTTTTGAATGGTCTACGAGGGTAATTTACCCTTTTCAGCTAGACTCTGACTTTGGATGAGCTTGGTCATATGGTTCCTAATATCCTCAATGGCTCTATTAGTTTGTTCTTAATTCTTAGCAATTTGATTGTTAGTACCAGTTTAACTTTACATGAACTGCTGAAGAGTATCTTCTAATGATGCCTTCCTATACTGAGGTTGGAAGGAACTAGAAGATGGACCTTGTAGTTGACCTTGAGAAGGATTTGAATTGAATTGTGGAGGATAAGGTGCACCAGATGGATCATTTCTCCATGAAAAGTTGGGATGATTTCTCAACCCAGGATGATACTGATTAGGAAGGGGAGGTGGCCCCGATTGTGTTTGAGTTTGGCTTGAGTATTGTTAAGGGAACATGTGTGAGGTGTTTGTATTTGAAGTTTGCCCATATAAAACTTCTTTGAAAGCAGGGACTGTGGGGCAATCTTTCGTGCTATGATCTGACACCTCACATATAACACATCGCACTTCCCTCTCACTCACCACATTCACTTTTTTAGTTTCAAGTAACTCTATCTTTCTAGTGAGGGTAGCAATCCTAGCACTCAAATCATCATTTTCATTCAACCTTAGTTTCCCGCTAGATTGTGCTTGGACTCCTCTAGACTTTAAGTGTGAAGGTGATGTTACCTCCCAAAATTTGGTATTTTCAGCCTACTCATCTAAAAACTCATAGGCTTCTTCAGCCAACTTATGTAGAAACTGACCATTACTCATGGTACCCACTAACTGTTTATGCTCAGATGGTAATGCATCATAAAAAAAAACTACACACCTGCCAAATTGGATATCCATGATGAGGAAATGCATTACATAAGTCCTTAACCCTCTCCCATGCATGAAACAATGACTTTCCTGGTTGAAATGCAAAATTTATGATTTTTTTTTTTTTTTGCATCATTAAAGTTCTATGAGCTAGAAAGCATTTTTTCAAAAATTTCTCTTGCATTTCCCTCCATGTTCCTATGGAGCAAGGTCTCAAGAAATTAAGCCATATTTTGGTTTTATCCTTCAAAGAAAGTGGGAATAACCTCAGCCTTACGGTGTCTTCACTAACATTTTGGTCCATGCAAGTGGTACACACATCCTCAAACTCATTCATGTATGCGTATGGGTTTTGCGAATCCAAGCCATGAAATGTGGGCAACAATTGTATTGTGCTAGGCTTGAAAATGAAATTCCTTTGATTTAGAATTATGCAAGATGGGGTAGTTTGTCGTATGGGGTGTAAAAACTCCCGCAATGGTTGTGTATCTAAAGGAGCGATGGCCTCTTAGCCACCTTGCTCATTACCTCTTAAATTTTCCATGAATGCTACCAAATCAGTAGAAATCAATGATGATGATGAAGATTGTGGTGTAGATGATATAGAGGATGAAGTTAATAAAAACTCAATGAATTCTTCTGTAGGTTAAGGTTGTGTATGCAAAATGGACAGAACAATTCTACTCGACCTAAGGTGCATGCACAAAATACAACTAATGCATAAGTACAAGCGGTTTATGTATGTTTACTAATACTAGCTTATTTCAAGGAAAAATCTACCAATTATAAAGTAAAAAGAAAAAATAGAACGAGATTACACAACAAGTGTGCAACCTGTCATTGAAGATAGTGGTGAGGATCAATTTGTCCAAACTTCCCAAGATCGTAGTTCACCGTTGCTTAAGACTCCCGGGCAACGACACCAAAAGTGCTTACTTGATTCCAATATATCAATATCGGCTCAACCCCAAGTACAGGATGTCTATTGAAGCATAATAACCAGTGAGAACCAGATCGTGTCCACGAGAGCCTTAGCAAAAATCAGTAAACCACAATCTTTGAAAAAGTTTTAACCAAGATTTAACCCCAAAATAAATGGTAGAGATTGGATTTGAATTTTATCAATGGCTATTTGTGTGAATTTCTTCCTAGAAAATAGAATTAAGAAAACCTTGGATCCAAAACCAGCTCATAGTGATCGACAATAAATTTCAAGGCATCTATTACTCAACTTACACCGAAAATGGTAGATCGAAAAACATACTTTACGTACAAACACTTTGGAGCAATCCAAATCTGATTTGAAATAGAAATTAAAAAAAAAATATGATTGAGAAATTAAATCAAACACATGATATGCATAATTTATAGATTTTTACATATAAATTTTAAAATTAGTAATCACCATGTAAACTCAAGAGCATTGCATGATAATTCTAAGTAGAAATTCATAGGTAAAATCCATAAATCATACAAAATTGGAATTCGATAGAAATCTCAACTCGAAAATCCATAATCAATTCGAATCAAACCTAGATCGCTCCATTAGCACAAGAAAATTTGACATTAAGCCCATTACCTTGAAATTTTCACAAATCAACTACGAGACTTGCTTTGAATCCAAGAGAAAAGTCTAATCAAACATAATGAAAGAAGAAAATAGTATAAATTGAAGTAAATCCATTCATAAAACTGAAAATCTATTACAAGAAATAAAGGAATTGAAAGTTGATAACCTTTCTTTCTCTAAAACTTTCTTTCTATATATGGAAACTAAACTGAATATAAATGTACGTGGTCTCTTACAAACAACTTCACTGGAATTTATATAACGTGTTCTTAAAAGTACGATTATGCCTCTTCCTCAAAAACTGAATTGTAGAATTTTCGTATCGCAGAATGGTTCAAACAGGGGTTCGAACAAACATATGGTTCAAATACGGGTTCGAATAAAATTCCAATACTTAGTCAAATTTTCTCCATTTGAATCTTGCATAGCTTCCATTGATCTAACTAAGGTTTAAAAAAAGGCTGTTTCAAACCAAGGTTCGAACCAGATTCCAAGATTTTGAAAATTTTCAAGCTTATAATGTTGGTGACCTTTCTGTTGATCGAACCAATGGTCGAACATCTTTGCAATTAGTCGATTTCCTCACTTGGTGGTCTGCATTGGCTTCTGTTATTCTAACCATGGTTTGAACAAGGGCTCAAACCATTTTCTTCACACTTGGCCAATTTTCGCTGCTTCTTTCTCTGTTGTGCCACTGGTTAAAACAGTGGTTCGAACAGCCCCTGGTTCGAACATAAGTTCGAACCACTTTCCTGATATCTTCCATTTTGATTCAATTTCTGTCATTTTAGTCCCAAACACCTGCAATTCAGAAGAGTTTCTCATAAATGCATTTTATGAAAAAAATTATGGTTTGCAATTATATTGTTTAATTTTATTGTAGATACAATGCGGATGGTTGGGATATTTCTTACAATGAGGATTTGTTTGAAATGGATTCAGCACCATTGGAGAAGGGTTTATGTAAAAAGGCTTCGACACCACTAGGGGAGAATTTATACGAAAATGATTATACCATTGGTAGATGATTTTTGTGAAATGATTTTTATACCTTTTGTTGGAATGGAGTTTGATACATTGGATGCGCCTCTTGTATGTTAGAACAAATATGCACATGACACTGGAATTGGCAGCCAAATAAAATTCTCAAACAAGAAGAAAAGTTAATGAGTCATAAGATCTAGGATGTATGTATGCTCTTAACGAGGCATAAAAGTGGAAGATTCACGTTGCATTATTTCCAAGCATCGTTCAGATACTAGATGCGGATGTGGTGTAAGCATGGGAATTCCATCGAATGATAAGGGGAATTATTGTGTGACATCCTTTATTGGAGAACATAAGCATGTGTTGGAGGGTAAAGAAACCACTCATTTACTTAGAGTACTTGGACCATCAATCCAATTGCATAGGCTATTTCCATTGCAGTAGGTCGGGCCTGGCCGTAGGATAATGCATAAGTATATGAGCATTATCTTGCCCCAAATTCTACCACCTGGGAACAAGGGGACAAAACCCTCAATAATTTATTAAGTCATCCAAAACATACCATATTAGAGTGGAAGAGAATTCATAAATCAATATTCATAATTAGAATATTCTAATATCTCAAACTGCCACAAAAAACTACATCACTAATGCCACAAAAATGGGCCCAAAATTATAAGTCGTTCTATTACAATTATTATATTAAAATGTAATATAAAACAACCCAATAGTAACTATCCATGGTCGGCATGCTGGCCCACTAATCTATCATCCATATAAAGTCAACTATAGGAAGGGTGAGCACTAACCCACATGTGCTCAAATAGTGTTTATAAAACATTTTCTATCTTGTTAAATTGTTTAGAAAATAACACTTAAATCAATTTAATTAAGTTTATTTTATCAATCTCAAAATAATATATAATCCCAGTATATAATCATATAGATCCATTTGAAAGTTTCTTAGCCACGACCCCTTAGTCTCATGCTTTACCAATTCATCTTATATATATACATTCATATTAACACAATGGTATGACTCAGGTATTTTATAAGTTTAGTCTATGACCATGGAACTAAACCTAAGAACAACTCTGCTGGCCTCAACCTTCGAGTAAATTTGGTTCTATAATCCCAAAAAGTACATCTCTTGCCATTCTAGGGCTACTACTCCCGCATTCCAGTCATATAAATCTTACCATACTAGCCACTTGATCTTGTAGTCCTAGAAAGTACATCTCTTGCCACTCTATGGAAATTGGTTCCATAGTCCCAATAATACATTTATGTTATAATAAAGCATATGACACGTTTTGTAGGTTACTAGCACACTGTTAATGATAACCAACTCTGAGCAAGTTTTGGGGCTTTTACTATCCACTCTTTAAATATCCTCTATGATCCCGATAATCAATCTCAATCATAATATTATTATTAATTAGCACAACATCTACAAGGTTCATCCTAAACTCAATTTCTCGTGTTAATTCCTTATTTATTAATTCTTATGAAATAATGCCCTCCCGAGCCTAAATTTTTTGTTGCCCAATGCATTCATGTGTTTACCATAATAATCAATCTTAATAGGAAAGTCATATGTAAGATGTACTCAAATCATGCATTTTAGGAAATCGACTCGAAGGCAGTTCAAGCGCCTAGCTACTAATAATAATTTAAGTTAATTTTTTTTCATAAATTTATAAAGGAAAATGAGGATCTCGTAGACTCCTTGCAAGAACATCAAAGGTTTAAAATACTATTAGTAATTTTTTCAACTTAGGTTTTATAAAAGAATAATTTTCAACTTTATTTCATGGATAGGTTTCATCATAATCAAAACATGAACTTGGAGTGGACAATATTCTCTTCTATCATCTCATACAATTCCTAATAAACAAGTTCGATATTTCACAAAAATTATCAAACTTAAATCATAAGTTAAATTAATTATACACAAAGCATGAATTAGAACTCCAACACACACATCCCTACATATATCTACTTAAACATAATAAGAAAAATCTTATAAACACAACCTCACCTACCTTGGAATATATATACGTTAATGTATATATTTAAACTTTGGAAACCATCGACTCAAGTTGGCCTTTCTACTCTTCATTTTCCGACAATCCTTTCACTAAGTTTTCCCATAGTTTTGCCCACTTTCGGATGATTTTTTTTAAACAAAAATGTTGACATAACCTTTCTCTCTCCTTTTAGCTCGCAAGGAGGAAAGACAAAGTGAGAGAAGAAAAGAAAAATGACAAGTATAAGAGAAAAGTATATGGATGAATTGAAAAAATATGGGGTATAAGGATCATAAGAGCTTTCCATTCACCATCCAAAAGTCTGCCAATTCATCTATGTTTATGCACCCTATAAATCCCTTTAATCAATTCTGGTCCAAACTTCCACATACACTAACTCCAGCGGCCAACTCTTAATGCCCCTCATAGACATTAACTCCTCATTTTCTTTTAATAAAATACATATGATATATATATATATATCCACATGCATATGCAAGACATGTATATATATAAATAAACATTAAACATCACTATGCTATAATAATTTAAACAAAATTTTCATACCGCCAAATAAAATTTAAATAAATTTTCAAAATATTACATTATAATATTCTAAAAATTATTGAACAAAAATTTTTAGGTCATTAAAAGCATAGAAGTTGGGGATTTGAAAATGTTGGCTTCACTAGGGAAGATGTGAAGTCACATTTATGTACTAAGCAAGAAAAATATTTGGAATTAGGGGAGGTGACAACAATCTTGCAGTACTTTCAAGTATAATCTAAGATAAGTCCAATTTTTCACTATTTCCAACTATATTGTGATGGATAAATTACTAATATTTTTGGGATGCATGTGAAGATGCTAGTTAACTACTAATGTTTCGATGATGGGGATGTGTTTGACACTACTTTTGGAACTAAAAACAAATTGCACCCTTTAGGAATTTTTATGAGGTTTATAATCACAAAAAAAACTCTAGGATTTCAGGGTAAGATGCCTTGTTTAGATGGTTATTCAATGCATTTATTCTATGTCATGGAGAAAAATTCCAATCACAATTTTCATGGGCCAAGATGTTATCATGAAAAGTGTAATAGAAGTAGTTATGCCCACGATTCGCCTGGACTTTATACGCAGCACATTATATAGAATGCTTAAAAAACTTAAGTGGTAGTCTTGGGGTTAAAAAAAAAAAATATCCATATAAGAACTTTCTTACTTGTTCCAAGTATTGATAAGTTTGACCAAAGGTGAAAACAATGGTAAAACAATTGGCCTAGTGAGAAATAAATGTTTTCAAGCACTTTATGAAAAGTAAACCCAATGTTATAATTTCTACATGAATGACATATTTACTACTGGGGCACGCAGTTGAGTTAAAGTGTAAACACAAGAATAAAACAACATGTGGAAAATGGACTATGAATGAAGAAATTTTTTACTGGATTTGAGATGTTTCTGATCAGCATTGGGAAAATAGAAATATTGAGTGATTGTAAGTCTCAACAAACAACTCACTCAGCTAGTAGTTACTACTTCAAGCATTTTTAGAAATGCCTTAGAAACTAATACTCCCAATTTGCTTAAACTTTTCAATGAACAATTTTTGGTTGAATTTAATGTTTCATTGGATGAAAATGATCCAATCAAGGTTCCACATATTCGAATTGCGAAAGGAGGCAATGCACATAATATACATTTTGATATACATCGGAACTATTTGGAAAGGGTTGTACACGTGACGCCTGATGTCAATTACCTTAACGGGAATAGCTTTACTGGTTATATGTTGATTTGACGACTAAGGCCTAATCGAAAACATCACTAGTCAGATGCCTAATCAAGTAAGAAAGACCCAACGAGGGTCGTCCATGCTCGAATGTCCCCTAGTTAGGTAAGGGTTGAGCGGATATCAGTTAGACTCATCCAATCGGGTCAATAGCAGGCTGGACATTCTCCTATTCAAGGTAATGTAAAATATTCTCATATCAAATACCCCTGATTCCCTTGATCTCTTCAATGAGATTAGGGGAATCTTCTTTTCCAATTGGGAACACTTCCACTAGGATGCCCTCGGCCGGTTGAGGGCCAAGCAAAAAAGCTAGGCAAATCCTCCCCGCTCGGGTATAGGTGGAGCAAGAAACTTAGCCGTTGTTGGTAACGTAGAATCTCCCCATATCAGATGATCCCATTTTCCCTAATCTCTCAAGCAAGTTTGGGGGAATCTGATAGGTGTTAGCTTTATCGCTTGTCACCTGCATTTATGGCACCGCAGGTGTGGTGATGTTGGCGTAGCATTAATGAGACACATTCCTTATCTCTATTGCCATGTGTTGATTTAGATTACCTCAGAAGCTTAAAAACATGGAACGAAATCCTAACCATTCATATGGAAATTATAATTAAATTCTGATCGTTGAATTTGAAGCCGAATTCTGGTTTTAATATTTACATTTCACACCCCTTTGCATTCATATCTTCTTCAAGCTTTTGTTCTTGTGTTCCTATATTCTTCCACATAGCATTTTTTATGATCTTCTTATTTTCCACCATCTTACTCTCAGTGCAGATTTCTTATTCCTTTGGTAATCGCTATTTTTTTGTTCTTTTACAATTTTCTTCTTCCTAAATTGTTTCTTTTGCTCTATGCACTGATTTACCATTTGGGGTCTCTGGTTTTATCATAGTGTGTCGAATCCCCCGTTTAGAAGGATTTGTAGGGAAACTTAGGTCTCTTCGAGCGATTTTTGGCATTTTCCTTTTCAATTCTTACACAGATATACTAAGAGAAACTATGGCTAACTCAAAGTGCACTCATTCCGGGGACTTGGTAAAGGTTAGGGGTATGGTGTCTACCTCCCGCTCTATTGTGGGTGTTGAGGCACAGCATAAAAGCATTAGGCCAATAATTAATGCTTTTGACCTAGAAGTAGTTGATTCTAGCCATTCGGCTAGAGAGCAACCTCAATTTTATGCTGAAGCTATTGCATCAACAATGGATACAGTTAAGATTTAACAGTTCTGGTTTACCTTCCAATAATCCCGGACACATTCATTCAGGGTGCCTAAGGGAGATGATTGAGTTTACTTTCCACAGGACAGTGAGGTTATTATCTACGAAGGTGCCTTAGTGGCTTTCATTTCTCTATAATTAAGCCCGTACGGGAAATTCTTGCTAGGCTCGATCAAGTATTTGGTTAGATCCTTCTCAGCAATTAGAGCATTATGGTCAGATGTGTAGTTCTATGAAGGGCTACCACTGACCACGAACTATCGATTGATGAGTTCTTGTAATGTTATTAGGTCATTGAGCGCTAGTGGTTCTTCTCGGGTAGAGAATGAGAACTTAATTTGATAGTCAGGCTGCCAACTTCTAACAAGGTTTAACAAGGTTTGGAAGGGTGAGTTTTTCTTTATCTACATGGATGGGTTGGAGCACCAGTAGTAGAAGAGTGCAAATTAGCCACCCATCAGAGTCCTCAAGTAATGGGGTTACCCGACTAAAAAAGGTACACTATACCCTTAACAAATTTCTCTTTGTCCATAAAATTAATTACTATTTGTTTTACTTATCGTTCTTATCTTTTATGACCAACTCGAGCCTAACCCAAATTGTTAGATAAGCTCAATGCTGGAATAGAAACTGTCAAAAAAACACAACGTGTATCAGGGTGAGCCACTGGTTTATGTGGGATTGTTGGCGACTTATACGCTCGGTCCAGAGCTAAATAGGGAGGCTTTTATAGCCAAACGTGAGCGAAGTGAGTTCTTAGTCTGTTACTTATTTCTTTTCTTATTTAGTCGTACTCTGATCTTACTTTTCTAAGAAAATAACCCTTCTCAATCAAGCCCTTCAATAGTCATGCTTTCTTTCAATGTGGATAGGTTTAAGAGTAAAAAGAAACAAACCACCGATGAAAAGGCCCCAAATAAGTTGAAACTCACTATTAGCGAAAGCCTAAGCACAAAGGACAACTCCCCTTTCCCCCTAGCTACCTCAAATGATCCAGTTATCATCCATTCTCCTCTTCATGAAATTGGTGAAAGCTCTGTTACCCAGACAAGTGCTATTGCCTCTATTCCCAAATTTATTTATCTGGTGGATGATCCTCAGCTAGCCTAAAGGAAATCTATGGCACTGATTGAAAATGAAGAAATCAATTGACAGAAAAACTACACTAGCCACCAAGTGGGTCATGACCTCAATCATGATCTCATGAAAGTATGGATTTTATTCATTGTACTCATTCCCTTGCTTACATGATTGACGTTTGTTTGTTTATTTTTTTTTTCTTTATTATGTAAAGTCTCACTCACCTGACTGTTCGAGTTCATGACATGATAATGGAAAAAATGAAACTTGTGGCTGACGAAGAACATATAAGAAAATTGGATGCCGAGGTTCACACCCACAAATCTAAGGCCCACGAGAGGGATGCTACTTTGGCTACATTAGAGGAAGAGAAGAAAGGCTTACCTCTCAGCTTGAGAAATCAAAGAAGAGACATGAAGTTGAGAGGGTCGAGTCGATAAAAAAGTTGCTCATAAAACCGAGAGGTGCGTCAAGGCTAACGAGCATGTTACTACCCCCGTCAAGAGATACAAGAATAGTGAAACATACCCGAGATAATCTCAAACTTTCTTTTTTTTAGGCGTTTGACGTAACCTGGATGAGAGCTACTCAGTTTTATCCTAATCATAACTTCTCTAAACTCCAGCCTATTGATCAAAAGGCTACTTAAGTGATAGTAGGCGGTAAAGAAGGGGACGATATCAGGGATGTCAATGCAAGGACCCTACAGCTTAACTCTTTTTTTCTTTAAGAAATATTTTGATTTTGATGATGTAATAAACTATTTTTATTTTCTTTGAAACTCTGAATGAATGGATGGCTTTATTTTCACCTTAACTTGTTTATCTTAAATATATTGGAGAGGAAACACTTGCACATATTTGCAACTTCTTACTTTATTTATTCATTTAGCTGAGTTCCTAGACGGGATGCCAATTCCACTCAGCTGTAGGTGAGCTAGCTTTGTGCTACTTAGCCTACTAGGCAAACAGGGTCTTTACTTTTCCCCCAACCACATGAGTCGAGCAAGTTCATTTTACCATTTTTGGCATTGGCCTTGTGAACCATCTTTGCACCATTCAATCATGTGAACTGATTGGGATCTCTACTTTACTTGGTCACATGAGCCAATTAAGATTTCTTTAACCATTTTTGCCGTTGACCTTGTGAGCCATCTTCGCACGTTGGTCACATAAACTAAGCGGGATCTCTACCCTACTTCGCCACATGGGCCGAGTAGGATTTCTTTACCCATTTTGGGCATTAGCCACAAAGCCATCTTGGTGTCGCTCAATCACGTAAACCAAGTGAGATCTCTACTCTATTTATTTAGCCATTTGTAGCATTTGCCTCATAAGCCATCTTCATGCCGCTCATTCACGTGAACTGAATAGGATCTCTACTTTACTCGACCACGAGGGCTGAGTGATTTAGCTATTTTTGGCACTGGCCACATGGGCTTTCTTCGCGTTACTCAGTCTAATGAACTGAGCAGAGTCTTTGTTTTGCTTGGTCTCGTGAACCTAGCAAGAATTTTTGTACAGTAGAAATCATTCCTTCATGATCATGCCAAAATGTAGAATTTCATTAATAATTGAACAAAAATTACAATCTTAATTTTTCTCATACATAATACTTTTGAAGGTGTTCAGTATTCCATAGGTAAGGTAGCTCAATGCCCCTAAGCATCTTAAGACGATAAGTTCACTTTCGATTGGAGCCCAGCACTTTGTATGGCCCTTTCTAGTTTTGCCTATGCGTTCCTTCCTATGGATTCCTTATCGACTAATTCACCTTTTTCAATACCAAGTCTCCAAGAGAAAATTCCTTCAGGTGAACTCATGTTATTATCGCTTGTAGTCTTCTTTCTTCTAGTAAGATCAATCTCTTTGTTAATCATTTCTCTATTTTCCTTCGGGTTGAAATTTTGCACTCTTGAACTAGGTAGCATGATCTCAATAGAAATAACTGCTTTTATTCTGAACGCGAGAGAGAATGGTGTTGGTCTAGTTGTAACTCTTTCTGTTGCCCTATATGCCTATAGAATGTTAAGAAACTCATCTGCCCAAGGCCCCTTCGCTTTGTCTAGATTTGTCTTAATAATCTTGAGGAGAGACCGATTAGTAAGTTCTATTTGGCCATTTGCTTGAGGGCATTTAGGCAATGAATAATATGGTTGATGCTCAATTTGTCGCACAAGCCGTTGAACTGTTTCGCTTTGAATTACTTACCGTTTTCTGTAATAACCACTCTGGGTGACCCAAAGCTGCAAACTATATCCTACCACAAGAACTTCTTCATATTCTACTCAGTGATGGTCGCTAAGGCTTTAACTTCAGCCCATTTAGTGAAATAGTTAATCACCACATCTGTAAATTTCCTTTGTCGTTTTCCCAAGGGAAACAATAATGTCAATACTCCATTGCGCAAATGGCCAAGGACTTTTGATTGGTGTTAGCTCTTGAGCGGGCTGCCTTGCAAAGTTAGCAAATCTTTGGCACTTATTACATTTCTTGATAAATTCCTGAGCATCTTTCTCCACGATAGGCCAGTAGTATCCAGCTCACAGAACTTTCCAAGCTAAAGTTCTATCTCCTGAGTGATTCCCATAAGCTCCTTCATGAATCTCTCTCATGACATAGTCAACTCCTCATTCATTCATACATCTGAGTAAGAGAGAACTATATCTTTTTTTTTTTTAAATAAAGAATTCCCCCAATCAAGATATATCTACTTGCCTGGCATCAGATCCTTCTTGCTTCATTTTTCTTAATCGACAAGGCTCTATTCTACAAATATTCCCTGTTCAAGTTCACCCACTAGTTGTCTTTCTCGGTCTGATTAACTTATGGGGTCCGAATGCTCAGGGAATCCAATACCTCAATTTGGGACATTGGCATCGTCTTCCCTTAAGGAGGTGATCCTGCCAACCTATCAGCCACTTCGTTCTATGGCCTTGGGACTTTCTGTAACTGAAATTTGGAAAATTTTCTAACCAAACTTCTAGCCATCTGACAATACTCGACCATATTTTCTCCTCTCACTTCATAATCCCCTTACACTTTTTCAACCACTAATTGTAAGTTGCTCCATACCATTATATGTTCTATCTTTATCCAAAGACTAGCAATTAGTGCCTTGCACTCAGCTTCATTATTGGAAGCATGGAACCTGAAACGGAGAGTATATTCAATCTTAGCACATTCAGGAGTGACAAGAACGATACCTGTGTCACTAAAAGTTTTAGTAGAAGAACCTTCAATATTAAGCACCCAAGTTATTTGTCTTCGGTGGGTTAATTTGGTGGGTTGTGCATTCAGTGATGAAATCTACTTCTGCTTGTCCTTTGATTACCACTCTTGGTTGGTACTGTGTGTCAAACTGATTAATACAATTGTGTGCACCCGAAAATATGCCATGAGTCGTCGATGAGCTATAACCAGAGAAAGTGCCAATAACTTCTTAGGTATCTTTCTTCCACTCCTCTGAGGGCCTTGCTTGTGTAATGCACTAGCTTTTATACCCTTCCTTTCTCATAAACCAGTGGAGAGTTAACTGCTATAGCTGACATTAAAAGATACAAGTACAATTCCTTCACTTAGTGGTTCGAGTGAGTAACGAGACTGACCCTAAATATTCTTTTAGTTGCCAAAAAGCTATGTTACATTCCTCTATCGATTCAAATGTTCTCCTTAGGGTCTTGAAAAAATGATAGCACTTATAGTTGATCGGGAAATAAATTTATTTAATACTGCCACCCTACCAGCTAGCTTCTGGACTTCTTTCATTGTTCTTAGGGGTTGCATCTCCATTGTTGCTTGGACCTGCTCTAGATTGGATTCGATTCCCCGACTAGACACAATGAAGCCAAGGAATTTCCTAAAGTTAACTCCAAAAGCACACTTAGCTAGATTGAACTTCATTCTGTATCTCCTTAAAGTGTCAAAGGTCTCTTACAAATCAGCCACATAAGAGTCACTCTTCTTGCCTTTAACAGGCATGTCACCTACATATAACTTCACATTCCTCCCGATCTGATTTTTAAACATCATGTTCATCAATCTTTGATATGTTGCCTAGTATTTTTCAATCGGAATGGCATGAGATCGTAGTTACCATTCTGATTTGATTATATCTTGAGAAGACGTCCAAGAAAGATAACTGCTCATGCCCTACCATGGAATTAACTAGCAGATCAATTATAAGTAAGGGAAAGTTGTCCTTTAGGCAGGCTTTGTTTAAATTAGTGAAGTTCATGCACATTCGCCATTTCCCCTTGGATTTCTTCACCATAATAACATTTCACAACCAAATTGGATATTGAACCTCATGGATAAAATTTACTTTGAGCAACCTGTCTATTTCTTTTGCTATAGTTTTGTTTCACTCAGGCATGAACGTCCTTCTCTTCTGCTTTACTAGCCTGGCATTTGGGAAAATGTTCAAGTGGTGAGCCACCACCTTGGTACTGGTACCAGGCATGTCCTTATAAGACCAGGTAAAGACATAGGCATTCCCTACCAAAAATTTCTACAGCTCACTTTTCAGAACATCAGGGATTACGAGCCTATTTTGATAATCCTCCCTTTGTAAGAAGCGCCAATTATTACCAACTCCAACTCACCTTCTGGCTCTCTCCTCTTTAGCTCCTCATCGTCTCTCACCTCGAGCTCTCCACTATTAATGCTTCCTCATTTACGTCTCTTTTAAAGAAGAAATATAACATTCTCGAGTAACCCTTTGATCACCTTTCACACAACCCACACCATTCTCTGTTGGGAACTTGAACTTTAAATGATAGGTAGAATACGACTACCCTAAATTGGTTCAATAAAGTCCTTCTTAAGATAGCATTATATGCCGAAAGGCTATCCACCATCAAGAAATTAACCATTCTAGTCGCCTAGTGTGGCTTTTCATCTAAGGTGACTGACAACACTATGGACTCAAGCGGCATTACTTGGTTTCCAGTGAAGCCAACTTGGAGCAATAAGACTGGTGGTAGCTTACACTTTCATATCTTCATTTTTTCAAATGCCCCCCAATATAAAATATCCACCAAGCTCCCACTGTCCACTAAAATTCTCTAAATTTTGAAATTTATAATTATTAATGAAATAGCCAATAGGTTATCATGGGACTGACATATCTTATTCACTTTCTCATCAGTGATGGTAATTAGGTGTTGTCTTATTCTAGCTTTCTTACTCAACCAATCAGTTGTCAATACCTCCCTACCTTTGCTCACCTCCTGAACATACTTTTTCTTGGCAGTTTATGACTATTTCTGCCATAAATCCTCCAAAGATAACCCTTATCTCTCCAATCAGCTGTTGATTCTATTGTGGCCCATCAGGATTTCTTCGATTAGGACTTCTCTTCCTAGGTCTTCTCCAGTCAGGACTTCTTTGCTTAGCCTTTCTGTTATTGTCCTAGCCAACCACAAATTGACTAAGTCTTCCCAGTCTGACTAATTTATTGACCTATCTCTTTAGATCAATGCAATCATCCGTGATCCCTATGAAATCAGTAATACTTTACTTAGGATCTCTTATCGGCTGGGGTTCTTAACTCCCTGAGCCATTTTAAGGCCAGATCATTTTGGATTTCGTAGAGAACATTCTTTAATCATGTATTGAGAGGAGTAAAATTACCGTCACCATATTGTCACGCACCTCATTTTAACTTGTCCTCTTACCTCATATTTTTGAAATTTTAAGAATCCCAAGCATTCCTGGAATCATTTGGCGTCTTTTTATCTATTTTGGAGCCTCTTGCCCCTCGCTTTCTCATTTTACCGTTAGGCAATCTTCCACGTTGATATGTTTCTGAGCTTGAACCACCAGCTCGGCCATATCAAGGGGAGCCTTTTCTAAAGGTGAGGCCATAAATCTAAGCAAACTCAACCCGCTCATAAAGGTCGTGACAACCACCTTGTCGTCTACTTCATCCATCTTAAAACTTTTCTTATTTAACCTCCCAACATAATCCTTGAGGGGCTTATCCTTGCCCTGCTTGATTCTTAGAGGTGGGTAGCCAATCTTTTTTGCCTCTTTCCTTTAATGAAATGGCCCATAAACAACTTGCCAAACAGTGAGAAACTAGTAATAGTACCAGGCTTGATCTTGTTAAACCATAATCGAGCTAGGCCCTTAAGTTTTATCGGGAACACCCGACACGTATTCTTATTAGGATATGCATGCATACGCCTAAAATTCTTATACATCTCTAAATGATCAAATGGATCTTGAATTTAGGTGGTAGAAGATTAACCTAAGAAAAGAGCGAGTCTCCATCAGATCTGCCTCCTCCACTGCATCTGGGCCTTTGAAAACCACAAGGGCTCCATGAATTTAAACCTGTATGGCCCTTATTGGTTCTTCCCATATATGGACATTGGTGTCCCTCGCATTTTCTGTCTCGGTGTGGGACGCCTCAAGACTACAGCCAACTCCACTACCAGCTCCAACTATCTTTTCTTGTCTCCTAGATTCCTTTGGTCACCTAATGGGGATTTCATTCTCCCCCACGACACCAGTTCTATTCACCCCTTGCCAATCTTCATTATCTCTGCCATTCATCTCAACAAATCCTCCATTATATGCTTATTAATAGAAGGAACCACCAAATGAGGTGGAATGTAAACAAATGTAGCATTCTCTCGTTGAAGCAATACCTGATTCTGGGCTACTAGAATCTGCATGACTGTCCTCATCTCCCTCATTTGGTTCTTAATGGACAGTCGACCTCTGCCAGCATACTCTTGGCTGTAGAGTTAAGTGAAGACTAGTTAATTACAGGTCTTAAGTATTCCAAGTGAATACTAGCCAAATTCAGGTGTCAAGTATTCTTAGTGTAGTACTGAATCTTGATTTCTCTCTCCCTAGCAATTGGTTGATCTGCTCACCATCTCCGAGTGACCGAGTGATAGAAACCCAGGCATCTCTAGAAGTCAGGCTTTACCCACTAACTCTGGGCAGTCGGGTTAGGTGAAGACCAACTAACTCTGGGTGTTGAGTATTCCAACTAAAGACCACCTAATTCCACATGCCAACTATTCTTATGTATCCCCAAACCTTATTCGTTCTCTGCCCACTAACTTCGGGCGGTCGCATTATGTCAATACTAGCCAACTCTGGGCATCAAGTATTCTAAGAAAAAAGTAGCCAACTCTGGGTGTTGAGTATTTTTAGTGTAGCATTGAACCATGTTCCCTCTCTCTCCGTCATAATTCATCTGTTTGGTCACGATCTCTGAGTAGTAAGCATTACGAACTCTACCCACCAACTCCAGTAGGTCACGTTAGGTGAAGATTAGTCAACTTTAAGTGCCAAGTATTTCGATTGAAAACTAGCCCACTCTGGTGTCAACTATTATTAGTGTAATGTCGAACCTCATATGCTCTTTCTCCATTATAATTAGTCAATTTAGTCACTATTTTCAAGTAATTGAGCATCTTGAACCCAGCCATCACCAAATAGTCGAGCTCTACCCACTAATTCCAGTTGGTCGCTTTAGGTGAAGACCAACTAACTCTGAGTATTGAGTATTTTAATCGAAGACCAACCAACTCCGCGTGTCAAGCATTCTTAGTGCACGCCTAACCTTATTAGCTCTCTTACCATTGTGATTTGTTAACCTAATCACCAACTCCGAGCAGTAGTGAACCTAACCATCTTTAGACAGTCAATTTCTTCCCACCAACTTTAATCAGTCGTGTTAGGTGATGACCAAATAACTCCGAGTGTCGAGTATTCTCAGTGAATACTAGCCAAATTCAGATGTTGACTACTCCTAGTGAAGACCGGCTAGCTCTAGGAGTCAAGTATTCTTAGTGTAGTGCCAAACCATATTTGCTCTCTTGTCGTTGTAATTCATCCATTCAGTCACCATATTGGAGCAGTAGAGCATTGTGAACCCAGCAATCTTTGGACAGTCAAGCACTGCCCACTAACTCCGGGCAGTCGTGTAATATGAAGACCTGCCAACTCTAGGTGTCAAGTATTCTTAGTGCAGCACTAAACTGCGTTTGCTCTCTCCTCATCTCAATTTGTCAATGTAGTCACCACATTCAAGTAGTAGAGCATCGTGAACCCATCTATCTGTAAACAGTTGAGTTCTGTTAACCAACTCTGACCAGTTGCGTTAAACGAAGACCAGCCAACTCTAAGTGTTAAGTATTCCAAGTATAGACCAACCAACTCCAAGTGTTAAGCATTTTGAGTGAAGACCAGCCAACTCCGGGTGTTAATTATTCTGAATGAAGACTAAGAAAATCTGGATGTTAAGAATTCTTGGTGCAATGATAAACTACATTTGCCTTTTTTCCTATAGTAATTCATCGATTTAGTCACCATCTCCAGGCATTTGGGCGTCGTGAATCCAGCCATTTTTAGATAGTCGAGTTCTATACACAAACTCCTGGTGATTGCATTTGGTGACGAGCAGCTAACTACGGGTGTCGATTAATCTAAGTGAAGATTGGCCAACTCCAGATGTCAAGTATTCCGAGTGAAGACCAACCAACTCCGAGTGTTGAGTATGCTTAGTCCAATGCCTAATCTCGATCATGCTTTCCCTAATATTATTCATTGATCTAGTTACCATCTCTTACCAGTAGGGTATCATGAAAGCAGCCATTTTTAGATTGGGAGGCTTTACCCACGAACTCTTGGAGGTCGTATTAGGTGAAGACTAACCAACACCAGCTGTCAACTATTCTGAGTGGAAACCAACCAAAGGTGTCAGGTTTTCCTAATACAGATATTGAATCTCATTTGCCCTCTTCTTGTTGCAATTCTTCGATCATGTCACCATCTTTAGGCAATCAAACATCTTGAATCTAGCCACTCTAGATAATTGAGTTTTATACATGAAATTTGAATGGTCACGTTAGATAAAGACTAGCCAACTATGGGTGTGGAGTAGTCCGAGTGAAAATAAGCTAAATTCAAGTGTCGAGCATTCTTACTGTAGCACCAAAACTCATTCTCTCTATCCCCCCATCACAATTTGTTAATTTGCTCACTATCTCTAGGTGGGTGACAGGAACCCAACCATCTTTTGCACAGTGGAGCTCTACCCACCAACTTTGGGTGGTCATGTTAAGTGAAGACCAATCAACTTCAAGTATTGAGTATTCTAAGTGAAGACTTGATAACTACGGATGTCGAGTAATGAAGACTAGAAAATCCTAGTGCCAAGTATTCTGGGTGCGGTGCCTAACCTCATCTACCCTCTTTCTATTGTAATTTGTCGATTTAGTCACCATCTTTGACGATCAAGCATCGCGAATCCAGCCATCTCTTAACTGTCGAGCTTTGCCCATGAACTCTGAGAGGTCGCATGGGTGAAGACCATCCAACTACGGGTGTTGAATATTCCATGCGAAAACCGATCAAATCCAGATGTCGAGTATTCTTGGTGTACGACCAAACTTTGTTCTCTCTCTCCCCCTATCATAATTCATTGATCTGCACACTATCTCCTGGCAGTTAGGCAATGGGAACCTAGCCATCTCCATACAGTCAAGCTCTACCCACAAACTCTTGACGGTCACATTAGGTGAAAAACAACCAACTCCATGTGTCAAGTATTCCATGTGAAACCAGCTAACTCTGGGTCTTGAGTTTGCTTAGTGCAACGCCAAAGCTCGTTCGCTCTTCTCGTCATAATTTATCTATTTGGCCAGCATCTTCAAACAGTCAGGCTTCATGAGTCCAGCCATATCCGGATAGTTGGGCATCGTGAATCCATCCATCTCTGGATAGTCAAGCACTACCTACTAACTCTGTGCAGGCAGTTAGGTAAAGACCAATCAACTTCGAGCGTCGAGTATTTCAAGTAAAGACCGGCCAACTCCAAGTGTCGAGTATTCTTAGTATTATGTTGAACCTCGTTCACTCTCTCCCTGTCGTAATTCATTAATCTAGTCACCAGCTCCAAGCAGTTGGACATCGTGGACTCAACCATCTCTAAGTCGAGCTCTGTCTGCCAACTCTAGTTAGTTGCATTAGGTGATAACTACTGAACTCTAGGTATTAAGTATTCCGAATGATGACCAGCCAACTCCAGGTATTGAGTATCTTTATGTAACATCGAACCTCATTCGCTCCATTCCTATTACAATTCATATACCTAATCAGTATCTTCGAGCCAGCCACCCTCGAATAGTCAAGCTTTACCCACCAAATCTAGGTGGATACGTTAAATAAAGGCCAACCAACTCTAAGTGTCAAGCATTCCGAGTGAAAACTAGCCATCTCCAGCTGTCAAGTATTTCAAGTGAAGACCATCTAACTCTAGTTGTCGAGTATTTCGAGTGAAGACTAGCAATTCCAGATGTCGAGTATTGTTAACATAGCGTCGAACCTTGTTTGCTCTCTTCTAGTCATAATTCAATAATCTAGTCCGCTTCTCAAGGTGATTGAGCACTGTGAATCCAGCCATCTCCAAATAATCAAGCTCTACCCACTAAATTCAAGCGATCACGAGAGATGAAGGCCAGCCAACTACGGGTATCGAGTATTCTTCATAAATATTAGGAAACCTTAGGTGTCAAGTATTTTTAGTGTAACGGTAAACCTCGCATGCTCTCTTCCCATTATACTTTGTCTATCTAGTCACATATCTGAGCTTTAAGGCATCGAAAGCTAGCCATTTCTAGATAATCGAACTCTTCTCATCAATTGCCGACACTCATGTGAAGTTAATAATAGCAAACTTCGGGTGTCGAGTACTTTGAACAAAGACCAGCTAACTAAATATGTCAAGTATAGCGAGTGAAGACTAGCCAACTCTGAGTGTTGAGTATTCTCAGTATAATCCCTAACCTCGTTCGCTTTCTTCCCATCGTAATTTTCTATCTAGTTATCATCTTCAGGCAATCAGGCATCGTTAATCTAGCCATCTCAGGACACTCAAGCTCTGTCCACAAACTCCGGGTGATCACGTTATGTGAAGAACCAACTATGAGTGTCAAAGATTCCAAGTGAAGACCAACTTCGGGTGTCAGGTATTCTTAGTGTAGCATTAAACATCGTTCGCTTTCTCCCCATCATAATTCATCCACCAAACTGGCATCTCTGAGCAGTCGAGAATAGTGAATCCAGTCATTTATAGACAGTTGAGCTCTACCTACTAAATCCGACGGTCGCGTTAAGTAAAGACCAGCTAACTCTGGATGTCAAGTATTCCAAGTAAAGACTAATCAGTTGCCGATGTCGAGTATTCCAAGTAAAGACCAGCTAACTCTGGCTGTTGAGTATTCTAAGTGATAACCAACTAACTCCGGGTGTCGAGTATTCTTGGTACAATGTCATACCTCTTTCATTTTCTCCTTATTGTGATTTCTCGATCATGTTACCATCTCTAAACAATAGAATATCATGAACCCAACTATCTTCAAACAGTCGAGATTTGTCCACCAACTTTGGGTAGTCGCATTACGTGAACACCAGCTAACTTAGGGTGTCGATTACTTTGAGTAAACACTAAACATCTTAGAATGTCGAGTATTTTGAGTGAAGACCAGCCAATTGTTGGTGTCAAGTATTTTTAATGCAGTGTAGAACTCATTCACTCTTTCCTTGTCATAATTTGATGATCTAATGACCATCTCTAGGCTATCAGGCATTGTAAATCAAGCCATTTCTAGACAGTCAAGCTTTACCCACTAACTCCGGGCGATCGTGTTAGCTAAAGGCCAGCCAACTATGATTATCGAGTATTCCAAGTGTAGATCAACCAACTTTGGATGTCGAGTATTCTTAGTGCAGCGCTAAACCTCGTATGTTCTATCCTCGTCGCAATTCATCGATTTAGTCACCATCTCCGAGTAGTTGAGCATCAAGACCATACCATCTCTAGACAATCGAACTCTACCCACCAAATCCAGGTAGTTTTGTTAGGCGAACACTAGCCAACTTCGGGTGTCAACTATTTCTAGTGAAGACCAACCAACTCTACGTGTCAAGTATTTTTAGTGCAATTCTGAACCTCGTTCTCTCTCCCCATCTCAATTCATCGATTTAGTTATCATCTCTGGGCAATTATGCATCATGAATCCAGCCATCTCTGAATAGTCGAGCAATGCCTACTAACTTTAGGTAGTCACATTAGGTGAAGACCGGCCAACTTTAAGTTTCAAGTATTCTGAGTAAAGACAGTTAACTTTGGGTTTTAATTATTCTTAATGCACCACCAAACATTATTCACTCTCTCACCATCGTAATTCGTCAATCTAGTCACCATATCCGAACCGTAGGGCATCATAAACCCAGGTACTCCATTCAAACAAGTATGCCCACCAACTCAAGTGTTGCATATTCTGAGTAAATTTTAGCTAAGGCCAGGTCTGTCAAGTATTCTTCGTGTAGTGTCGAACCTCATTTGCTATCTCCATGTCATAACTCATCAATCTAGTCACCATCTCTGAGTAGTAAAGCATCGTGAACCCAACCATATCTAGATAGTCAAGCTCTGCTAACCAACTTCAGGAGGTCAAGTTTGGTAAAGACCAATTAACTCTGGCAATTAAGTATTCCACATAAAGACCTGCCAACTCCAGATATCGACTACTATGAGCGAAGTCCAGCTAACTCCGGGTGTCGAGTATTCACATTGTAACACAAAACGTCGTTTGCTCTCTTCCTATCACAATTTATTGATCTAGTTACTATCTCCAGGCAGTTAAGCATCATGAATCCAACCATCACCAATCAAGCTCTACCTACTAACTCTAAACGATCACGTTAGGTGAAGAATAGTGAATTATGAGTGTCAAGTATTCGAGTGAAAACCAGCCAACACTAAGTGTCAAGTATTTTTGGTGCAACACCAAACCTTGATTGCTATCTCACAGTCACAATTCATCAACCTAGCCAGAATCTTCGAGTGATCGAGAATCATGTATCCAGCCATTTCCAAATAGTCGAGCTATGCCCACTAAATCTAGGCAGTTGCGTTAAGTAAAGACCAACCAACTCGAGGTGTCGAGCATTTTGACTAAAGACCAGCCAACTCTGGTTGTCGAGTATTTTGAGTGATGACCGGCCAACTCTGGTTGTCGAGTATTCTTAATGCAACGTCGAACCTCGTTCGATCTCTTCCCATCATGATTCATCGATTTAGTCACCATCTCCGAGCAATAAAGCATCGTGAACTAAGCCATCTCTGGACAATCGAGCACTACCCACTAACTTTAGGTGTCAAGTATTTCGAGTGAAGACTAACCAACTCTAGCTATCAAGTATTCCAAGTAATGACTAGCCAACTCTGGGTGTCGAGTATTTTTAGTGTAGCACCGATTCTCGTTTGCTTTTTCTATCATAATTCATTGATCTAGTCACTATCTCTAGGTAGTCAGGGATCGTGAATCTAGCCATCTCTGAACAGTCATGCACTGCTCACCAGCTTTGGACAGTCGCGTTAGGTATAGACTAGCCAACTCCGGCTATCAAGTATTATGAGTAAATTCCAGCTAACTTTGAGCTTTGAGTATTCTTAGTGTAGCGCCAAACCTCATTCGCTCTCTCCATGTCACAATTTTCAATCTAGTTAAGCAATAGGGCATCGTGAGCCCAACCATCACCAGCTAGTCGAGCTCTACTTACCAACTCTGGACGGTTGCGTTAAGTGAAGTTTAGCCAATTCTGAGTGTTAAGTATTTTAAGTGAAGTATAGCCAGCTTCAGATGTCGAGTACTGCAAGTGAAGACCGGCCAACTCCGGATGTCAGGTATTCTTAGTGTAGCATTGAACCTCATTCGTTCTCTCCTCATCCCAATTTATCGATCTAGTCACCATCTTCATGTGATCAAGCATCATGAATCTAGCCATCTCCAAACAATTGAGCTCTACGCACTAAGTTTAAAAGATCACATTAGGTAAAGAATAGCCAATTACGAGTGTCAAGTATTCCAAGTGAAGACTAGCTAACTTTAGATGTTTGGTATTCTTAATGTAATGCCGAATCCCATTCGCTCTCCTCCTATCGTAATTCATCGACCTAGTCTGCATCTCCGAGTAGTCGAGAATCATGAATCCAGCTATCTCCAATCTACTTACTAAATTCGAGCAGTCACTTTAAGTGAAAATCATCTTCAGGTGTCGAGTATTTCAAGTGAAGACCAGCCAACTCCGGATGATTGAGTATTTTATTATAGTGCCTAACTTTGTTCACTCTCTCCCTTTGTAATTTATTGATCTATACACCATCTCCTTGCGGTCAGGCATCGCAAACCCAACAGACTCTAGGCAATCAACTTTTCCCATAACTCTGAGTAGTCGAGTATTCCTAGTGTAACGTGCAGCCTTGTTCGCTTTCTCCCTATTACAATTCATCAATCAACTTACTATCTCTGGGAGGTCAGGTATTTTGAACCTAGCCAAATCCGGGTGGTCAAGTATATTAGTGCAACGTCCAACTTTTTCTTTTTCTTGCCCTTGTAATTCATCTATTTGCACTCCATCTTCGGACGATTGAGTTTTTTCCACTACTCCAGACGATCGAATATTATAATTATAACACACAATCTTGTTTGCTCTATCTCCCTTGTAATTCGTCAATTAGCTCACCATCTCTGGAAGTAAAGTGTCGTGAACTTATCCATTGTGCCATAACATACAGTCTTGTTAGGCCCTCTGCTCTATACGTACCTTGTTGTAATCCCTACCACTACCGCCAATTGCGTTAATCATCCTTTGACTCTTTTATTTTCTACAGTATCAAAGGGTGGTCAAGATCAATTTTCCCTTATTAGTTTCTCTTATTTTCTCAACAACCACATGAAGTTATGGACAATTATGTAGCAAAAAGAAAATTTCATTATAATTATTTTTTGACATGATTACATTTACATTCTTTACTAATCTGAATTTTGACTCTTATGCATATTATAATAATGATAGATCCTTTAACATACTGTTGTAATTTAGAGGCTAATGAAATTAATAGTCAGTTTGTAACAAGGCAAGAAGCTCATAAAAGAATAATATGAGCATGTTGTTTGATTCCATTCGGTCATGAATTTGCCATAGGTTCAAGGGATAATACTATGAAGATATGGGCAATGGAGAAAGGTTCTTCGGTTAAGCAGATCATGACTCTGCCACAGTTCAATAGTAACATCACCACCCTATCTTGGTTTGGTCTTGATCGTTTGAGGAATGATTTATTGTAGTTGGAACGGAAAATGGACTCATTGAATTGTGGAGTTTTTCAGTTAATAGAACTGAAGATGGTTACTATTCTTTTAATGCATTTGGATCCTTTCATATGCCATGCTTCCATAGTGTCATATTTGGCATGGAGAGACTCCGAGAAAAGTCCAAAATCTAGAAGTTTTCAGGTTGTTTCTTGTGGTAAGGATCATTCAGTAAGAGTGTTTGAGGTAAATCTTGATTAAGATAGCACTACTTGCTTTATTTTTTATGGAAATGTTCTTTAAACAATTAATTGAATGAGAAATTTCATTTCCATGGATATTTTTCTTTATATCACTCACTATTTAGTTTTGGAGTTATTGAATTTGTAGCTTTAGTTTGTTTTGTCATGGTACACAACCCAAGGCCAACATCAATGCTTGGAAATCGGAATTGGATATATATATATATATATATATATCTTCCCCCATCTCTCAGTTCTCTCTCTTTCTCACACACACATGTGGGCAATTTCTTGTTGAAAGTACCACGCCCAAGTTAGACCAACTTGTGGGGCTTTGCATGAATATACGTCACAAAGCCTTCGCCTTTAAAAAGAAAAAAAAAATGAAGTATAGTTATAGAAAAGAGAAATAAGTAGAAGAACTTTGTAATGAAGAAAATAATGTTAAGTGGGAGGTGGTTGAGGAAAAGATGAGCCTGTCAAATATGGGGAATCACTAAACTAGATGCGACCAACAGATTGTGTAAGAAATTAGAAAATAAATGGCCAAACTATTCCACAAGCCAACTCCATCCCAATCATCCAGGACTAGTAGATACAGTGGTCCAGATCTGTTCTAGGAAATAAAAGCATTAAAGAAAGAGAAGACAAAAAATAGTGGGGATAGGTGGAAGAGTGAGATGGCAGATATAAAACCCGGTATACGAAAGCCTCTGGAAGGGAAGAAAGGGATCTTTTGGCTAAAGAGTGTGGGCTTATGATCTATAGGTGGAGTAGGAGAGACACTCAGGCTCAATATGGGCTTTGCTTTGATCTTTTGGATTGATTAAAGATTCATGATTCAGTCCAGATCAAACACGACAAGCTCAGATCAACAAAACCAACCCATTAGTTATTTTTTTAAATAATAAAGAGGAATTTGGAGGCCAGTCACTATTTACAAACTTATAAGAATTTTAGGCATATTAAAAAAACTTGTTTATGAATAAGTCATACTTGTAACAAAAAGAAAAAAAAAAAAAGACATCGCATGTTTCGTAATGCATTTCAAAACTGTCATTTAACCCGAAAATATAGCGGACACCTATCTCGTTTACAAAACTACCACGACTTTCCATCATCTTTGCAAAGCAAGAAAACCGACTATCCATAATCAAAGCTGCTCTAGAAAAAAAGGTCAATCGATCATTATTAATAAGTTTTAATTGAACAAATTAGATAGTTTCAACCAAAAAAAGAAAATATATAAATCATAATACCAAAAAAAAAAAAAAAAACAAAACAAAAAAAAAATTCCACAAAACAAGCTAATTGACGATATAATAGTACCATAAAATTAGGAGTAGTAACATACCATTGTTCACATCCTTTCCAGTAGCTGCTATCAAAACACTCCTGAAACGTGACTTCAAGAAAGTACCAATAATAAAAATGCTAAGCCTGCAATATTTGAATCCATATATACTAGCCTCAAACAATACAAACAACTGTCTAAACCAGCTTATACTCTCATCCACATCCAACATAATATGACTGCCTGGGTCAAGATCGATAGCAACCTGGACATACCATCTTAACTGATTAAACAAATCATCATAGTCACCATAAATCATGGCTTTAGCCTTCTCTATAGCATTTCAAGCTTTATCATAGCTATAAACAGTACTGCTTAATACACTATTAGAAATAGTACTGGTATTATGAGAAATAGTACCGGTTGATTTTGGTACTAGTGCTGTTTTCATATTGCCATAAACAACATCAATCAATACATAACCCAACCCAACCATACGAGCCAACATCGTCATATTTTTAAAATCAACATCATTTCTCAGAAAACATGATGGCTGTTCATGGATTGAGTAACTAACTGAGACATTTTCCACATGCAAACAAGACCAATTCTCACACATCTTTAACACGAAATCTAAAAATGGCATTTCACAATCCACATTTACCACGAAAGTGTCCAAACTAAACTTATGAAGTAACAGTAGATTCAAAGACAAGACTGCCCGAAATCGTTGACGTGTCAAAATCACCTAATTTTTAATACAGATTTGTATGTATCCTTCTTCAAACGACGTTAATCTCAGTCGTTTCTCGTTCAAATCTTCATGACTAATGAAACTGAAAACAATAAAGAGCGCGCGCTCATGGCACTACTAGATATCGATATCTCCTGCAACTTCCTCGATCGTGCATGGGTCTCGCAACTTGGGTCAGCAACAGAAAAGTGAGCACAACTGAATGTTATGGTGGCCAACAGTGAAAAACTCCCTTGCCTGAGTCGGATTTTGCATACCTCGATTGATATTAAAGGAAACCCAATCGAAGAAACGTGATACTCGGTGACATGATTCCTATCCCATAAATAACGTAACTAATTTAAAAAAATAAGGGTCTTGTTGGTATATTAAAAATAATGTTTAAAACAAACTCGAGTGACCCATTCAAAAGTGTGATCTAATCACAAAAATTTTTACAAAAAAATGACTTAAATGTAATACTTTTTTTTTTTAGTGACTACTAAGGTTAAAAAATTGCAAAGTGTGATTTAAACAAAATTTTCTAAATAATAAAACTAGCAGCCCAATATGTGTGGGGACTTATTACAATAGTAATGTAGCAGGTATAAATAGTAGTAGAATGGTGTAGAAGATTATGGAAGAATTTTGTAATTGAGCAGTAACTCAGATCTAGAGGAGCTCTCACTAGAAGTGGCAAATTCAACTATCTCCCTTTCATCTCTCTATTTCTATTTCTTCAATTTCTGTCTGCGATTCACAATCCACCGTAAGCAAGTCTAACCTAAATCAGAAGGGTTCACATCAATGAATTATTGCATTGTGTGTTACCCCATGCCATGAACTGGAAAATATGCCTCAAAATATAACAAACTTTTATTAAGCATTTGAAACTTAAAGGAAGAGGTGGCAGTGGTGGCTGCTACTGCAGAAGATAAAAAGGTCTTTGTTGTTTAAATCAAAGGGTGCCATTGCCTAAAGCTATGTTTGGTATGTGGAATAGAATGGGATAAGAGGTGAGAATGGGATGAGAATGATTTTTGTTTGGTTGCCAGCATGGAAATCATAGGAATTGTATTGACACTCTGATTTTCGTAATTTGCTTACATATTTTAGATATGTTGAAATAGAACGTGATAAAACATTACTATACTAATTTTTTTTAAAGAATATGAAAAGGAATTTTATTTTTTTATGTTTTTAATAATTATAAAAAATATATCGATAAATATGTTTTAGTCTTTTGAGAAGCTGATAATACAAATTTAGGCAAAATTTGACTTGAGGTTAAAATGATCAATTTTTTACTTGAATTGGAATTGGTTTGAAATTTTCTTGTTAAGTTAAAACATGTGGAAAAAATTTCGCAACCATTTAGTAAGCTTATATTTTGAATTTGTTCAATGGGTAAGATGATATTTGTTTGGCCAGATTCAAATTGCTACAAAATTTATTATAATGATAAGAAACTTATTCAGGAATATTATCTACTTTTTGCAAATCCGAAACTAGAAAATGGGTCTAACTTATTAATTTTCAATATGAGTTTAGATCATGCTAAAATTTACTTTGTTGATACGGAACGTATTCCATATCAAGAATATGCATTGAAAATGTGATCGTGAGTAAAACGATAATTTTTTGGTTGAGTATGGATTGGGTTGAAATTTTTTGTTAATAAAAAATATCATATTTTTTAACTTTTTGGAAAGTTCAAAAAGCGAATTTTCACAAAAAAGAGTCCAGGAATAAAATGGTCATTTTATGGTCTAAGTTTGGATCGAGCTGAATTTTTTTTACTATTAATAAATATGTTGATGAATTTTTTCAACCTTTTAAAAGTCTAAAATATTAATTTGGACAAAAAAGGGGCCAAGGGGCAAAAATGTCTTTTTCTAGGCCTAATTTCAGATTTGGCGAAAATTTACTCCGTTAATAAGAAATTTATCGATGACTATTTCTTAAACCTTTGGAAAGCCTAAAATATGAATCTAGGTAAAGAAAAAAAATGAGTTTAACGGTAAAACAATCACTTTATGCCTAAATTCGAATCTATCTGAAATTTGTTAAGTTGATTAAAAACTTGCTAAGTAATAATTTTTTAATCTTTTGGGATGCCCATCATGCAAATTTAGGTAAAAAAATGGGCATTAGAGTAAAACCATAATTTTATAGTCTATGTTTGGATCAATTTGAAATTGGTTAATATGATATGAAACTTGCTAAGTAATATTTCTAAACTTTTTAGTATATCCAAAATGCAAATTCAGGCCAAAAGAAGGGCTTGAGAGTAAAATGGTCATTTTATGCATTAAGAGAAAGATTGAGAAAAATCTAATCACAGTGTCATTGTTTGCAAGTTTTGTTTTGTATTATTATTTATTTATTTTTTTAAAGAATTTTAAATGGAATAGAATGTCTATTCCATCACTTAGTCAAGTAATGAGTTTCCACTTCATGTAAGGATAGAGATTCCCAAAGAATATCATTCTAATTTTACTTTTTTGACACCAAACATGAGAATATGTTACAATGAAAATAGATTCCATCTTATTTCAACTTAATTGCCAAAAATACCCTAAATTCTAAACTTTTGAATGGATCCCTAGTCTGCTTCCTCTAGAGGGCCATCACAGTTTAAATTTAAATTTCAATTGAAGAATATGCCTAGGTTTTGGAGGCCTTTATTTATTTATTTTATTTTATTTTATTTTATTTTTTTGAAAAGGTATAGGTCTTGAAGACCTATTGTTCTGCCTATTACTATTGCGATAACTATCTATTAAACTGGTCATCTCCTTTTTCTTTTTCGATATAATTCCTTCTATTAGTAAAGAGATTACCAAGTCAAATTCCACAAATGAATTAGGGTTCCTATTAAATATTTTCTCGCGGTTAATTTAATTCTTTTCCCACTCTTTCTTATTGTGTGTGTATATATATTGACCTTTATGAATGATTCCTCATCAAGTTCCTTTTATATTTGAATTAGATTTCATAGTCTAATTCTATTGTAAATTCGATTATAAAAAATTCTGAGATGGAATGAAGTAGTGTCTTTCTTACTAGTAAGTTTGGCTTTCCATGAGTGGAAAGGGCATAACACCAAATCCAAATTAGTAGACATTAATCTAAGTCTCCCTAAACTTATCATCCCATGC
>QLOD02000029.1:19237634-19248336 GCA_003260245.2 Sideroxylon spinosum | reverse complement strand
AAAGTCAGAAGTGATAGTGGCAATTTCTAGCTTGACTACTTTTGATAAAAACGTCGCTACTATTGATGATACTATCTGGAATTTAATTAATAAGTCTATTTTGATTTTATTTTGGTATATTTTCTCTCCCTATCTATTTGGGTAAGAAAATTAATTTTTTATTTATTTTTGCACGAGTTTAGTTTAAAAAAAATTTTTAGTAGTTAATTGGAAATATTGGTTGATTAACTTTCAAAAAGGTTTAGATTTTTAAAACATAAAACATTTAATTATTTAATGCTCAAATAAGCCAGTTCTATTCACTGATTCTAAAAGAATTTAGTTTTGACACCATGGCATTTTAATGATTAAAACATGACATTGCGTCATAATTGTTAATTTTCTTATTAGATTAAACTAGTATTAAATATCAATTATATATAAGGTGTTGCATTTTAATTTACCACTTGTGCAAAATAATTTTACGTAGGACAAACCAAATAAGCAGATTTATGCAAAACTAGGGAATGAAATAGAAAAACAAAAAGAAAAAGATACATGGAATTTATTTATATTTTAATTGCAATTTCATACAAGAAACAAACAACCCGATCCAATTAATAAACACTTCACTCACTACGGGCACAGACTAGTGACTTAATTGACACTCAAAATGGTAAAAATCAAATTAACTAAGCCCACAATATTGCTCACCCCAATGAAGCTAACATCAAGTCCTCATAATTAACTAAATCCGCAACAATGATAAAAGAGAGAGAGATAAAGGGGAATGTTACATTTACCGATGCCATACCCACAAACCACAATGTTGTCGAGCTACTAATTAGTAAGGCCAATCATCGAAATCCCAAAAATCACAATTTTTGGGAGGCCTAGGAGTTGACCTTAATCTTTTTGGAATCCTTACATGGGAATCAACTTCCAAACCTCTAAGCATAGGCATTCCTCCTTCATCCACATGTAACTCTCCCAAATTTCTACAACCAAGAAATTGTAGAATTTCAAGTTGAGGGAATCCTCCCGAGTTGCAGCACAATTTCTTTGCATAGTAATTTCGTGAGTTAAGAATTGTCAAGTTTCGAAACTTTTCCAGAATTGGCACAGGGTCTTCTTTCATTTTTTGTGCATCCAAGGAGAGGAATTTGGGATTTGGTGCGAATTCATGCATTTCTGGTGGAAGCTTTTCTACTCCTCTTCCGAGTATCTTTAACTGCAGAAGGTGCTGGCAGTGAGACAATGGTTGCAGTGTCGGAAAGTACTCGGGTTCTCCTAGCCACCAAAATAGAAAGGTCCGGAGACTTTCTAAACCACCAATGGAGTCTAGAGTAAACCCATCTAAAGTGGACCCTTCCCGCTGCTCAACTCTTATACAAAGCTTGGAAAGATTGATCAAATTGACCGGATCAAAATCCATCCGATCCGTAACGCAAACCGTCATCAAAGTTCGAAGGCTCGTTTTAGATTCTTGAGAGGAAAAGGCCACCAGAAACGTCCAATTAAGTGTCTTAGTTTCTTTGCATTGCATATGTCATCAGATAACTTACGTGGGGAATAATAATTACCATAATCTAGGGTTTGTAGGGCCCCCAAGTTACCGATGGACGATATTGGTGGAGGCCTTCTCTGCAGAGTGCTCCCCAACTCGAAGTACCTCAGGTGAATCAATTCCCCTAGGAGACCAACTAATGAGTCTATATTTTTTGTTCTACGATTGAGAACTGAATGGGTGGAAAAATTAGAGTTAAAATTGACCACTCTTGCCTATCTAAATTTAGTGCATGCAAGTCTGAAGTATTCCTGTTCAACGTCTTCTTGTCCTACGTCAATAGACAAAATAGTGCGCAAGGGCAAATTTAAATTTGAAGGATTAGATGAAACAAACCTTGCAAAGGAACAATGACAACCTAGTCTTCGGCAATTTGGAGAGAGAGACGAAACAACACTTCCATCATAGATGTCAAGGAAATTTAGCTCTTTTGACTTTTCAATTGCGAGATCGCGGAGAAGATCATGGATGCGGCATGTGACATTCCTTTTCCATGTCCTCCATGATACTTGAACCAAATTTCTATCAATTAGGTCATTGAGGTATTTTGCAGCAAGCTCCTCCAATGCTTCACCACTTGGTTGTATGAAACCCTCTGCTATCCACAAACGCAAAAGTTTCTCTACTTTAATTTCGTAATCTTCAGGAAATAATCCCAAATAAAGAAAGCATGACCTCAAATGATGAGACAAATTATTGAAACTTAGAGCTCATATCAGGGAGACGTGAACTGAGCCATCCTTTACATACTGTCAAAGGTGCTCTTGTATTTGGGTCCACTCGTTGGGATGCTTTCTAGATAATAGTGCACCTAGTACAGTTATCGCCAGGAGTAAGCCGTGACATTTGTTAACCATATCTTGTGCCATTGCTTCGAAGTTTGGTGGGCAGTGATTAGCTTCATCAGCAGTGCCCATGTTATCATAGTTGGGAAATGCTTTCTTATAGAACAATTCCCAACTTTCTTCATCCTTTAAAAATGTGAGTTTGTGGACATATGTCCTTTCATCAGAAAACTCTGCAACTATGTTGTCTCGAGTTGTGATAATCACTCTACTTCCATTCTTTTATCAAGGAAGGCTCTCCTCAGAATTTCCCAAACTTTTGTATCCCACACATCATCAACAACCACCATGTAGGAACGTCCATTCAAATACATCCTTAAATGTTCCTCCAAAGTTTCTTCATCGTTCAACTGCTTCCATTGCTATTCTGTGGTCGGTATTTTGAAAGATTTTACAAGTTTCTGAAGGAGAACTTAGATGTTGTACTCTTTAGAAACAAAGATCCAAGCATAATATCCAAGTTTATCCCAAAGACTCTTATTGTTGTAAAGCTTTCGAGCTAGTGTTATTTTTCCCAAACCACCCATCCCCACAATCGAAATCACAAGTCGATGGTGCACTCCTTCGAGAAGCATTGCAATCAATAATTTGGCATTTTCCTCTAAGCCCACGACATCTTCGTTCTCTTCGTAGGGACTTTCTCTTCGTAGTTGTTTCAATATCTCATTCGAGTGACTCGATCCCTCGACCCCGTCGTGACCGATACTCGTAATCTTGAATAGTTCTTGATTATGTTGTATTTCATCAAGCCTATTCTTCAGTGCGTTGATTTTCTGTCGATGCCATACTGTTTTGATGGGCTGTAATGCAAAAGAACTTCGTAAACGAAGCTTTGAAGCCTACCCTTTTGGTAGTTCCTTCCACTTCTTTGAGGATGAAGTCATCGATGACATCCTCAGCATCATAAGCTACATCTCTTACATCGAATATACACTTGCGTATCCTGTGATCCTTACCTTGCTTTAGTTTTGCATCTTTTAAGAAACATTGCATCCGCTCCAATTCGTTTTTCAACCACACCACTTCTTCTCTCACTTCTCGCAGAAATACAACTTGCTCGATAAGCAAAATACTGAGTCTTCGCACTAACACAGACACAACAGTGTCTACCATTCTGATCAAAAACTCTTCCTTGCTCTGCTCTTTGACTCTGTCTTTGTCACCTACCAGGATGAGCACAAAAATTAATTAACAAAACGTAATATATGTGTTTTCCTTCACATGTACCACAAGCATTTTTTTAAAGGAATTAACTAGTTTTTGGAATACGTGTCTACCTCCAGATGCCCTCGATGAAGACTAAGGAACAAAGCAGCAGAACCTTTTAAGCTTTACCTCGACGGAGAGAAATCAGAGAGGTTCAACGTATCAAAATAAAACAATTACAGGAGAGGAGAAGGAGGAGAAGATTACACATTCATCTCACTCTTATCCGCAGCACCCTTTTTTCCCTGCATCTTCACAACCTCTCACTTCCACTAAGCCCCAGATACACATCAGAGAGAGGGAAAGGGTCAAACAAGGTTTGCTTTGACGAAAGCAATGGAAACTGGTTGATTGGGAACCGCCAATCAAAGTCGCCACTAATTTTATTTCTACGAAATTTATTTTAGTAATTAAAAAATTCAATTTTATTAAAATTAAGTCATAAAATAAAAAATAAAAAACTCAATTCTAGTAGTGTACCTATATTTTCATTCTATAAAAATTTATATACAAGACCTCATCTCATGTATTTACATTAAATATTCTCATATAACTCACCTAACTCAATTTTCATACTATAATAATTATTATTATCATTATTATTTAATTTTTCAATCGATTTTTTTTTTTTTTTTTTGTCTGTGTATCAAGAAGACTTTTTTGTTTTCTAAACATTCATTTGTTTGTCCAATTTGTTCATTTAAATATACAGGGTATGATGTTTAAGATTTTATTTATTTTTAATTTAATTATCAATTTTTTATTCAAATAAATTATTATATTTTTCAATCCGAAGTCAAATTAATAAAAATATTTATAGGATTGAAGTTTCTTATTAAAAGTCCTCAACCAATCTGAATAAATTTTTTATTATTTTTTATTCTAAAGGTATCATGAGTCTCCTTACTAAATGATAAATATTATAATCATTAATTTATTTTAAACTTGTTTGAGTTCTGATTTAATTTTATTGTCTTAAAAGTACATTAAGATTGTCAACGAGTTTGCGAATTAACTAATTTTAGATTTGATTATATTAAAACTATAAAAATAAAAACTTATAATTAATTAATTCATTTTAAATTCATTTTATTTACAGTAATTATAATTTTAGTAATAATTATTTTTATTATTATCTTATAATTTTATTTTTTATGAGTTATAATATTAATTAAATTAAATTCTTCCATTCTATAGATTCTAATAATAAGACTTTCAGAGTTATGATTTTATTCAAATCTACTGTTACCTTATCTCATTCTACTTCAGTGAATGAGGTGAAATAAAGATAAGTTTGTTAATTTTTAAAAATAAAAATAATATAATAAATTATTTTTTTTTAACTTCTGTTAGTTTATGCATTTGAATATATTTGAATATATTTGTTTATTTTAAATTATTTCATTGAAAAATATTTTCTCGCTTAAATTCGATTTACAGTTGACTAGTTTTATCTAATTTGAATTCTTCATGAATTATTATTATGTTAATTAATTAATTTATTAATTTTATATTAATTATAATTCTATAATTAAATAAAGATAAAATAAGATAAAAGTAACAAACATATAATAAGTAATAATGATAAATTTTTTGTCATATAATGTAATTAATTAATTATATTTTTATTAATAATTATTTGAAATTACAAATTTAACTAGATTTATCAATTTTTTTCTATAAAAAATACTTCCCAAAAAAATAATTCTATAATTATTAATTATAGGATGGGAGGACATGGGACTACGCATTTTCTTTTTCAAGGTACCACGTGGCTTGAATGGATGGCCAGCATGTGGACAATGTTAAATGTATTTTATTTTTCATATTTTAAATAATATTATTAATGGAATTTAAAGGGACTAGACGTAGTTACCAAACGTATTAATTTGACCGTCACTTTTGATAGGGTGTCCGTTTTAACGTTATAATTATTTATTTTTGATTTCTTTTCAAACAATTCCGGTTCATTACTTCTAAAATCTTAATCTTTTTTTTTTTTTAGAAGGTTTTTATTCTTTAATTATTTTAGGATTAATTTTTTTTATTCGATTTCTTATTTTAAAGATTGTCATCCCTTTTTATCATTGTTGTGGACTTTTAGTAGAAGACTAGTCTTGTTAATTAATTAATTAATTATTTATTAATTTTATTATTATTATTATTATTATTGTTGTTAATTATGGCCATTTGCTCGATCAAATAGTCTTGGAATTCAAATTTGAAAAGGAAAAATACAAAAATAAAAAATAAAAAAATAAATTAACAGTTACTTTGAAATTAATTAGAAAACAAAATAAAATTCAATTGAGGAATTGGCTATTATCCATAATTTTTAGTCATTTGTGCCGTAATAAAAATGGGATATTAATTTTTTTTACTCCAATTGTAATAAAAATAAAAATATATATAATCATATAAATATGTAGATAAACTTGTCACAAAACTACTTATTCAATACAGTATTGTAAAGAATCTTGAATACAAGAATTTAATACACGATTTTTCATATCAAAATCAAAAGAATTATTTTAAGTAAAACTTGTAATACTTTTTATTTAGTAATTTATTTTTATAAAAAATATCCCATTATTAATTTCTCCTAAGGTCTCGTAATTAGATTTGGGTTAGTCTTACGCAACATTAGTCGTGTCACCTCTACCTCAACTCCATTTACTACTTCATCATTCTAGTCCCCCACCATCACAACCATCATTATCCTTCTCAGTTTCCTTCTTTTCATTTGTTTAAAAAATTTCAAAGAAAATATACATATATATATATATATATATATATATATATATATTAATTATTACAATATTCGAATTCTAACCATAGCAAAAATGATAAAAAAAAAAAACATGGTTGACAATATATCATATAAGTAATAATTTTAAACTCAAAAGTTTAATCCTAAATTTAGGACTCTATCAATCATACACTTATTTCTTAACTATCCAATATGAGATAATTTTTATACGTGTACCTACTATTTTTTACCTTAATTATTAGTTTGTTCATCTTATTTCAATTTATTAGACAACAAAAATGGATCTCTTACAATATAATATGATAAGGAAAATGCTACTCCATTAAAATTTTTAAGCATAAAATTGTCTAAAAATATGTGGTAATGGCATCTCACATTAAAATTTTATTTTAGTAGATAGTTATTTAAGAGTGATAGATCCATAATACATCGAACATCATCCTGTTTAATGTTTCTAATTAAAAATTCTGGTTTCGTAGAACTGGCTATATGAAAGTGGCAATTAAACCAGTTGGGTTGCATGTTTCTTTCTTTTTCTTTTTCTTTTTTCTTTTTTGTTGAACTAACTTATCACTAAAAAGAAAATTAAGACTATTTAACTAGTTAATTGGAAATATTGGTTGTTGTTAGTACACCAAGCATGACTTTCAAAAGGTTTTTAATTTTTATAACTAAACACATTTAATTATTTAATGCATAGATAAGTCAATTCTTACAACACAATTCATATTTTCTAAAATTACAAAACAATTCATATTTTCTAAAAAGAATTTACTTGTGATACTATGTAATTGTAGGAACCAAGACGTGACCCAACATCAAAATTATTTATTTTTATATTAGATTAAATAAGTATTAAATATCCATATAAGGTGCGCGTTTTGAATTACCAATCAGATAAAATAATTTTAAAAAATTATTACATCTAAGTTAATTAAATTTTATAGGACAAACCAAATAAGTAGGTAAAGCAAAACAAATAAATAAAATAAAATACATGGAATTTATTCATTTTCAAGCCAAGTTTTCAAGAAACAAACAACCCAACAAATAAGCAAGGTTACCAACTAACAGTTCACCCATTACAAATTAAATTGGTAACTAGCAAATTAACAACTAAACCCACCACATTGCTGATCACAATCAAGCTAACATCAAGTCCTCGTACATAATTAACTAAATCCACGTACAACGATGACCAAAGAGAGCAAGATATAAAGGAAAAGTTTTTAAGACTTGTAGATGCCGCGCCACAAAGTTGTTGAGCTAGTATGGCCACTGTTCATATAACGAAAGATCCAACATTGGAGGCTTAGGAATTGACCTTAATCTTTCTGGAATCTTTACATGGGGATCATCAATAGCCAAACCTCTAAGCATAGGCATTCCTCCTTCATCCACGTGTAACTCGTCGAAGATACAACGAGAAATTATTAGAATTTGGAGTTGAGCGAATCCTCCTGAGTTGCAACTCAATTTCTTTACCAACGATCCCAAATTTTCAAAGCTAAGAATTGTCAAGTTTTGAAACTTTTCCAGAATTGGCAAGGGATCTTCTTCCATCTCGCATTCGGCAAGTAAGAGGAATTTGAGATTTGGTAGGATTTCATGAATTTCTGGTGGAAACTTTATTTGACATCCACATATCTTTAACTGCAGAAGGCGTTGGCAGCGAGACAATTGTTCCAGTTTCACTTCTCCATTCGACGAAATTGAAAAGGTCCTGAGATTTTCTAGACCACCAATGGAGTCTAGAGTAGACCTTATACTATTATCAGAATGTACCGAAAGCTCGGAAAGATTGATCAAATCCCCCGGATCAAAATTCATCGCATCCTCAACGACAACATCCTTCAAAGTTCGAAGGTTTTTGAGATTCTTGACAGGAAAAGGCCACAGGAAATTTCCAACTAAGTGCCTTAGTTTCTTTGCATTGCATATCTCATCTGGTAGCTTAATCGGGTGACCATAACCACTAAGTTCTAGGGTTAGTAGGCCCCCCAGGTTATCCATGGATCGTGGAAGGTCTTCCCCGAACACGTTCAACTTGAAGTACCTCAAGTGAATCAACTTCCCGGCTGGATCAAGTAAAGATCTTCTATTACTCCTAGGATTTGGAACTGAATTGGGGAGAAATCCAGAATCAGAATGCAGCACCCTCAGCAATCTCAATTTTGTGTATATAAACTCCAAGAGTTCCGGGTCGGCCAGCCTTCCATCTGGTGCAATAGACAAAAGAGTGCGCAATGGCAAATTTAAATCTGAATGGCTAGAGGAAACAAACCTTGCTAAGGCACAATGAGAACCTACTCTTCGACAACTTGGGGAGAGTGATGAGCCTGCACGTCCATCATAGATGTCAAGGAAATTTAGCTCTTTTGACTTTTCGATTACCAGATCACGGAGAAGATCATGGACTCGACATGTTACAATCCTCTTCCACGTTCTTCGTGATATTTGAACCAAATTTCTGTCAATTAACTCATTGAGATATTTTGCAGCAAGCTCCTCCAATGCTTCTCCACTTGATTGGATGAAACCTTCTGCTATCCATAAACGCAAAAGTTCCTCTACTTCAATTTCGAAGTCTTCGGGAAACAATCCCAAGTAAATAAAGCATAACTTCAATTGATGAGGCAAATTGTTGAAACTCAGAGCTAATATCAGGGAGACATGAACTGAGCTATCTTGTACATGCGACCAAAGGTGCTCTCGTACTTGGGTCCACTCATCAAAATGCTTTCTAGACAATAGTGCACCCAGTACAGCAATAGCTAAGGGTAGGCCGCGACATTTGCTAACCATATCTCGTGCCATTTCTTCCAAATTTGGAGGGCAACGATTGGTTTCATCACTAGTATCCATATTATCATAGTTGGGGAATGCTTTCTTACAAAATAATTCCCAACTTTCTTCATCTTTTAGAAAGGGGAGTTTATGGACATATGTCCTTTCATCAGAAAGCTCTGCAACTGTGTTGTCCCGAGTGGTGATAATCACTCTACTTCCATTCTTATTATCAGGGAATGCTCTCCTCAGAATTTGCCAAGTTTTTGTATCCCACACATCATCAATAACCACCACGTAGGGACATCCATACAAAGACGTCCTTAAATATTCCTCCAAAGTTTCTTCATCGTTTAATATCTTCCATTGCTCTTCGGTGGTCGGTATCTTGAAAGATTTTACAAGTTTCTGAAGGAGAGCTTGGATGTTGTACTCCTTAGAAACAGAAACCCAAGCATAATACAAAAATTTATCCTGAAGGCTCCTACTGTTATAAAGCTTTCGAGCTAGTGTTGTTTTTCCCAAACCACCCATCCCCAATCGAAATCACAAGTCGAGGGGGCACTCCTTGAAGAAGTTTTAAAATCAATAATTCGGCATCTTCCTTGAAGCCCACCACATGTTCATTGTCTTCGTAAGGACTTTCTCTTAGTAGTTGCTTCAATATCTCATTCGAGTGACTCGATCCCTCGCCCGCATCACGACCAATATCCGCAATCTTGAATAGTTCTTGATTCCGTTGTATTTCATCAAGACTATTCTTCAGTGCTTGGATTTCCTTTCCTATACCACATAGTTTTGACGGGTTGTCGCTGCGAAAGAACTCCATAAACTTACGCTTGAGGCCTATTCTTTCGGTAGTTCCTTCCACTTTGAGGACGTAGTCCTCAATGAGATCCTCAGCATCATAAGCTACATCTCTTACATCGGATATCCACTTGCGTATCCTGTAATCCTTATCTTGCTTTAGTTCTACATCTTTTAAGAAACAATGCATCCACTCCAATTTGTTTTTCAACCACACCACTTCATCTCTCACTCCTCCAAGACGAACAACTTGCTCAGCGAGCAAATCACCGAGTCTCTGCACTACCGAGGACACAACAGCGTCTACCATCCTTATCAAAACTCTTGCTCTGATCTATGCCTCTGTTTCTCACACTGACACACCTATGAGAATCATAAGCACAAAAGTTAATTAACAGAACATAATACGTTCATCAAAAACATTTGGGGGAACAAAACTATATATACACATATATTTTTTTTTCAAATCCGTTTTTTTCTCCAAATGCCCTTGATGAAGATTAAGGAATAAAAAGCATGCAGCATAACCATTCAAGTGTTAATACCGGGGCACGGGGGCACTATTGTCTAGAAAGCATTTTAGGTGGTTACGTCGACGGAGAGAAATCAGAGAGTTTCGCTATATCAAAATAAAACAACAATCGCAGAAACGGAGGAGGAGATGTAAGATTGAAGTAGAGTTCTCAGTGATCATTTCTATATGATTTGTTTGTTATTTGGATCAAAAGGTGGGGAGATCAA
>QLOD02000029.1:19123333-19143887 GCA_003260245.2 Sideroxylon spinosum | reverse complement strand
TAGGAGAGGAATCAATGAATTAGCAATATTTCGCATCTTTGTATGTATTAAAAATGTTCCATGGAAGGAGCATACTAAAACACACTGTTATAAAATTTTATAACAATGCACGTAGTTAAAATTTTAAAGGAGGAATATTCATCAATATGATGCGAAAAAACTATGAATCAATCACAACTAAATAAGTACATAAAGTTTTATGATAAAAATAATAGTGTTACAGTTAGTTTACGTGGACATACGTGCTGATATCATGTAATGAAACCTGACTACACATAAGAAGAAAGGTTTCTTATTCCAAGTCTAAGTGTTTCATCTCTTATAGAGAGAGTAATTTTTTATAGACCAATATAGAACAACTGATAACCTACAACAACTTATTCCAAACTTCAAATTATTTAATTAATTAATTATGTCTCATGTTCTTCAATATATGCTTTATATATAAGCAATTAATATAACCAACCTAAAACCGAACTCCGTCACATGATCACTTCTGAAATTCGAGGAGAGTGTGGTAGTAATCAATGTAGACAGCTCGGAAATGGGGAAAACCAGCAGAGAGGCCGAGCTGCTGGAACTCGTCCTCAGTCCTGTGCTTTCCTTTGGCTCTGTAGATTGTCATGATAAAGATGTCACCTTGGAGGAGGGCTCTGGTTCTCTGACTGTCATCAGAGAGCTTTGGCAGCACCGGGTCACAAACAATCAACTTTCCTCCTTCTGGGAGTGCCTTGTAACAGTTCTCCATGATCACCTTGCACTCCTCGTCAGTCCATGATATTAGTATCCCCTACCAGAATTAAATATTATCAATTCACTAATAGTGTAGATTACAAGACCTGAGTTTCAAGTTCGAAGCAGAGTCTAGTTTGCCGTAAAATTCGGGTTCGAAGATGTTGCAGTGAAATATCCAGTGGAGAGATCATCAGTATCGGTTTTATTATGATTTATTTGTTTGAATTGATAAATACTGTTAATTGAATTAATAAATATTATATGTGTGAATTAATAAATGATGATGAAACTAACACTGTTAATCCGCCACTGTAATTAGTGAATTTTTCACTGCAGTATCCTAAAACCTGTAAAATTCAAACAAGTGGGAGACGAAAGCACATTCAGATTCAAGTTCCCATGTAGGGCCACATTATTAAGACATACGTAAATGCATGTATATGCCCAATATTTTTGGACGTCGGCTATTGGCCGTCCTCAGGCTGTTTGGGCTCCAAGCTTCATTTTTTTTTTTTTTTCCTTTTAAATGCAAAATGACACAATCGCTTATCATCTCACATATGGAAAAAAACAATAAAAATAAATTTTTTTAATTACCTCATATATCATATTCAAATGCTTATAAAAGAGAATCGTCAATTTAATTTAAAGAAACACATTGCCAGATTGGACTCCAAATTTTTAGTAAGGGCAAAAAATACCAATATATATGGATTACAATAGAGATCTAGAAAATCATTTTTTTTTTTCTCATACAATATAAAACATGATCAAACATTGGGTTTAGGCTTGATTGGAGTGAGTAAATGCTGCGTACAAAGATTATATTCACTGCTGAAGTTCAATCCGTTTCGATATTTTAGGCGTTTATCAAATTTCAGGTCGAATCTAAAACAATTAAACAAATATATAACCTCAAACTCGTCCAAAGGCCTACTCATGAATAAATTTATTATGTACAATAATAATATATATAAAATAAAAACTATAATAATTATAATACATAAAAATAAAAATAAAAATTAAATAATATAAATAAAACAAAAATATATATTGCATTGGGTAGAATATATAATCTTATACCCAAGCATCAGCTTAATTCGAGTCAAGTTTAAGCCCATACTTAATCACACCTATTACTTAAATGACTAATACAATTTATATATTTTTAAATAATTTTTACCTTCGCTGACTAAAAAATTTAATTTCAACAGTTCGATTTTTATTTTTATTTTTTCACATGTGCAATAAATGACAATGGTGTCACTTTACATTATGAAAAACGAAGACTTGAAGCATTCTAGACCCAAACTATTTTTATTTTAACTTCAAGAAATATTAATATTAATTACTAAAAATATAACAATTTACAATTATAAATGCGCGAGATACAAGAAATTAGTGTAATTATATTTCGCCAATAGCATGGTCCAAACTAAAATTATATGTTCGGCAATAAAAAAAAAAAAAACTACCGAACGTGTTCACCACGTCCACTAGAAAGAATGGATTCAAACCTTTAGAGAAAAAGAAGTCAGAAGAATAGTCGAGTAGGGTTGTCAACCATAATCCCTCAAATGATAAAGTTAACAAAGACTTGAGAGAATAAGAAAACAAATTGACAGTATTTCGTGGATAGTAGTGAACGTACCTACATTTTGATGCAAAGTATTCTATTTATAGTCTGAATATAAGAATAAATTAATATCAAATAATTGGAAAAACTATCATTACTTTCCCACTTGATAAGTTTTCTACTTTGACGGTGTGGTTTTCATTAAATGCCTATCACATAGTATTGAACGCCCATCACTTGGTAGTAAATGAGCATGGTATGAGTCAGAACATTGGGCATGATTTGACCTTTAGAAAATATTTAAATGTCCCATCTCTCTGTCACTTATATGGCTGAGGACTAACTAAATATAACCAAATAATAAAATAAATTGAATTTATTGTCAATTAGCATCAAGGTTGAATAAATGGAATGATGAGACCCACTTTAGGTGTTCCTCGGGTCAGAGGAATTGCCCCTGAGCACATTCATTTTAAGGATGTGTGCTGCGGGATTCTGCCATGTGTTTTTAATATTTTTGTACTAACATTATGTTCCCACTCTGATTGGGATAAACTATTACCCAAGCAAAGTATGATAAGTGTTGACGGTAACTGACTTACATGTATAAAAGTCTTTTCATATCCCTCTGTCGTTGGCTTGCTTTTGACGTGTCGTTTCGTGATTGGTTGTTTTTTTACCCCCATTATGACGCATGAGAAATTTTCTAGACTTCTAGCTCGTGAATCCTAGGATTTCGTATCCAAAACTCAAAGAAGCGACCTACAAACTATCACGTTAATTAATTTCAAATGGCATTGAATGCGTTTTTGTCACTTATTCATCTTTTTCGACCTTTCGTATATACAAACACGTATATATACACTGTTTTAGGCATACCTAACCTTTCTGAAGCTTTGAATCTCTAAGTGCTATTCTAAGACTCTGCGATTCTAAATCTCTTCTTGCAAACCTTTTTCTAACATCGTTATTCTCATCTGGTGAGTACCCAAAAATTTTTTGTGGGTTCTTGTTCTATCTCTCCTCCTATTCATTTTATCTTGGAAAAATGGGTAGACTATTAGAAGGTTAAAAACTAAGGAATGGATTGAAGCTTTCAAGCAAAAATACAACATCCTGCTAGAATAGATATTAGACTGGGAGATAAGAATGAGTGTGAATTAGGGACACTCCCAATCGTCGTCATAATTGAGGGAGGCCCCACGTTCCAGTGTGTCATTTTTTTTTTCTTGGGCCAGGTTTTCCATAGGATTAACCTCTCACCTTGGTGTGTTACCCATAATTTCTACAGAATAATTAACGATGTAGGTGAAATAAACCGTAGGTACGAATTTCATATTTCTGTTTCAGACTTACTTTTTCGCTATAACCTTCAAAAAGAATTAGGAGGAATGATAATAAGTGATTCTTAAAATCCCGTCTGGATCAAACCCTAGCCCACATGCTTTCTGACAATATAAAAAGGCTCGAAGATGACATATGTATGGTCTCGGGTTAGTGGATGCACGGTCCCGAGAATGATCTATTTTCCCTAATAACTACAACGTCAATAGGTCTAGGTCGAGTAGTTTTAGTGTTTTTGATTCTATCTGTCTCTTTGATTTTCGTTTGATCCTTGCTCATCATTTTACGTTTTGTATGCAGACGAGTAAGAAAAAAAATACTGGGCCAAAGGAGATCAAGCTGAAGTCGAGGTATCCAGAGCTAAGCCCCGCACTTACCTTGGCGAAATATTCAAGTTCCTCAGTGGTCCAGACACATATCTGTTTGGAAGGTCGGTGCCCATTTTATTCGTCTTTTGATTAAGCTATCAATCTTTTGTTGTGCCTCCCCAGGGATTTGATATTGGCCAAGCGAGCAGCACTCTGCACCACTGATTTGATTGAATCACTGAGAGAAAGTTGAAGTTCTACAACACCAACCATCTAGCTTGGTGCCCAGCTCCTTCTGTTACCATCCTCGATTAGGGAGGAAAGTCAATCCACCCCATCTGTGGTTCCTTTAGTCATAGTCATGGATCCCCATATCCACTAGTTGTTAGAGATCGATGAGAAAAAAGAAGCAATTCTCACCCATCTCCAGCTCGTCTAAGACTCAATGGGGAAGACCGTGCTGCAGACGAAAGTTGAACTTCTGGTTAAGAAGGAAAAAACTAAAGTTAGAAAGGAAGAAAGAATCGAGAAGAAGAGGGTCAAAGAGGCTAGAAAGGCTGAGCTGGGAAAGAAGATCAAGCAAGAAAATATAGAGAAGAATAAAGAAGAAACTGAGATGATCGAGCTTAATCTTTTTAATGATCTAGTAGCACGCCCTCGACCAGAAAATGAAGAGCAACAAGCCAAAAGATAAAGGGCAGAACCTGTTCCCGATTTGGTCGTCTTCAAGGCTTCTCAAACACAAGAAAAGATTCCAACTCCTCCACCTCAGCCATCTTCAAGTAACATACCCCTTCCCCCTCCTCGGCCTGACGATTCATCATCAAAGGCCAGAAGATCCGAGCCCACGCCAATAAATATGATTCATCCAAGGATGGCAGTCCAAGATGCCCCACATTTCCTGCCTCGGATAATCGTTCCAAGTTTGGAGTTCCCCAATGGACATCCCTTCACCATTAAAGATTTTGCCCTCAACTTTCTAAGGGAGTACGCAAAGGGGGGTTACTCCTCCAGGTGATCAACAACGGATAAAGAAGGTTGGTCATCAGGACTTCACCAATACCCTCTACAAAAATACAATCTTAGTAAGTACTTCTACTACTTTCATTTATTCTTTACATCTCAAATAATTCTAGATCCTATCTTGGTTTGCAACAGAATGCTCTATATCTGTTCAAAGTTGTTTTCCACCACGAAGATATGCATAAAAATATCAATTTAAGTGATACCGAGGCCAACGGTCTAAGGAACAGAATACATATAGCTTTGGCCAACGAGGAAGAGACGACGAGGCAATTGGAAGTTGCCAAATCTGAGAAAGATGCTGCCGAGCAAAAACTGAAAACTAGCGAGATCAAGTCCAGCACATTGGAGAAACTTTTAATTTCCAAAGATGAAGAACTTTTGAAAAATGTTAGTCTCGTTGCTACTAAAAGACTGAGCTCGTGGGAATAAAGGCCGAGCAAGAGAAAATGACAACTGAGTTTGCCAAATTCAAAACTGAGCAAGCCAACCTAAGGGCTGAAAATAAGAAACTGGGGGTAAAGCTGAGGGGTTTACCAAATGCTTTGCAACGGAAAAGACCAGACCATCAAAAGCTTGGAAAAAAATCACGCCAAGGTCATCAAAGACATGGAACAAATCCATGCCGAAGCCTCCAAGGATCAGTATGATGACATCTTAAGCCAAATGATGGTGGCAAGGAACGATTACTTCCTAGAGTGTTGGAGGCTATAATGACCAAAATTCTTCTAGACCCTTCCTCCCAAACATACAGAGACGTTCTTTGGCCCAACTCTTATGAAGTCATGCTGGTAACACATGTGAAGGTTGAGTTTCACATTAGATAAATTAAAAAGAAGTTGGATCTTAATATAAAATTGGTGACTCACCATTTAAAAGGCTTAGCCTCTTAAGTGCATATGAGTCATTCAACGTATAATAGTTTTATGTAATGTGGTTTGGACTCTATAGATACTTCCGAACAGTTTGTGTCTCACCCGCGCAGGAAGACCTCAGGCGGATCAGATTCCCAACAAGTGGTATTAGAACCGATCGCTAACAATATTTGGGATGACTCAAAACCGATTTGGTGGGTTTGCACGGAGGCTCTCAATGAAGCAAAAAAAATCTAATGAGGCTCGCTGTATAGAGGCTCTCGATGGAGTAAAATAGGATAGTTTTCAATCCAGGTTAATTAAATCTATATTGGAGAGTTAAAAAAAAAAAAATCATGGATCAATGGGGAGCCAAGTGGATCAAATCAAAAGGAAGCGAGGCCCAACGCATGGTTCACACATGAGGGGAACATTGTTGGGAACATGTATGAAGGTTGAGTCCCACATCAAATAAATTAAAAAAATGTTGGACCTTAATATACAATTGGGAGACTCACTGCTTATAAAGCTTAGTCTTTTAAGTGGATACAAGTCATTTAATATATATCGGGTTCATGTGAAGTGGTGTGAACTTTATGGATATTCCCCAACAGGTTAGGCATATACCCACACGAGCAATACCTCTGGAGGATTAGACTCCTAACAAGCCAAGCCCTCTTTCAGTTTTGATGGACCACCATGCACTCTGATTGCTGACACAATTGGTGATGAGGAATTAAAAGAAGAAAAGGAAGAAGTTGACAGTGTTGCTAAAGCACCTAAGACTGAAACTACTGCTACTTCAAGCCTCGAAGAGTTTAATGAAGTTATATCTGCCATCACTGAGCAGATCATCGAAAAGGCTATCGATGACCTCATCAACAAGATTGCTGATGAAGTTATGAATGAAAACATCAAGAGAGTTTAGGACTTTTAGCATAACTTTTTTATAAACATCACTTATGATGTACTTAATGTTAATGACATGTCAGGTTATGAGTTTTTTGAAATCTAAACGTGCTTTTATTACAAGCAACTATTTAAGCTTCTTGCAAGTTCTAGTATTTGCTTAATTATTATGAAGTAACACAATTCATAATAAAACATGTTCATAAAGCTAAATTTTCATAAACTGTGTACTGCTAATTATGAATAATGTGATTGAACCATTGTGTAATCTCTTATAAATGCCTAAAATAGCTCAATTACTAGAAAATAACATGATTTGTAGTTGAGATGTGTTTGTCAGAGTCAGCCATTAGAGATATTTAGGGAGACTTGCCTTTTTTGAACGAGCTGCAGGTAGGATAGTTCTTTCCAGAGTCAACACTGGGAAACTCAATGAGACTATTCTTTCTAGAGTCAGTGTTGGGAGACCCAGTGAGACTATGTTTTCCAGAGTCAACACTGGGGAACCGAATGTGACTATTCTTTCCAGAGTCACCATTGAACAAGTCAATAGGACTATCTTTTCTAGAGTCACAACTAAGCGATTTAGTGGGACTATCATTTTTAGAGTTGCCATTGAGCGATTTAGTAAAACTATCCTTTAATTTCGTGCATGTCTCTGAAATTTCTTTTGTATTGATCATCTACAAAAGATTTTCAACAATAATAAACTGATTGCTCGCAATCATTGTAGATTTCAATAGCAATTCACACTTTTCTTTTAAGCATTTTATCAAGGAAAATTCGTTTCTTGTCATGTTTTGATTATTTATATTGTTTTTGTGTGTTTTGTAGGGTTATGGAAGGAAAACACCCAAAGAAACGTAATTTGGAAGTTTAAAGAAGTAAAAGCACTTGCTGTTGGGTGCACGAGAATTTTTTCTGTTGGGTGCACGACAATCTTAGGTGCCTGAGAATTTCTCTCTTGGGTGCTCGAGAATCATGGGCGCCCGACTGTGTTTACTGTTGGGTGCCTGCCGAGAGCTAATTCCTCTACTTGTCTCTCAGTACTTTTGTCGAACACTTGGGTGTACAGATTCCTTGGGCGCACATTAATAAGTTGTCAGGCATCCGTGGACCTTCTTCAGCGGATTTTTGATATTATTTAAAGATGTGAAATTACCTGTTTACGCCTAATAATTGTAAGCCTTTACATTACATTATTTCAGGAGCTTTTTCTCATTATGTTATTTCAGTAGGGTTAGAGTTAGGGTTTACGATTTTAAATTTGTTGCTTTGGATCGGCTACATTACATTTTCAGCTGTAGGGTTTCATTGTGCTTTTGTATGGTGATTTTTCATATTCTCTCTCCTAGGGTTTACGTGTAAGTGACTTACTTCTCAATATTTTCAATAACAAGTACTTCGTTTTCGCTTTTTATCTTTTATTTTTAGTTCGTAGTACTTCATTTTTGCTTTTTCGCTTTCGCTTTTATTTTGTAGTATTTCTTTTTCGTTTTTCTTTTTTCGTTTTTGCTTCGTACTTGTTTTTTTTTACATTAATAGATGGTTTGCAAGTCTATTTTCCTTTTCGAAGTTCAAGTATGTTAGGCTAGGGTTTATTCTTGGCTTCATGCCATTGAAGGTGTTGTGGTAGTTGGTTAACTCAAACGTAAAGAATATTTTCAAAGGAAATATCTTTCTGATTTCTAATTGGAATCTCATTTTAAGTTAAGGTTCTTTCGAACTCAACTCACCCGTGTTACAACCATAGCTTGGTTACAAGTTTTTACTTTTGTACACCAAGTGTTTGGTTCAATGTCCCGGTGAGCTACCAATATATTTTCTAAAATCCAAATTAGGTTTTCCTACAAAACTAGATCACCCGTGCTATAATCATTACTTGGTTACGAGTGACCACTCATGTATACCAAGTAGTTGATTCAATGGCCCGGTGATTTAGAACCTATTTTCCTAAAACCATAACTTGAAGTTTTCTTAAGAAATCGATTCACCCGTGTTACAATCGAAGCCTGGTTATGAGTCGACGCTTGTGCATACTAGGTGGTCGATTCAATGTCCCGGTGAGTTTGAAACCTATTTTGAAAGCCTTCACTTACTTTGAGTTCCATAAATTTGGTTTTAATGAAATATCTTCCGACCTAACAATGCATGTGCACCTGCTAGGTTGAGTTATCAATGCGTTTGAGTAAACCACTGTCATCCTACTACCGGATTTGGTTTGAAGTTAAGATTATATTAGTTATTTTATTTGTAGTGTTTTTATCTTAATTTAGAATCACAATTTCTTCACTCCACTATTCTCAACTCAACCCATACCTAAGCATTCTATAAATCCAAAATTAGCTTAAATTAACTTAGGTTCACCTACTAATTAAAGAGAACAAGTCTAAAGCTTTTAACAAAGCTCTCCATGTGGCGATGACCTCTGTTCTCACCAAGTAAGACTACGACCACCTTGTTGCACTTGAGAGGTAGAACCCGAACACATTTCAGGGTCGGTTAAGTTTTTGGCGCCGTTGTCGGAGAGGGTAACTAAGCACTAGACTTGGGAGTAAATGGGAGTTCACTTAAGAAATTGGGTGAATTATTCATTTTCTCTATCTCTTTACTAGTAGTTTTCTTTCCCTTGTATTGTAACATATTCATTTGCATATTATATAGCCTAGCTTACATACTGGTTAACTTAGGTTGCATTTTAGTGTAGTTTTTCTTTTCTCTCATTTTGTTTTCATTTTTGTTTCTTCTCATGAACATGAATTTTGGTGACTTCACTCATGGTCCCTTTGATGCCCAAGCATATATAGAGTCTCTAGTTGACCAATTTGGATATGACTATACATTAGAGACCTATCACCAATTACCCCAATTCTTTGGGCATGAGGAGGAAGACCCATAGCTTCACCTTGATAGGTTTGAGGCCGTGTGTGGTTTATATGATGCTAGAATGAGTGAGAGACTTAGGTTTATGTTTTTCCCTTTGTCTTTACAAAGTATGGCTGGTGATTGATGTTATACTTTTGGTGAATAGACCACTTGGGAATAATGTTATCAAGCTTTTATTGAGAAATTCCTCCTTATTCATCAAACCTTCACCCATAACCTTCAAATCAAAAATTTTTATCGAAAGAAGAGTGAAGTATGTTATAAATGTTGGGATAGATTTAACATACTTTTGAACACTCTCTCACGTCACGGATTAGAGTTCTGGGACATCGTAGCCATATTATATAATGCTCTATCTCGTGAGTTGCACCAGGCATTTGATTTAGTCTTGGGTGGGGAATTTCTTGATCTCAGCCCGAGAGAGGCATAGTCATTCCTTGAATTTTTCTATGAACATACCAGACCACGGGAAAGACTTGAACCGAGTTTTGAACCTCATACACTTGAAAACCACAATGACATTTTCCCGTATACTCCTATTTTACTTGATCCTTATGATCTATCCTTTGTAAGTAGCATATGCATGGAGCCCAATTATTCGGATTTTGCATGTCTCAACCTTTTTCCACTTACTGAAGGCCAATCTGAGAAGCCCCAAGATTATGGGCCTAGTGAACCTTACGATACACAATTTGATACCATAGGCACCGAGCAGTGTAATTACCTTAATCATGTTGAGGATAATATATACGATGAGCCTATTCCTCATTTCCCAGTAGACTTTCCTATTCAAGAGAATTATTTACCACCGACCGGGAGTTAGGGTGACATGCAATCTTTTCCTACTACTGAGCTTGATACTCAACCCATCTTTACCACCTCAGACCCTACTGAGAGTCTTTTAACTCCAACTGAGCATTTGAATGTCACATGGCCTGAGGAGCACATCATTGAGTCAACTGATTTTAGCTCACTTCACTACACACTTGAGGTTGAGAGTGGTGCACGCCTCTTACCTCTTAAGTCAGCCCCACCTGAGAAGTTCATTTCGGGGATTGTGAGTGATCATGTGACCAATCATCACTGGGGGGAAGTAGTAGATGTTAGGGGAGAGTACATTGATTTTCTAGGCATCGAGAGATTGATTGAATCTACCATATCCATGTCCTTGCATTCATTATGGCCACATCCGAGGTTTCATAACCCTCACTTAGCCTTTCATCCATCGGTGTGTTTTAGAGCCGAAGAACGTTCACCCTTGGTGGGTTGTGGGCCTGAAGAGAACATTTTATTTTGTAAACCATTTGTGGACGCGCAAGCTAGATAGGGTATTGGATAACCACTTTGCTTTCTTTTATTTGTACATAGTAGATTAGATTTCTCTTTTTTCTTATTTCCTTATTGCTTTTTAGTTTGATTTTCTTCTTCTATTTTCTTTTATTTCATTTTTATTTCTTCTTTTGTACTAATTCTTTCTTTTATCTTATTTTTATTTTTATTTCTTTCTTAGATTTGTTCTAACATTTTCTCTTACATAGTTGCTTTTACTTTCTGCAAATAAGAAAGCACTTGAGGTAATATCCTTCATCTCTCTTTTTATTTAGTCTTGTACTTCCATGTTTGGTATTTCTTATATATTTATATATATATATATATAAGTTGCTATTGGGAGTGTTGTAGGCTCTAGATTGGAGGGTGTATTAGGTGATGCTTCAAGAGACTTAAATAATGGGTACATGCTTAATTTCTATGCTTTATATTGATTAATCTTTGTGCTCATCATCATCATGCTCACTTTGCATACTAAGGATCCACTTACTTTTTCATGGTTCTTACATTGAGAACAATGTTTAGTTTAGGTTGGAGGTAGCGTCCGCATGAAAGAGTTTGCATGATGACCCTCATTTGTGCTAAAATTGTCAAAATTTTAAAAATTCTTGAGCATCTTTGAGCTAGATTGCATAAGTGAGCATTTTTGCTTTTACATGTCGGCCCTTTTTGTTTGGTTGATTATGGAATTGAGTGAGAAAGTGATGAGTGAATCTTATGACCTTGTGTATTTTTTTAACTATCAAGGAGAAGAGCTTATGTGCTTAGGAGTAGACTTTGTTTAACGTTGGTTAATTGAGCATTCTTAGACTAGGTGGAGACTTATACCCCTTAATAGTGAGCTTTTGAGTCTATTATTTTTTTCTTGAGGATTTGCACATAATCATAGCTCTTTTATTCTCACTTTAGGTTTTAATGCACTAATTGCATCACATATAGTTGCAGGAGTTTCATTTAGCATAATATGAGTTGTTGTAAGCTTAGAATGTGACGGTAGGCCTTTTTTGCTATTTTGGTCCTTATTGTCCGTTCTTGATTATCAATTATCCTAGGAACCAACTTGAAGCCTTTTTATAAAGTGTGTGATATATTTCTTTTCTTGGTTTCCACTACATATATTATCTTTTAGCCTTATTCATACACTTTAAGCCTTACCCTCACATGTCTTGGGTTGTAATAGTGCCTCAATTTCAATGATGTAAACTAGGGATAGGAATGAAAAATTTTGAGAGCATATTAAGGGGAAATGTGGGTTGAAAATTTAGCTGATGTATACTTCAATTTATTAAAAAAAAAAAGAAAAAAAGAAAAAATAAGAAAAAAAAAGTGAAAAAAAAAATATTTCTCATTTCCTTTTGGCTTATGGAATTATGGGACTTGTGTATTATATTGTCCTATTTGAAAAGGTCCCATGAGTAGTTTGTGAGTTTGTGAATAAGCTTTTTGTTGAGATTCTTAGTGGAGTTTATGAATTGGTTAAATTGGGACTTGTGTGCACTTGAAAATTCTTATCCCAAGATTGTGCTTTGATTTTCATATCCTCCATTGTTAACCATAACCCATGGCCAAGTTATAACCAAAATAAAGACCTAGCAGATTCTATGTAAGCAAATCATGTATTGTTCTTGTAGTGGTCTTATATAGGTTATATGGTGTAATCTCTTGTACATGCATTGGAACATGGTGATGAGATGTCCACTTTGAACTTTAATTCAGTTTGCTTACTTATTTGTGGGGTTATGTGCAACTAGAATAGCATCATATGCTAATAGGTATGTGTGAACCCTTAATCAGTGAATTTCTTTTTATGAGTGGTACCTTGTGAGAATTTGAAGTCAAAACATAGCTTCGTTTATGCTCTTGCAACCTTGTTGAATGAATGAAATAATTTTGCACACATGCTCTTTCTATCTTGATGGTCCATGCATTTATGCTTAGCACTTGGGAATTACAAATGATATTTGGGTTTTGTGACTTGTTAGGCTTGAACTTGAGTCACTTCTAATCTTAATCACTTTTTGACATATTGAGGCCATGCCATTAATGTTTGTGGGTAGCATCACTGCAAACTCTCACGAGACCTTATCATCCACTAGAGAGAATTTAGGGGTTTGAAGGGCTTACCTCACGCACTAAGTGTGGCCGGGTGTCTCCTACAAAAATAGACCTCCCTTTAGTTAGAATTGTTGGTTTTTCTTTTTAGTTGAATAATATGAATTTGCTTGGTATGTGTTCATTTTTTCCTTGGTCATAATTCTTTCCATTCCCAGGGACTAGCAATGTCTAGGTTGGGGGTGTGATTGCTCGCAATCATTGTATATTTTAATAGTATTTCACACTTTTCTTTTAAGTATTTTATCAAGTAAAATTCATTTCTTATAGTGTTTTGATTATTTATATTGTTTTTGTGTGTTTTGTAGGGGTATGGAAGGAAAACACCCAAAAAAAGGTAATTTGAAAGCTTAAAGAAGCAAATTAGTAGAGAAGTGAAAGCACTTGTTGTTGGGCACACAAAATTTTTTCTGTTGGGTGCATGAGAATCTTACATACTCGAGAATTTCTCTGTTGGGCGCCCGAGAACCATAGGCGCTCGATTGTGTTTGTTATTGAGCACCTGCCGATAGCTAATTCCTCTACTTGTCTCTCTGGACTTTTGTCGAACACTTGGGTGTACAGATACCTTGGGCGCACATTAATAAGTTTTCGGGTGCCTGTGGACTTTCTCCAACGGATTTTTGATATTATTTAAAGATATAAAATTACTTTTTTACCCCTAATCGTTGTAAGCCTATAAATAGGCCAAATTTTGACATTCTAGAGGAAAACTTTTACATTACATTATTTCAGGAGCTTTTTTTCATTACGTTATTTCAGTAGGGTTAGAGTTATGGTTTACGATTTTAAATTTATTGCTTTGGATTGACTACATTACGTTTTCATCCATAGGGTTTCATTGCGCTTTTTTATGGTGATTTTTCATATTCTCTCTCCTAGGTTTATGTGTAAGTGACTTACTTCTCAATATTTTCAATAGAAAGTACTTCGTTTTCGCTTTTTATCTTTTATTTTTATTTCGTAGTACTTCGTTTTTGCTTTTTAGCTTTCGCTTTTATTTCATAGTATTTCTTGTTCGCTTTTCTTCTTTCGTTTTTGCTTCGTACTTGTTTCTTTTACATTAATGGATGGTTCGCAAGTCTATTTTCCTTTTCGAAGTTTAAGGATGTTAGGCTAGGGTTTATTCTTGGCTTCAAGCCATTGAAGGTGGTGTGGTAGTTGGTTTACTCAAACATAAATAATATTTTCAAAGGAAATATCTTTCTGATTTCTAATTGGAATCTCATTTTAAGCTAGGGTTCTTTCGAACTCAACTCACTCCTATTACAACCATAGCTTGGTTACAAGTTTTCACTTTTACACACCAAGTGTTTGGTTCAATGTTCCTTTGAGTTAGAAATATATTTTTTAAAACTCAAATTAGGTTTTCCTATGAAACCAAATCACCTGTGTTATAAGCATTGCTTGGTTACGAGTGGCCACTTGTTTATACATGTAGTTGATTCAATGGCCCGGTGATTTAGAACCTATTTTCCTAAAACCATAACTTGAGGTTTTCTTAAGAAATCGATTCACCCGTGTTACAATCGAAGTCTGATTATGAGTCGACACTCGTGCACCCTAGTTGCTCGATTCAATGTCCCGGTGAGTCCGAAACCTATTTCGAAAGCCTTCGCTTACTTTGAGTTCCATAAATTTGGTTTAATGAAATATCTTCCGACCTAACAATGCATGTGCGTCTACTAGGTTGAGTTATCAATGCGTTTGAGTTAACTACTACTATCCCACTATCGGATTTGGTTCGAAGTCAAGATTATATTAGTTATTTTATTTTTAGTGTTTTTATCTTAATTTAGAATCACAATTCCTTCACTCTACCATACCTAAGCATCCCATAAATCCAAAATTAGCTTAAATTAACTTAGGTTCACCTACTAATTTAAGAGAACAAGTCTAGAGCTTTTAACAAAGCCCTCATTGTGGAGATGACCTCGATTCTCCGAGTAAGACTATGATTACCCTCTTGCACTTGAGAGGTAGAACTCGAACACGTTTCAGGGTCGGTCACAAACATATAAGTAAATGCTTACATGTAAAATAACTTTAAATGAGCTGTATTCCATGGTCTCTTGACAAGTCTTTCTTCGAGGTTTGATGTATGTAAGCCCCATTCCCGAGCACTTCTGTTACACGAAACAGACCTTCCCAGTTAGCACCGAGCTTGCCTTTTGCCGGATCTTTCCTTACCCTCATCAACTTTGTCAGCACAAAGTCTCTACCTTGAACTCCCGAGGCATGACCTTTTTATTGTATCTCCTCTTCATCTCTTGTTGGTAGTTTGTAAGCCTTATTATAGCTAGCTCCCTTCTCCCATCAATCAAGTCCAATTTTATTCCCATAGCTTTGTCATCCCCCCTTGATCAAACGCTTATGAATGTATAGTCGGCATGCCAACTTCTAATGTAATCATTGCCTCCATTCCATAAGTCAGAGAGAATGAAGACTCACTAATTGATCTCCTCGAGGTCGTTTTATACATCGATATATTCCTTCAAATGTCCTTCCCTCACCAGATCCTCTACGAGATATTGCAAGAAATGGCATGCTCCAGTACGATGTCTCATGTCTTGGTGGTATGAACAGAAATCTTTGTGATTCTTCTCACTTGAAAAGTCAGGTAACTTCTTGGGCCACCAAAAATATAGTTTATTACAGATATGAGAGAGAATACTCAAGATTGATTCCTTGAAGATCGTGTTCATGGCTTCAAAAACAGACATTGTCTTCAATAAACTCAACCCTTTTTCCTTTGCCTTTCTCTTTCTTGGAGCTCGAAGACTTTGATTCCTCTTATTCAGATGGCTTCTTCTCATCTTCTACTTTTACATATTTCTCAATTCTGTACACGAGGTCAGATATGTTGCTTGCTGGCTTCTTTGTTAAAGAAAACCATAATTTGTCACCTTTTTTGTAATCACAGTTTGAATGAGGTCACTGCCAGCTGCTCGCAGCACCATTTCACTTCATATAAAGTTCCATATACCTTCGAGAATAGTCCCTTGGGCTTTCATTGTTCTTCTTCATAGTGATAAGCATGTCGGCAATCTTTGGCTGTTTAGCATTAATCAAATATCGTGTAACAAACTCTTCGTAAGCTGTTTTCAGCGCCCAATGCTTCCAAAAGGTAGGTTGTGAAATCGTTAGAGTGTCGTGCCCTCCGGTCTTGATGAAAATACTCACCTGAGCTCATCGTTCCAGTTCCAGAGAGTTATTGCCTGCATGTAATGACAATAATGAGCTAGGGCATCCGACTTACAATCATAAATAGTAAATCAGGAAGTTTGAAACTTTTTGGGGGCTTTACTTCACAAATGTCAGCTATGAATAGTGAAGCAGAAGTTCTTCCTAATGCACTTTTCGCCACCATCTGAGTGGTCTGGCGAGAACACTCCCACTCATTGTATTGTGGTGTCTCTATTTCTTTAGTTTTGCTAGACTTCTTTGTTTTTATAAGAACTATATCATCAATTGATGAGCTTTCATTTACAGCATGGAACTTTCTCTAGCTGGAAAACTTCTTTCGTGGTGTGTCTTCCCTCTGTTGGGACTTAAAGGGCCTTTCTTTTTGCTTCTGGGGGAGCTTTTTGCGTTGAACCTGCATTGGACGTGTTTTAGCAACAGGAGCTCCAAGAATAGAGCTAGTATTTCTTCTAGCTCTAGATTGTCCGTCCTCTCGGGTATCTTTTCTTCTACGACCCTCCCATCTAGGAAGATTGTCGTACAAGGTGTCATAGCTTTCTTTTGAATTGGATTCCAACTCTATAGGCCCGAAACGTGCATAACCTTTTAACTTTCACTTTTATTCAACTTATCTTGTGAGCATTTCTTCCAACTCTGTCTATTTTACAGTGGCCTTAGCCTATAGGTCACATATTTATCTTGATGCTTCTGGATCATAGACCCACTAATGCTTGCTACTTGCCTATTCAGGGGTACGTATTTCAACGCACCCTCTTTCTGCTTTTGCTCTTGATTCCTTTTCCAATTGACAAAGACGTGAAGGTGTTTTATCTTTTTCAGTAGTCATTTTTTGTAAGAACTTTTGCGAAGGTCTTGTCGAGCATGAGGAATTTAGGGAACAAATAAATGTGCTCCATAGTGGGTGCCAAATGTTCGACAATAAAAAATACTACCGAACGTGTTCAGCACGTCCAGTAGAAAGAATAGATTCAAGCCTGCAGAGAAAAAAAAGTCAAAAGAAAGAGTCGAGGAGGGTTCCCAACCATAATTTCTCCGATGGTAATGTTAGCAAAGGCTTGAGAGGATAAAAAAATAAATTGACAACACTTTGTAAACAGTTGTGAACATACCTGAATTTTAGTGCTGAGCGTTCTATTATAATTTGAATATAGGAATAAATTAATGTCAAATAATTGAAAAACTATCATTACTTTCACGCTTGAGAAGTTTTCTACTGTATACTTAGCATTATTCATCACCTAGCATTGAGTGCCCATCACTTGGCATTAAATACATAGGGGACGAGTCGAAACTTTGAGTGCGATTTAACTTTTAGGGAATGTCCAAATATCACATCCATCTACCATATGTATAACTAAGGACTAACTAGATATAACCAAATAATAATAAATAAACTAAATTTATTGCCAATTAGTATTTATGGTCAAGGTTAAATAAATAGAGTGATGGGACCCACTTTAGGTGTTCCTAAGTCGAGGGAATTGCCCCTAAACATGTTCCTTCTAAGGATGTGTGCTCAGGAATTCTGCCGCGTGTTCCCAATATTTTTTGTACCAACAGGATATAACTTGGAAAAATTAAGAATTGAATAGTAATGTTTAAAAACTTTTAGTTTTAACATTTCCTTTATGTCTATTTAAATATTAATTTTTGATGAATTAAATATCATTTAACTGACAAAGAAAACATTATAATTAATTAATTAAAATTTAAGATTTTTTATTATTATAAAAAATAAAATAAAATTTATAATACAATTCAAAAGCGAAGTAAATTTTACTCTTTAATTATACTTTCCATTAGAATTATACTACAGGCCATGGATGTAGCCATGTGAAGGCAAGAGGAGCAAGTGACCCTTGGATTTTGAACATGAAATTAACAAAATACCCTTGAAAATTTAACTTTATTTAAAAAATTAAATTAATTTAAAATCAAGGTATTTAAATTTTTTTTAAAAATTCAAGTTAACTCAAAATTTTTTAGCATATAAAGAAAGTGTATCAGAGTTAACTCCTAATATTTTTGTAAAATAAAATACATTCTCCCACCACACTTTTAAATATTTCTATACATAACATAACAAATATAACATTATAAATTCTATAAATAATAAAACTTAATAATAATTATCTTTTTTTATAACGAGAGACATTCCTAAATCTTAGGTTCTATGGCGAGTTAAACCATTAGACTATTAAAAATGTATTTATCGGTTTAATGTCCAATAATAATTTTATTTCTTCCTAAAAAATAATATTAATTCTCCTCTACATTTAATCTTGACGTAATTCGTTATTCTTTTCTCGTTGTGCTCTTCTTGTATACTTAGGGGGTGTTTGGTAGAAAAAATTGCCAAAAAATTACAGTAAAGATACAAAGATTTGTAAATTTTGATTGGAAGAAAATAAGAACTTTTTATAAGTTTTGATAAGTTTTGATATTTTGATTACTGGCCAGACAGGATCTTAGTATCTGATACCCCCTTACTAAAAATCCTAAATCCGTACTTCCCATAGACTTGTCATTTTTCTAGTTAATAAATCAACTAATAAGATATTTTTACCATCATGAAGATGGCGTCACCATTAGGAATCGACTTGAACATATCACCGCCCACATGCGTCACACCTGCACAGAATCAATACCCATCTGGTAATCCTCCGTACCTCGTCGCACGTTAACAATCATCAGCAACAAAAACAACACTACTCACACACTCAGCGCACGGAAACCAAAATCCTCACCGGGAATGTTTGGGGCCATGGCAACGACCTCAGGCAGATCGAAGTTGATCCCTTCCTTCACATGGGGATGCCTCTGTAAGATCATCCTCAGGCAATCCCCTGCGCTGCCGCCGACATCCACCAGCCGCTCCACCCCTCGAAACCCCTCGTAACGCTCCAAGATCGTCTTCATGAACGGCACAGACAGTCCCGACATCGCCTTCATCATCAGCCCGTTCATCTCCTGCCTTTTCCTGTAGTATGCGTAAGGCGCCTCCCCGTTCACCTTCACGAACGGCTCCGTCGTCGGATCCTTCACCACCTCGTCCATCAGCGGCCACGCCCTCATCAGCTCCTCTTGGTGTTGCTGCATCACGTACGCTCCGTACGACAAGCCTTCCTCGTCGGTTACCAGTGTTTTCCCAATTTCTGTCAGCGAATATCTACACACACACATATGTATAGGTATATGTACATGTGTGTGTGTATATATATATATGAGAGAGAATATTAGAATGCGGGGATTAATGGTGCCTTTTACGTTACCTGCGTTCAGAGGCGTCGTGATTTAGGTGTTCAGTGAAAACGCCGTAACTGGTGAGCATGCGGAGGATGCGCTGGAGGTTTTCGGCGTCGCCGGAGGGGAGGACGCGGGAGAGGATATCGGCAGCGGAGAGAGGGGCGTTGGAGCCGTATTGCCACATTGCATCGGCGACGTTGAGACGGACGACGGCGTTGAGAGACATCGGAACGCTTATCATTTTGGCCAGCTCTATAATGGCTAGCCTTGCTTTGTTTCTGCTTTCTGTGGTTTCATCTGCCATGGCTTTGCCTCCTACTGCTGCTGCTTCTTCTTCTTCTGCCAAGTGAAGAAAAATACTTCACTTTCAAATCGCTCTGCTGTTATTCTTTCTTCGTGCTTTTATTATCCAGGAAAGCTGAATGATCGACTGTTATTCCATCTTGGTGCTCTTACCCACGAAAGCTGGCATTTTGGTAATTTAGAATTCCTATCAACAGAATCATTGTTACTGAGTTGAGTAATTCTGAAAATTACAATTGCCCCTGTGTTTGTATGATCGATTTAAAGTAAAGAAATGTTACGCTAATTTCTTTTGACTTACCCCTTGAGTTGTAACCTGTCCCAAAACGACGTGATTTTATAATTATATTTAAATATAAGAAAATTTGATATACATATAAAATATAATATGAATACTAACTAATTAATTTATTTTATAATTCAATTTATTTTGAAATGTAATTCCGTACAAAATATTGATTTCTCCCTCTAATATTTGAATATTCAGATAGGTAGAGAATAAAATTTAAAATTTATATAATAAAATAGAATGATTTTTAAAATATTTATCTCACAAACTAAAATACAATGGTTGAAATTAAGTTTTATTATTTAAAGAATGACTGAGAAATTTTACAACTCAAAACTTTCTCTCAAACTCCCTTTTCAGTCCTTGGGCCATTTTATATTCTTATGGACCACTGAGTTAAACTTAATGATAATATTTAAATAGTTGTATCGAGAAA
>QLOD02000029.1:19070771-19089873 GCA_003260245.2 Sideroxylon spinosum | reverse complement strand
TCTGTTGTCAGTTTACAAAAAAATTTAACAGATTTGAAAAACATAAATGGAAATTTAAAAAATATTATTTGATTTAATAAAATTAAAAATTAAAATGTTATATATAAAAGTATTAAGAAAAATAAATAAGAACAGTGAGGGATTAAAAATCACTGCACGAAATACAAAAATCAAAATTCACTGCACGAAATACAACTAATAGTGATAATACAAAAATACAAAAATTTGAATTTCAAACCAATTTGTGTGGGACCCAGCTGCTGCTAATACCCACTACTAAGCCATCTCGTGAGACCCAAACATACCCCCTCTCTTTCTCTCTCTCTCTCTCTCGGACAGTCTGACACGCACACAAACGTCCCCTCAAAGGACTTAACTTATTATATAGATTTTTATTAAAAATGCATGGGATGAATAACTAATTTAGAAATCATAGAAAGGGTACGTGAGAAAATCTATATGAATTTAGGTTCGTAAAATGTGTTGGCCGAACATATAACCAAGAAATAAAATAATTAATTAAGTATAAAAAAGTACAGAGACAAGTTACAATAATCTAAATAGGAAAATCTTAAAAACCGTAAGAAAACATTTTTGGCTTTTAGGATGGAGGACCAAAACCATCTATTAAATAATTCCAATTGATAGTAATCACCTACTATAGTTTCCTAGTTGTACCTACGGGTTTAATGAATGTATACCTTACTCGTGACCATACAATTCACAAACTTCAATTAAGAGGATGCCATGAATCAGAATGACAAATATTGGTCTTCCACGAACATGTATTGATTGTTGGCTAGGTGAAAAGAAATTTCAACGAAGCACTAATGTATATGTGATCTTTCTTTCCATATAATCAATGTTCTAGACCTTAAAGCAAGAATGTCAAACCCGTAACATCATTGTTCGGAACTATGGGTTTACAAGAAAGACTTATATGCAGAAACATATTCTAAGTACGAATCTATAACTGAACTATTGTAAAGGGCAAACTAATGAACAATCTCTTATTCTTTAAAATGAATGTTAGGAGTTGATACTTTAGAATAATAGGATGAACACTCTGAGTGAATATTATCAACCTAGGGCCATGATCACCATCATAATCATTCCGCTCTTCTCTATCATAATTTCAGTCTTATCAACATACATTGAGCAAAATACAAGACATTCTTTCGCAACATACACCTCTGCAATTGAAATTTCAAGCGAGTTCAATTTGTGACAAATTTTTTCATTGTGCCAATATACCTTTCATATAAATGTCATAAAACAATCTATATGTTACATATTGGAAATTGTTTTTGGCATTCAACGTGTAATTCCATAAATGAAATTGGAAAGCATTATCTTCCAATCAGGTACATCCATTAGTATTGCATTGGCCCCCCAAGTTTGGCCTCATTGGATAAATAAATAGTCAAATGAACCATGTCATCAAAAAATACAGGAGCAAAAATCTTATCTAACTTACAAATAATCAAAAGAATTTGAAATTTTTCAAAGTGACTTATATTCAATGTCTTAACACACAATTCTTGGAAATGATTGCCTAGCTCAAACAATACAATGCAAATATTCTTGCTAAGGCACCCATGCATCCTAATCGATAGAATTTTTTGTAAAAGAACATGACAACGATGACTTTTAAGACCCGATAACCTTCCATCCCTTGTGTTTACGCATCTAGAATTGTTTGTTGCGTATCCATCTAGATACTTGATAGACTGTAAGAAGTCAAAGAACCTTTCTCTCTTACAGAGACAACGTGAACAATGCAGAAGGCATTACAAGTTTGCCATTAAGACGCTCCTTGAGATGTAAGGTTCTTTTGATTTTCATATCTTCCAAATCCATACGAGCCTTTGGGGTATCTTTGTTTTATCCATGAATGCTTAACAGTGTGCCAAGTAAACTATCACATATATTTGTTTCTATGTGCATCACATCAAGGTTGTGCCTGAGATTGAGTGTCATCCAATAGGATAGCTAAAAAAAAATAGTTTTTTTTTTTTTGGTTCCGGTTGAGGTTTAATTTCTTAACATTATTTTCTTTTGAATTGCTCATTAAATTTTAGCTCTTCAGATTGTGGGGATGCTTCCTATGGGGCTTAAACTTAACTGTTGACACTTGTTGAAATATTTACTCACCAGTTAAAACCTTTGCTCTTGGTTGATTTTCAATCTCACCCTCAAAAAGCTTGCTCTTTTGCTAAAGATAGTCCTTAGGAAGGAAAAGACGAGCACCCATGTACCCAATTTTACCTCTCAATGATTGTGTTGAATTTCCTTCATAACAATTAGGACAAGCCATATAGCCTTTTTTTGTTCACCATGATAGATTACCATAAACTGGAAAGTCATTAATAGTCCACATCATAGCTGCACGCGTTTGAAAGATGCATGCCGACGATAAAGCAGAAGTGCACACGCTTTTTTTTTTTTTTTCATAAGTCCTTCAACTCATCAATTAATGGTCGCATATAAATTTCAATATTTCAACTTGGCACACTTCGTCCTGGGATAAGTAGTGACATCATGCATAATTGCTCTTTCATACATTTCCATGGTGGCAAGGTGTATGGTGTAACTATGCAGGCCACATACTATACAAATTACTTATATTTCTAAAAAGATTAAACCCATCGGTGGCTATGTCCAACCTCACATTTCTTGGTTCTCTAGTAAATTCAGAATATGTTCAGTCGTAGCTCTTCCACCCATCACCATCAGCTGGATGCCTTGATATTCCATCATCTACTCATTTCTCCTTATACCATCTTATATCTGGAGCTATTTTCCTTGACATATGCAATCGTTTCAATCTCGGTGTAAGTGGGAAGTATCTTAACACGTTGTGTACAATTTTCTTTTTATTTCTACTCTAAGGTTCGTATCTAGGCATATTACATATTGGATATTTATCTAGGCCTACATTTTCCTTTCAAAAAAAGTGTGCAATCAAATTTGCAAGCATCAACACACTCATACCCCAAGCCCAAATCACGTAACAATTTATTAAACCTCGAAAATAGAACACTTACAAAATAATCACATAAACAAAATTAATTACATAATATTACTTATTTCTTATCATTCAACTCCATGCCCAATCAAATGTAGCCTTGCATTAACCTAATCAATAGCAAGTTGCAAGGATAATTTCTAGGACAAAACCCGATTCCTAAAACCATCAAATAGTTTTCCAAGTCAAATATTTTAAAATTGGTAGGATATTTACTAACATTAGATTCTCAAATTTCAAAAACCCCTACCCAAAATAAATATATCCCCCATGTATTTTACATTACCCTTTTCGTGCCCTTCTTAAATTCCTTCACTTGATCCGTCACCTGTTGTTTCCATAAATTTACTAAAATTTCATTATTTTAGAACTCATAAATCAATTGTGCTCATCAACAACACTGTTCACATAAGAGATCAAAATCAAATTTTCATTATGTAACATTTAAACACAAAATCAAAAGCTAAGGTTTACCAAACTTGGATACAGAATTTAGCGAAAAAAAAATCTGTAAGCACAAAGCAGCATCCAAACTATAAAATTGACCATGAATAAAGAAATCAAGAAGCAAAATACGATCGATTAGTGTTCTCGAGAAGAGACAATAGCTTATCAGAGCAACCCGGTACGAGTGAAATCAACCCAAATCTGATTCGAACTTTTCCATCACCCTTAATATATGTAATTATGTATGTGATAAATGCATATGTATGTATTTGGTAAGGAGTTTCCAAGGACAACGATAGAAAGATGTTTTGTTTTGTCTATCTGTCTTTCTTTATCGTCTCAATTGTTTCCGATCTTTCATCTACAATTTCTTCTTCGCAACGAGGGTTTTTACATTGTTTAAGGCTTTCAAAAATCTGATGTCAAATAAAACATTCTATGACCAAACATTTTGGTCACCAAAACTCTTTATTAGTGCTAAATTCTTGCAGAAATATTTTGAAAGAAAAATTTTCTATTTACTTACTAAAATAGTATTTGATTAGCGAAGGGATACTATTACCAATCCTTTGGTTGCTAAATGCCATGCTAGGTTTGGTCGGAAAAAATAAAATTGCTAGAAATGTCAAAAAAACATTAAAACACAAGGAACTGCCAATACTTAAAAGCATTTAAACATAATTTGGCTCGTAGAAAACTCAAATATAGATTTGTAAGACAAATCGAAATGAAAATTTGTAAAAATAACATGCAAAAATAAAAATTACTAATCAACATAAACTAAAAATAATGTAAGCATAAAACAAAGAATATAAAAGTATATGTATTTAAAATTTAAAAAGTTTATGCATATTACATAAAATTTTAATTTAAACTTTTATTTTTAAGAAATTTTAAAAAAAAATTATAGTCTAATATAAATTTTTATTTTTAAATAAAAAATCTTAGTTGACTTTGTCTAATAGGTTTCAATACAATATTTAATAAGATTTTTATTATTTATTACAAATATTATCATATTTTTAAAAATATTAATTTTAAAGAATTTATAAAAATAGTGAAAAAAATATTGTAAGAGTTAAAGAGGGTATTTTCATATGAAGTGACTATACAGACAACCAAATTATAGAAGAAAAGAAGTAATCCTGGCCATCGAACAAATTCAATGGCTAAAATTATTTCAAATCTAAATTTTGAGCTTCCTAATTATTTAACTACATGGTCAATTAGACCAATTTAATCTTAAATTATAACTTAAAAAGAAATGAAATGGCAAGCATAAAGAGTGCCATAGAGATTTGGCAATAATTTCTAGATTAATTTTATAAAAAATGGTCAACTTGTCCAATTTAAATTTAAAATAAGAATTTAGTAAAAGCATTACACCCAATCTTAATTAATATTTAGGAACATTTATTTAATTGCAAAATTAAAAATATTAAAAATTGATATATCGAGAACAATGAATTTATAAACGTTTCACTATTAGAAAAGTAACTAATCCACGCTAATTTAATATTGAGACATTTTTCTTTATTTTTAATTTTAAAATATTTTATTTTGAGATAAATAAACTTTAAACATTTTTCTAATTATTATATAGGAATTTTTTTTATTTTATCAATCTGAAATAGGTAAATTTTATAGCTAAAGTGAATTTTTAGGCAAGTGGGTCCTTCTTAGGAACCCATGAGTTAACTTAAGATATATTTAAATTACATGTCACAATTATATTTGGTTTATATCTCAAAGCAAAAGTGAAGTGTGGTCATCTGGTGATTTGGAATTTAAAAAAAAAAAGATAGATTTTATGAATGAGAATAGAGAAAATATGAGTGAATAAAGAAAAAGAAGAGTGTAATCTAAGCCATTGAACTAATCCAACGGCTAAAAATATCTCTTGAGTTTTCTTATTATAAAGATATAGATTTTGCGACCAAAAGTTTTGGTCGCCAAAACTATTTGTTAGCGTAAATTCCAATGTGAAATATTTTGGAAGAAAAATTTTCTCTTTACTAACTAAATCAATATTTGGTCAGCGAATGCACAATTTGTAACTAAATTACCATGCTTTTTGCTATCAAACCTATTTGGTTAGCAAAAATAAAATTATTTGAAATGTCAAAAAATATTAAAAATTTTGCAACCAAATTACTTTGTCACCAGAACTCTTCGTTGGCACTAAATTCTAGCGGAAAATATTTTGGAAGTACAATTTTCTCATTATAGACTAAATTAATATTTGGTCAATGAAAGGACACTTTTAACGACCATTTGGTACTAAATTCCATACTTTCTATTACCAAACCTATTTGGTTGACAAATGTAAAACTATTCGAATGCCAAAAAAATATTAAAACATTTTGCAACAAAAACCAAGATTCTTAGGATTTTTGAAGCAAAAATTTTCACCTTTGGCGACTAAATTAATATTAGGTTGGTAAAGGGAAACTTTTAGCGACTGGTTGGTCCCCAAATGTCACATTTTCAATGACTAAAAAACAATTGGTTTGCAAAAATAAACTATTAGCAAGAAAATAATTTTTAGTTGGTAAAAATTAACATTTAACAACTAATTTCTGTTTTGGTCATAGAAAGTGGTCACTAAAAATGTTATTTCTTGTATTGAATCTCGATTGTGTGCCGAAGATAAGAGCATGCTAATTGTAATAAGTTTGGTAACCGGTGCAAAAGTATCCTGGTAGTAAAACCCATAAGACTACATATATTCTCTTGTAACCAACTGGGCTTTATATCTTTTAATGGCTCCATCCGCCTTATGCTTGACCGTAAACACCCATTTGCATCCTATGGTCCTTTTTCCCTTTGGTAACAACACAATCTTTCAAGTATTATTCTTTTCAAGTGCTGCTATTTCATCTGTCATGGCTTAGATCTAGTTATCATTTGCTAAAACTCCCTTTATTTTACTAAGAATAGAAACAAACAGTAACTATAGCACATAAGATGCATATGACTTGGACAACTTTCGGAAAGACATGTGAGTATAATGGGATATCTAGCTTTCGATTTTAGGATCAGGCTTATATTTAATGGGTGGTATACCACTATTAGAACGAGCTATAAGACAATATTAACACATTTGAGGTTTAAAAATAGTACCATCATCGAAAGTAGAATTAGGATTAATGGGTACCTTTAAACGAATATCAGAAGGAGATTGGCCCAGTGGTTTGATAGATTGTTAAGAGACATTGTACTATCACGAAGAGGATTATGTTTGGCACTTGAAGTAGTTAATTCAACAATTGACAAAGTTTGCCTTTCATCTATGAATTCACCCTTATTCGTAGCATCTTCGGATGGAGAAAAGTTTCTTGATTATTGGGAAAAAATGCCTCGAGTTGAAAAGTTTCCCTGAGGTGAAAAATGCCTCTAGTTCTTCATAATTTACTACTTCTTGATTCTCCCTTGGAGGTGGTAAATCAGTATTCAGTGACTTGTAAAACTTTCTTTTTCATGAAAGATAACATCCGTGGAAGCATAAAGCTACTGAGAAGATGGATCATAACACTTGTAGCCTTTTTACTTGATCCCATATCCCACAAAAACACATTTTAAGGCCTAAGACTGAAGCTTATTCCATTGACGCAGATGCAAATAAACACAGACCACACACCCAAATATTCAAAAAGATAAAATTACTACTGGCAGAAGCGAAAATGTGCAATGATCAAAGAGAGCATCCAAAGGTCTTCTAACATTGAGAACACTAGATAATGTATGGTTTATTAAGTAGACCACCAAATTCAAAGCTTTATCCCATAAGTAAGAGAGAACATGAACCCTAATGAAAATAGATCGAGTAAGATTCAATAAATGTTCGTTTTTCGTTCTGGAACAACATTTTGTTAAGGTATCGAGACAAGTTGTTTAGTGAATAATCCCATACTAATTGTATGAACTCCAATAATTCTCCTTTTATGTATTCTCTACCATTAATAGAACGAAATAATTTTATTGGAATGCCAAACTGAGTAGTCATTATTTGATGAAACATACAAAAAATGGAGCAAACATCACTCTTCTGTTTTAATTGATACACCCAAGTCGTTTGAGTGTAGTCATCAACAAAAGTTACAAACCATCTTATTCCATTAAGAGTAGAAATTGGTTCCAATCCCTAAACGTTCGAATGAACAAATGAAAAAGGTAAATTCACTTCATTATCACTTCAATGAAAAATAGCACGAGGACTTTTTCCATCGCACAAGTTTTACAAATAAACTCTGAAAAACTGCATCCACTAAACAAAGAAGAAAATAATCTCCGAAGATAGCTAAAGAAGGGATGTCTAAGTCTTCTATGCCATAACCAAATTTCTTCATTATTCGTATTCAGTAAATCTTCACTCACCACGTGAGCTTGCCTTTTTTTGTCAAAATGTTGAAATCAATCTTCCGGATAGTACAATCCTTTAATTTTCCTACCATTGCTAATCTTCACTCGAGTATAGATGTTTTGAAATATATGGTGAGTAGAAAAAATAGATCAACACAATTATGAGATTTAGTTAATTGATTTATAGGTGGAATATTACTATTCAATGACGGTACAAATAAAACATCTATGATAGCTATTTTGGAGAATAATGAAACCATACTAACTCCAATAACTGGAAATGATATTCCATTATCATTAGCAATGGTGGTTTTGGAACATTTAGAGGATATGTGACTAAACTTATAACAATCACAACTCATAGATCATACTTCCAATCACTATTTCCAACAAAAGATATACCAGACTTAGTAGTAAATCCATGAGTTATGGATAGAAAGGTCTCCCTCCTTAGCATTGGAAGATAAATTAGATGCCTTCTTGCCTTTCGGATGCCAATCTGGATGCCCATGGAGTCGAAAGGATGTATCCACTTTATGACCAATACTGTTCCAATGAGTACACTTTTGATCATTCTTGGTAGTCGGTGCCTTTTGAGAAGCCATTACATTACTTTTTACAATTTTTCCTCCAAGCATAGCATCTTTGCAATTAATTTCTACATAATTTATAGCATAAATAGCTTGTACATTGGGAAGTGATTTTGTAGCAAGTATGCAGCCTCGAATCCCATCTAATTCTGGGTTAAGATTGGTCAAAACCGATACACATGTTGGAAATTAACCTTTGTTGTTATTTTCCAATATCATTGGCACATCATCAAGTTCCTGTCGTATTTTCCGTAGTTTTCTAAAATAGGAAATAATAGAACTCCATTATGGCAGATAGAAATTACCTTATAGTGTAGTTATTAATTTTTTATGCATCATAGTCAACTGAATACGTCTATTTAACTGCCTCATATATCTATTTTACTATAGCCAATAGAAGAAAGAGAGTTCAGATATCCTTTGTCTTCACATCTAGAAGCAAATATTTGACTAAGCAGTTTTCAGCCTCCTATGCTTCATATTCGTTTGACTGAACGTCTTTTGAAGTAGCCTTAATACCCAAAACAAAACCCTGACAATTTTTTTTATCTTATTTTGAGCATTTAATGACCACTCAACATAATTAGTACCATCTATCAATTTTGGAGTGAATACTTGTAGATGGGACCCAGCCAATATAGTTTTTGATTTGTTCATCTTTAGAGAATCATCACCACTTGCATCAGTCATGGTGGTAAAGAAACTAAAAATAAAATTTGCAGTGAAATGACATAAGTAGAGACAAAAATTGTGAGCAAATGACTGAACTTCAATTCTTAGCATAAGGATTAGGAGATTAAACATGGCTTTGATAGCCTATCAAATAACACAATTGTGAAATAATGTTTTAGTTGTTTATTAATTGTAGTTCAATAATATATATATAGTACAACCTATACAACCTTTACAAGGAAAGAATAAAGATACAAGGAAATCCCCTATAGTTAAGAAAGGAAAGAAAATAAAGATATTTTCTTAATTAAGGATATTGATCGGACCAATCAAGACCTTATTTTTTGCAGTTTTGTATATTCACGTGCATGTTGTGAGTGTAATATAATTTTGAAAACTCTCTTGTTCATAATAGTATATGTATTTTGGATTATTTTTATTTTGAAATAGGATGAAAAACTATAGTATGTACGAGTATCATACTTTTGAATGTGACATGAACCTTGTACCCATATATTTGTCATATTTAATCTTTTTTAATGGTACTTTTGGGGAGTTATGTTAGAGATTAAAAAAGTAAAACATAAAACATAAAATGTGTTTATTAAAAAAAACCTTCTATTTTTATTTAGAATTTTTTGTAAACAAAATTGCATCACCAAATACAGTTTCATTTTTCATTTTAGGAAAAAATAATGACAACATAAAATGAAAAGTAGATAATAAAAATAATCAATCGTTACAGAGCTTCCACTGCACTGATCAAACTTTGATGTGCGTCACCAACACTAAAACCAATCATACTTTGATCAAAGGTGTCTCTAACCTTGATTTAGTGATTTTTGTGCCCGATTCGGCTTCCACTGCATTGTCCGATCTCCACTGATCTCACATCTCAGCCTCAAGTAAATTTAGTTGATGTCTTATTATTTTTCCCTTCTTTGATTCTTTACAGATGTTTTATTACTGTTCTTTTCTAAATATCTATTTGATTTTTGTATTCGTTAATTTGCTCCAGCTTTATTTTGTATAAGAAACATTTGATATCAATGTATAGTATTTTATATTTTATTGGATTTTATGGTTTTGTTTAGAATTTAAAATTTTACTTATGATTTGGCCGTACACTAACCTAAATTTCTAGGTTCGCCATTAGAGATGGGAAAAAAATTTATCATGCTAAAGCTTTATTTTTTCTTTCTTTCTTAAACTCTTCTCTTAAGTAACACTAATTTGACTGTCAGAAAATTGTTTGACCATATTTTGCTTGGATAGCATTTTCAGGTTTCCCAGTGAGAAGGCAGGGGCTATAATATGATGACACTCACACAGTTATCAATGAGTAGCAGTATTTCACCCACGTGTTGATCAGATAGCTAATTAGAGGCAACTACAGATTTTTTGACACTTTAGATATTATACCTATACACATACTAATATAAATAATTGTCATTATTTTAACTGGGAGTCAATTTTTACTGAGTTTATAAATAAGAATGAAAGGTTTTAAAGATAATAACAATCAAAATTTATTATCACTTAACATATCAATGAAATTAAAAAATGGATAAGTTGGTTTCAAACTCAAATGTATTGAAAATTATACTCTTATAACATAATGAAATTAAAGATTAAATATATATAGATATTTATATAATAAAAGAGAATGGTTTTTGAAAATGTTCCTCTCACAAACTAAGATTTAAAGATTAAAAATTATTTTTTTTTCATTCAATGATTGAGATCATTTTTTTAAACTTCCCTCTAAATTCTTATTTTAGTAAATCGCACTACTATATATCTCATAAAACGGCTTGACATTTTAAATTTCATCATATTTCAAGGGTCGATATCATATGCAAATTAAAATTACTAACCTAAATTCTGGCCCATTATGGTTTCTAGGAAGTTGAATATTTCAAATTAAATCACCACAAATTTTTTTTTTTAATTAAAGAGAGAGAGACCAAAACACATGCAGTGGAAAACAATTGGAACCCATGGATTATCACAGTCTTTTTTTTTATTTGAACTTTTTGTCCAAAATTTCAACAACATCAGAAACTTAATATTAATTTTATTAAGTGTATTGTAGACATTGGTTATTCCTAGTATAAATACAAACTATAAATTAAAGGTGATTAAAAAATAACATATAACAAGAGCTTAAATTTTATAATTTTTCATTGAACCAAGATAACTCTTTAGTCATTGATTTCAAATTCAAATATTCATAATACGATTCATTTGGCTGGATAAAGAGAGAGTCCACCATGTGTGCATTTAGAGTGTTGGATTTGGCTAAAAAATTTTATGTTTTCAATTCTCTTCAACCTTTTTCACTTGAAAAATCTTCAAATGTTTTAGGATTTTGACAATTTTCTTCAAATTTCTCCAACTTTTATCAACCTTTATTTTCTCCAACTTTTACTAATTTTATTTTTTTACAATTTTTGAGAAACACATCGAACAATGAATAAGTCAATTTTTTTTATTATTTTTCATAGTTACAATTTTGAACTCTAAACACACTCTATGCTTTTTGCTATCAACAAAAAATTAATAAATACTTAAATTTTGGACTCAAAAGAATAACATTTTAGAGTTGGGTTCGTTTGGCATGGTGAAAAATAACAAAAAATAGCGAATAATGTGATTTGAAAATTTTTTTAGCATTTGGTGCGCGGAAATTAAACCATGTTTTTAAGAGATGGATAGTGAAACTTTTTAACTTATGTGTCAACTTTTTGGAGAGAAAAACCGTCTAAATGGTTTTTTTCAGTTCCGTCGAAACGGTATGTCAAAATTTATGAAAGTGGTTTAAAAGTTTTTGAAATTTCTAGAAAAGTTATTGGGGTTTGTAAAAAATTGATTGAGGTTTGTAAAAATTTGTTGGATATGTAGATATATATAAATTTATAGAAATTTGACGAAGGACGAGGATTGTAAAATATGCTAGAGCATTTTAGAGGTTTTCAAAGGTTTTCTAAGTTTTTCAGAGTTTTGTGTTATGCCAAACGAACTCTTGGGATAAAAATTCATAGGCTAATGCATGGTCTGTGATTAGGGTGGAAGCATGGGCAGATTGACCAAATTGGTGATTTGTTTAAATGGATTGAAGGTTAAATGGTTGTAACATAAACCAACCCATTTAAAGACGAGTTTGATATGGACGGATTCGATATGGATTAGTACAACCAAACCAACTCATTTACTTATGACTCAACTTACTTTTTTTTTAATTAAAATTTATTTTGATTAATGTGTATCAGAGGAAAGAATGGAAGCTAGCGCTTTGCATTTGAGCTACATTAACCGCCAAACTAGCAACCTCAGAGGATCAGTGCCATTATTCGATGGGTTTATGGAAGCCAGAATCACATCACCAGTGGCTATTTTCTAGTTAGTGGTCCAAGGCGTTTGTTGTCTCATTAGTCTCGTGCTTGACTTTTGATTCTCTCGTCTTGTTGTTTTCTTCTTTTTACCTGCCTCCAACACCATAACCAACCTCTACTCGACCTTGACTTTCCACTCCATCGCAGAGGTTGCCGATCTAGTAAAGTTTTTGATAATTCTATCAAATGTCTAAGCTTCTGCGAGTGGGGCTATCTTTTCAAGTAGCATATTAGTGGTTGGGCAGCATAGGATCCTAATCCGGTCGTGGTCGCATCAAAATCTAGCAAAGGTCATAAAGGCTCACTAGATAATTGAGAGGGTTCAGAGAGAGGAAAGTATTCGATATGGAATCAAGAGCTTTAGGGCTATGATCTCCATCACTCCGACTAAATATTGTCCCCCCAGCTTTTTTGGTCAAAACCACCTATCACTCAATGTCAAATTGTTTCACCAAAAAAGTCTTGATTTTATAGCGAATAACCACTCGTCGACCGTTTCAAAAATTTTTCTTGATCCATTTCACACAAAGTTCAGAACCCTTTTTTCTCTCTTTCTAAAACACCTATTTATAATTGGGTGTTTTAATAGGTCCAATTGAACAACCCAATTGCACTTGTTTATAAATGGGTGTTTTTATAAATTACACAATAATAACCTAATTAGTAAAATAACATGACCAAAACCCATTTATTATGGGCTTAATTGGGCAGATTGACAGGTATGGATTGAATTTTCCAACCCTAGTTTGTGGTGCTCAAGGTGAATAATGAATACTATGTGAATGGAGGTGAAATCAAACAATGCTTTAGTATATGTTACTTTTTGTTTTTGAACTTTAATGAAAAGAAAGCATATACTAGATTAGAATGTTCTCCATTGTTAATGTTTTAGGATAATAGAAAATTAAATTATGTGCAAGCCATAAATATTACCTCATTTAGCTTTCTTGGGCTTGATAATCCTTAAATCTAAGCCTATCAATGTGTTAGATTTGGCCTAGATCCACTCAATTAAATTTATGATGTAATGGATCTAGATCTAGATGATACACTAAACCCATTAATTTTAAAAATAAAATATTTAAAAATAAAAAATAAAATTTTAAAAATATTTGAAAAAAATTAACAAGAAATAAAATTAATCTTAACTGTTTTATTATTTATATACACACATATATATGTGAGAAAATGAAAAGCTTCCACGAGTTATGATAAGACTAAGGGAATTACATTGCTAAACTCAAACTCACAGAATATGGAATTTTTTTGGGATCGCTTTTGTTATCTTTAATCTTCAATCGGGTTGTGAGAGAAAGAGAGAGAGAGAGAGAGAGAGAGAGAGATGGAGCGCTAGTTTACTAACAACAGATGACAGAAATGATTTCAGCTATTGTAGCTGCATCAGGAGGTTTAATAGTGGCCCTGAGAAGGCCAAGAGGTCAGTCATACTTAAACGACATGATAATCGTTGAGGAAGCGGCCTTGGAATCAGTGATAGGTATGGATTTAGCTAATATTATTGAATTCCCAAACCGCCTGGACATTAGATTCACATCCATTTCTGGATCAAAATCGCATGTCGTCAATATTTGAGTCTCAGCATCTATCTTATTCTAAATCAAGTTGTCCGAATTCGAAGGATCAAATCCATATAGTGCCAACCATCTAAACGTTTTGTTTGGTTGTTAATATCCTGATACTAGGGTTCACTTCCCTTGGTGTATAGGTTAGAGCTCTCTTTCCATCCTCTCTTTTTCTTTCTCTTTCTCTCTCTCGTTCTCTCTTTTTCTTTCTTCTAAAGCCTGAGAGTTAAGTTTTGTATGCTTATTATTATAATATATATACAATTATATGGATATATAATATATTTTGGATAAAATATATTTTTCAAAAAACATTTTAGGAAATTATTTTTCAAAACAAGTCAAATCCGTTGGGTATACATCTCTAGTAACAAATAATTAGCCAAACAAACAAGTGCAGAAACATAAATAAACACAGGCAATTTAACATGATAACCCATATTATGAAAACCACAAACTTCTTTCACTATATAAAACAGGTTACAAAGTTACAACCACAAAGTTAGACGATCGAAAACCCCTCAATCCCTTGTGTTGAGACTTTGCTCGTATCACAATGATAAATCATTACTAGTGAAAGACCAATCATCAACTCCTAAAGATTATGAACACAGATTTGTTTGGCTAAGAGCTGAAGAGAACTCTTGAAGTAACGTAATAGACTTTTGTCTTATGTTCTTTGGCTTATAGAAACTCTAGGAGAATATCTCTATTTATAGAGTACTCAAGCAATCCAATCCTATATAAGATTATGTAGTTTGCTACTTTCAAAATCTTGCTGCTTCCGAAATCTTATAATAGTCTTTTCGCAACCTTTTAGGAAACATTCCAATCTAATTGAACATTAGAAAAAATTCCTTAAAGTATTTTCAACTTTGCATTAGGAAACCTTTCTTAAAGTGTTTTCAAGCTCGCATTAGCAATCTTTCAAAAAATCTTTCAAACCAATAAGTTTAAAATTACTGTTTTGTTTACTAATTTTCTAACCATGAAAAACAAAACTAACAATCTCCTCCTTTGGCAATTGTATGATAAAACAATGCTTCTATATGTAATCTAAAAAATTACAAACTTTCCCAATATTTAAACTTAATCAATATGAACTCCCTCTCAATATGTGAACTAGTAAGCTCCCCCTTAATCAATGTTCTTGTATAAACCTACACATAACTTAAACAAAAACCTTGTGAAAAGCATTAATTTTAAATGATATAATAATATAATCAAATTCTTCTCCTCCTTTTTCACATAAAATTAAATATGAAACCAAGAAAATAAGGAGTGAGAAGGACGAAACATAAATCAATAAAGATAAGGGGAATGAGAAAACATATGCAATAACTAATCAACCAAATAACCTTCATGCATATTCAACCAAAATATTCACCTAAAAACACATCCAACCAACCATATTATCTTAATAATGGATAATCCCACTAACCAAAAAAACAAAAACAACTACGCATTAAAAAATAGCCATCTAACCAACTAAAAATTCATCTAACTAATCAATTAAGTTAAAAATCCAAAAATTCCAAAGTCTCCATCTTTTCGACACCGAATGTGTTACCAACCATATTTCCAAATATCCAACAACCAAAAGGTTTAAAAACCTACAAAGTTTCACTAGAATGTGTGCCAAAAATAATAAAATAAAATATTTTCTTATTTGAGAATAAAACTAAAGGTAATTGAATCAAGTTTAAGCAATTAAATTATCAATTCACACTTTGATCTTCTCACACTCTATTTTAAGTATACTTTTGGAGATTAATTTATTAAACAAATTCAACAATCACCAAAGCATGAACACGTAATACTTAAAATCCCTTAATATAATCTCATATAGTGTTCAAGGCTATACAAGTGATACTCTAAGTGCACGTGTGAATTTAAGAATCATCAAACCAAATATAATGGAACACTAAGATTATAAATGCCAGGATAAAACGCTCTTCAAAGGCCATTAGTTGCAATTGAGATATAAAATAAAATAAATTTAGCACTGTTCAATTTATATCTTCCATTTTTTCTTTTCCCAATCAATAGGAATTTATTTAGCAATTATTTTTTTATCCAGCAAGCTAAGGTGCATGATGGCTTTCACATGTTTATGGGTAGGTAGCTATTCTCTTAAATTGTCTTTTCCCAGAAGGTAATTATTTTGATAGTTGACATGTCATTAGGGGCTTCTCACTGGTCCCACTAGTAGCATTTTTCAAGCTTCTAAGCCCAATATGCACAAATAGGTGAAGAAGAGAATTCAATCCGGTAAGCATAAAAATAGTGTGACATCGTATTGAGTAAGAATCAATCTTGTGTTTAAACATTTTGAAGAATCACAAGTATAATAAAGAATACTCGATGTGTGTTATAAGAAAAGAAACTTTAGTAAAGAAAGTAACATACATTAATGCTGTTCAATTCATTTATTCTAAAATTCCAAAAGTTAAACAGGGTATAGTGTGTGATAGATAAAATGTAAATCAAGAACTTGCCATGCTTTTCCTTAGTCCAAGCTTTTTTTTTTTTAATGATAATACATAGCTTAAGTAATGGCACACACACCTGGGGGAGTTTGAAAGAATTCAAACCTAAGGTGTTAAAGAGGCTAAGAGAATGATGCTATAGAAAATATATTTTTCAACAAAACTTACCAACGAAGACAAGAGAAAAAAAGTAAAATAAATCAATACTCCTAAACTATGCCATAGGTAATCACAGACCATGAAAAAAGTAAACATTACGTATACGTTAGTCTATACCATACTGCTAATTATTTATCATAAAAATTTTCCCTTTCTTTTCTTGCCTAGGGCTTTACATGCATTCAATTCATATTTTCTAACATAATGGCACGAGTTTTTATCTGATGTTTCTTGGATTGAAAAAAAAAATTAATAGGAATGGTAGTTTTCTTGAAATAATTAAAATTTTTATTTTGGTATGAAACTCTTCTCATTGCTCTAGGAGAAAAAAACAAAGAGTCAAAAGAGGTAGGAGAATCTTAAAGGATTTGAAATATATTTGACAACATTGGATAAAAACTTTGATTGTCGTCAACATAATTTCTAGGAAAACTATATAATTTATAATAGTTTGGGCGAATAGGACCACGTATCCCATAATGATGTCAAATTGGTACAAACATTTATTTATTAAACATACCTCATGACTTACCTTTTGTTAGTTGGAATGGGACTTGATTTCTTTTTGGTTCTTATTTCTAAGATGAAGCATATGTAAAAGCTTGATTTATAGGATCTAAAAGTTGTGTTAAATTCTTCACAAATACTTTTGGAGTCAGGTTTGCTTTGTATTCTTTCGTATCATTCGTCTTGACAAATCCCAGTCCTCGCTTATCTATAGTCCTTTGTTGAGATCCCAAGATTTCATGAAAATTTTTGGAAGGCTTGCTCAATTCTGTTTGAGTTCAAAGATTTCACCTTTAATTTTATCGCACTCTTTCTCCTTTTCTCCCAAGTTGTCTCTAAGTATTATATCAATGTCTTTCGAAGTCTAGTACTCATCTTCTAACTTGTGTAAGGCATCCTATACTTCACTGTATTGATCTACAAGACTTTGACACTTTCTAATAAGGGTCTCTTTTTCTTTCTTCGAGACTTGAATCGTTACTTTCAATCTGCCATTTTCTTTTAGCAATTTTGGTTAATTTGAATTAATTCGGTATTATCGTCTTCATCAATAATATATTCATCATTATCAGAAGAAGAAGAAGAAGGAATTGAGTTTACATTTGAATACTCACCAATGTCAACAAGACCTATTTGAGAAGATTTAAACTTACCTATGTCCTTATGGAATTCAGTAATACCTGGCAAGTTCTTCTCATCTAAGTGTGTCATGAAGGCTATGAATTTGCTAGAGGAGTCTTCGTCTTTAGATTCAGATTTTGTCGTCTCCTAGTTAGAGTCATCCCATGTAACGGTGAAACTCTTCTTTGATTTCTAATTCTTCTTTTGACTAGGGAATTCTTGAGAGATGTGTCCATACCCATGAAACTTGAAGCATTGAATTCCTTTATTTTTTGAGCCTCATTGTTTGCCTTCATTGTCTTTACTAGAGTTTGAAGCTTTATCTCTCTTTTTAGGCTTGTTGGAGGAATTCATTTATAGAGGGTTTGATTTCCTTGCCTGTTGCTTTTGAATGAGAGACTTTAGTTTCATGATAAGAAAAGCAATTTTCTCATCTTTCATGGTACAAGTACTTAAGATCTCGTCTTTGTGATTTATAGAATCTTAGATGAACCTGCTCTGATACCAACTGAAAATACGTAAAGTTCTAGCATCCCAATAATTAGCCAAATAAATAAGTGCAGAAAAATAAATGAACACATGGATTTTAACGTCGAAACCCAAACTAGGAAAATCACAAACTTCTTTCACTCTATAAAACGGGTTACAAAGTAATAGCCATGAGTTACACAATAAAAAACTTCTCAATCCCTTGCATTAAGACTTTGCCCGTATCACAACGATAAACCATCTTTAGTGAAAGACTAATCTCAACCCCTGAAGATTACGAATATAGATGTGTGAAGTTGTTTGATTAAAAGATGAAGAGAACTCTTGAAGTAATGTAATAGATTTTCGTCTCACATTCTCTAACTTATAGAAACCCTATGAGAAGTCTCCATTTATAGAGTACTCAAACAATCCAATCTTACATAGAATTGTGTAGTTTGCTACTTCTAAAATTTTGTTACTTCGAAATTTTTTAGGATTCTTTTCGAAATCTTTTAGGAAACTTTCCAATCTTATTGAACATTAGGAAATATTTCTTAAAGTATTTTCAACTTTACATTAGAAAACCTTCTTTAAAGTATGTTCAAGCTCATATTAGGAAACTTTTCAAAAAATTTTCAAAGCTATACCTTTGACACTTTAACCAAATGCCTAAAAGTACAAGTTTAAAATCATTAGTTAAAATTCAGATGTTTGAATTATAATTTACCCAATTTAATCATATAGTTGTAGCATACGCTTTCAAATATTATTGTTTTGT
>QLOD02000029.1:18857480-18898039 GCA_003260245.2 Sideroxylon spinosum | reverse complement strand
AGATTAAGGATCTAGGTGTTCTAAAGTACTTCATTGGTCTTGAAATAGCTAGAAGCTCGAAATGAATTTATGTTTGTCGATGGAAATTTGCCTTAGAGGTATTCGAAGACACATATCTTGGTGCAAGGTTTGATAAAAAGTATCCTATGGCACAAAACTTGAAGCTTAGTAGTTATGATGGTGATCTTATTCTTGATCCTACAATTTATATGCTTATGTTCTCAAAGAGAGTGGATACATCCCAAATACAGGATAATCAATTGTAGCGATTTAAATTTGTAAAACAATGAAGTATTGGTCATGCCCATAGGGAGAGGCATTATGAACTCATAATTCTTCTACTCTTAATTAGTAGGTGTCACACAATAAAAAATAATTGGGTTAATTTTGAAAATAAAACCTACCTAGGCATTTTGTCAAGCACCTAGAAGGAGACAATTAAATCCAACTTAAATATTTTGATTGAAAATTTGATTAAACTAAAAACAATCATAAAAGATCTTGAATCAAACTAATTCAAGTAGGTAGTGATTTCTATATATTTTCTAGGATCAATTATAACTCAATCTAACCCTTATACAAGAATTGATCAGAAGATATCTATCATTAAAGCCCAAATAAGAATAATGACTTATCAGTTTGGTTGCAAAATTAGGTTCACTTGAACTTGATTAATTTTTTTAGATTAAACACTTAGAGTCCAAAATCCATATGGAGTACATGAAAGTCTATGTAGCAATTCTCATACAAAATCCTTAAAATCATGCATGAAATTCCAACTAAGCAACTCACATATATTGTACATAAAATATATAATCAAGAGTTGATCCAGAAATATCAACTAGCAATTTCAAAATATTCAAACAAATTAATCATCATTCATTACAAATCTTAAAGAAATTAAACATTGAAAAGCAAGTTACCTTAAAAATCCTTGTCAATTCACCACTCTCCTTGATTTGAATCTAAGAAAAAAGACTACTCCCGCATCATGGTAAAAGGATTCAAAGATGTATTGACGTTGGAACAATCTTCAAGAAACTTTTCAAAAGAAAATGTAAATAAAAGTTTCCTAGCTATCAAACAAGATCCAAATTCTCTCTCTACAATTATTTAAATTTACTCTATCTTTAACTTCAAGCAATTTATTTCCTCTCTCATGAATCACATACAGAGCCTTCTCTTCTAAAAATTGCAATAATAATATTAAATTTTCAGAATTTGGTCCATTGTTTGGACAAGGATCATAACGGCCCTTCAAACCTAACCTTTTTTGAACAGGGGTCCAAACAACCTTCTAAAGATGTCTTTGTTCAAATAGGGGTCGGAACAACCTTTGACACTAAGTGAACTTTTTAGCCTTCAACTCATATCTTATCCATTGTCATGCGCACAAATGTTTGAACAAGGGGCTATTCGGACAGGAGTCCAAACCCCTTTTTAACACCTAGAATTTTCTTAATTTTTCCTCCGTTACATACTTCTGTTGATCGAATGTCTAGAATTATGTTGTTTAGGCCTCTAAATGTCTAGAATTAATTTTTGAAAATCGTAATTAACATAAAACATAAGTGTATGAGAAATATGCAATAAAATTAAGTCTTAATTTAATATACTTATGCAAGTAGCACATTAAAAAGGTGTATAAATACACAATATTATGTGCTAATCATTATAGAAGGCTTGTAGGAAGGCCACTCTATATCACCATAACCAGACCTGATTTAACCTATCCTATACAAGTCTTGAGTTAATTTTTAGACTCTTCAAAGCAAGCTTATCTAGACATGCTGCCCATCATGCCTTAAAATACCTTAAGACCACATTAGGGCAGGGGTTCCTCTTTCCTTCTACGTCTAAATTACATTTGAAGACCTTCTGTGATGCAGATTGGGCAACATGCTCAGATACTTGGTGCTTCGTTTTAGGTTATTGTATTTTTCTTTGAAACTTTATTATATCACGAAAATAAAAAAAGCAACACACTGTGTCAATATCTTCCGTAGAAACATACTAACGAAATTCTACATTTTTTTTTAATTTCTCATAATATATTCATGAGATTTTCATAAGAAGTTAAAAAAAAAAAGTCTGATTATATCGTGATATAAGAAATATATTACAATATTTTGACTACCTACAAAATTTGCAAAATGCACGACAGTTTTTTAGCCACTTTCACAGCCTACCGAAAAGTCTAAAGGCTTAAGGCTTTAAACATTGGTCATTGAAAACCTAGTTGCCTATTACCTATTGAAGTACATATTAAGTAAAGACAAAAAAAAAAAAAATAAAAATTCTTCAATTTATACGATTGTGGTGCTGGAATCAAGAAGTCTTTTGAACTTTGAAGCCTTGAACCACTTTTTTGAACTTCAATCAAGTTCAACAGACAATAGGTTTTCAGGTATTGCGGAGGTTAATTAGTATATATACATATATGATATATATTTGTATCTGTTTATGTCTTTGAAAAGTGTATTAATTTATTTGACTTTCAAGACTTATATTTTGTCTCATAAATTAAAAATAGAAATTCATGAAAAAATTATTCTGTCCATAATTTCATTAAATATGTATCATTGTTTTAAGTTTAACAATATGTTTAATTATTTGTTTGTTATTATTTCTTAAACTAATTTCTGACTTTGTAAGCCAAATGTATTAAATAAATTATGTTATATCATTATAAAATTCTATAATTGTACGTAATATATGAATATATAAATAATTATAGTTATGCACATCTTAAAATTATTTTTACAGTATTTTTTAAATTTTACATAACATAGTCATCTATATTACATATGTTTAATAACAAGCATAAATCATCAGTGAATTAATTAGTTATATAGTTTTTGGAATTAGTTACAATATTTTAATATAATTGTTTTGACTATTTACTATTTTATTATCATTGGTTTATATATCTCAAAATGCAACAAAAGAAAAATCCAATATCGAAGTATACAACAGATGATGGAAAGAGAATTCGTTGTGAGTTTTGTCACGAGACATTTGTAGGAAGAATTACACGCATCATATACCATCTTACAAAAAGTACTTGAAATGTTGTGAAGCCATGTATAGCAGTTACTAGCAAAGCTTCTGAAATTACAAAGAAAGCTATTGAATAGATAAGAAACAAAAGATAAAGAACATCTGACACAATGGGAAAATCAACCAATCAGTCAAATTCATTATCAATGAATCATAAAAGTGTTGAAACTCAAGGTTTCAAAAACTTGGGAGGTGAGCAATTAACTATTGAGTTAATGGTTAAAAAAGAAAAAAAGGAAATTGCTAACTTTGCCCTGGAAAAAGCAATGGTTGTGAATAACATTGCATTCAATTTATTGTGAAATGAAGAAGTTCTAATAGCCTTGATAAAAGTTGTTGAATATGGACCTGACTATATACCTTCATGTAGTGAAATAGGGAGAACATAGATATTATCAAGTTTAAAAGAAAAAGCAACTGAATATATGAAATCAATTAGAGCATCATGGGCTGATACTAGTTGCACATTAGTTTTATATTCATGGACCGATGGACGAAAGAGATCATATATAAATTTATTGGCAGCTTGTCCAAAAGAAGTAGTTTTCTTGAAGTCAATATGTATGGTTGAGTAGAGAAAACTGGTGATTACGTTACAAATTTTATATCAACTGGGATTAAAGAGGTTGGACCTCAGAATGTGATGCAATTTATTTAAGATAATACATCAAGTTATACTTCAACTGAATACCTGATTTAGCAAAAATGCCTACATATTTGAAAAACATCTTGTGTTGCCTATTGTTTGGATCTTATTCTTGAAGATATTACTGGACTTCCACAAGTGGATCCCATTTACAATGTTCGCAAAAGATTGTTAAATTTATTTACAAAAATTTGCATGTTATAGATTTGATGAGACTTTATACACATGGAAGAAAAAAGCCAAGTATGACTTATATTGCAAGTAAATTTATTTGTCTTCAAGGAATTTTGAAAGAGAAATTAAGATTTATGGTTGCATCAAATAAGTGAAGAAATATGTTGGCTAGGGGGAAAAGAAATAAGAAGTGTGGTTAAACCCCATATTAGAATTTTAAGAATAATTGATGGTGATAGATCAATTATAGGATATTTGTATGAAGTGATGGATAGGGCAAAGATATTTATAAAATATTTTTATTGGGGAAATGTTGAAAATTTTTTACCATTTTCGAATATAATTGATAATAGACGGAACAAAAATATGTCTTCTGACTTATACGTAACGACAATAATTTTGAATCTATATTTTTATTATTCAAAGAAAGTGACTATGGACAAGGAAAGTAAACCAGCTCTAGAAATAATTATCGAAAAGATAGTTTTGAATTTTGAAAATCGTACGACTATCACTTTAGAACTTTTGTAGTATATTGCTCGTAAGCTAAGTATTTTCAGTGAATTTTCAATAAATAGTCTTCGTTATGCACATCCAAGTAAGTTGTTTATTTTTTAACTTATAATTTTTAGATTAATTTTTTTATGACTTTGTATTTTTTATTAGACTACTAATCTTTTATTTTCCTAATTTTAAATTTCTTATTCTTTAATTTGAAAACCAAACACGAATATGATGGGAATTATTTAGCACTGAAATTCCAATGTTACAAAAGTTAGCTATCAAAATTCTTAGCAAAACATGTAGTGTTGTAGCTTATGAGAGGAATTGGAGCACTTTTGAGACTACTCATACAATAAATAGAAATTGCTTGAACCTAAAAGATTTCATAATTTGGTTTACTTACAGATGAACTTACGCATGAAAAAGAAGGCAAGTTTCAAAGAAAATAATAATTTTACACCTATTTCTCATGAGAATATCAATTCATTTGAATATTTAGATGAAGACTTTGATTTTGAAGATCAGACATCAGTGGAGAATGAAGTATCATCTTCATCTGACTTATGGAGTGAAGAGTTCAAGCACGACACTGTAGATGATTTTTTTCTTCCCTTAGAATAGAAGAGTTTATTTATTTAAGTTTAATATTACTTTATTTTGTTTGTAGATAAAGTTGCAAAACTCTTAATTGATTTCCTTTTAATTACTAAGTATATCATTTTCTTCTTTAGGATGTCGTGACTTTAGGTTCAAATTAAAATAAATAAATAAATAAATTACATCTTAAAGCTCATTATTTTTACATACAACCTAATGAATAACTTTTATCTATGTAATTACAGTTACAAATATATAAAATAATATTATTAATTGTTAAAAAATGTTATGGCTTTAAGAAAATTAATGATATATATTTTACTAAATTATTCTCGAATCATTCCTAATTTATTTAGCAAATTTAGGTTTAATGCCAAAATTTTCTTATACTTATTTCTAAACCATCCCGAATAATTTCAAAATTACAAATTTTTCATCTCGCTAATTAATTTTCAAATGTTGAATTTTTTATCATACGTAGAGGCAGATTACCATTCCAAGGCATCCACATACTGTGAGCTCACTTGGCTGATAAGCCTTCTTAGTGATTTAAATGTTCCATACAGAAAGATAGATCTCCTATTTTGTGGCAATCAAGCAGCACTGCACATTGTTGCTAACTCAGTGTTGCACTGTAAAGACCCAAAATTTTTGGTATTTTTATTTTCAATTTATAATATTTAAAAAACTCAAATATTTTGGACCCTATTTATATTTTATGTATATGATCTTGTGTTAATTTGTTTTCATGTTGTATGTATTAATGTTGTGCATAGTTTTGTATTTAATTATCTGTCAATATCTCATCAATAAGAAAGGGAGTTTACGAGTTGTCAGGTTGTGTGGGAGTTAGAGGAGGAGTTAAAGAGGTTTTATGAGGGGTAAATACACCGAGTGGGAGAGAGGGGAGGACTTTTAATTTATATATGAATACGTTTTTACTCAATTTACACCTTCAGTTACCTCTTCTCCCTTATACCTCTAGATACCGTCTCCTTTTTCCTTTTGTGTGAGGAAAAAAAAAAAAGAGAGACAGAAAATTCCGAGGTATGACTCATGGTTTATGCGAATCGCTATGAATTAAACATTATTATAGGATTTGGGGATTGATTAAAAGAATTCTACAAGTCTATATTGAGATAATACGACAGCCATTGAAATTGCACATAACCCAGTTGGCTGCCTTACAAATGTGCAGTTAAAAATAACCCAAGTATAAGGGTATGGATCTGGTGAGATCAGGTTCATATCTAAAGGGAACTACAAACGAAGCCTATGGTTTTTAAATTCTTCTAACATACTGTTCAACTTTTGGAAAAACAATAAAGTAAAATGGTTTTGAAAAGGTTGATTATCTAACTAATAAGTAAATAAAATTAAATTGCAAGTAATTAAAATAAAATAGACTTGATCCAACCAACAAATTTAGGCAGATACCTTAGTCTCATGTTAGAAGTGAATTTTTGTCTCAAATTACAACTCATGTTTAGGAAAAAAAAAAAAAAAACCAAAAAGATTTAATCGTGAAAACATTTATGTTCCAATGAATCCGAGGAAAAGAGCACATTAATGCGCTATGATGACTCTGATCAATCAAAGTTAGCTCACGAATTGGAAGGAATGGAGTAAGGGATGACCTCATATTAATGAGGGGGACAGATAAATGCTCATCTCCTTTTAGGAGCATTTATCTAGAGGGCTAAGTGGTCCTTGCAAAGGACCTACCTATTCTCCTCTAGTTGCTTATTCAAGTCCCTATTCCTATTAAGTTGTTCCAAAGCACAGTTTTAAAATTGTGTCGAGAATAAATAAAAACGAAAAGATTTCATCTTAAAAACATTCTTTTGTCCAGAGTTCTTTTCTTTGATTTCAAAATATGAAAAAAGGTTTAATCAAATAACATCATTAGAGATTTCAATGAAATATAATCGAGGTTACAATTTTTCAAATATTTTGAAAACCAAAATAAGAAGAAAACCAAAAAAAAAATCTTTATATCTCGTCTATCTTTAAGGTATTAAGAAAATTCTATTCTCTGTAGTTATCAGTGATTTCAAGAAAATATAATCATCTACAAAAGTTTTTGAAGGTTTTGAAAAGAAACAAAAAGAGGATTTAGAAAAATAACCCTAGCATATAGGCTTTACATTGTATATGAGGATTTAATCAGATCCAGTCATCAAATGACGATGTTGAAGAACGTTGAACTCTATTGAAACTTGTAGAAAATCTTCAAAACAATGTTGAATACGACAAACTAATGTAAAATCTCTCTAAAAGTCCTAAGAACTCTCAAAAATATAAAACTAAAATATATGAAAAGATTCTCTCAAACTTTGAGCAAAAGGATGTATTTATAGGGCACAAAACCCTAGGGTTACAGCCGAAGCACGGGTTGCTCTTGAGTTGCTGGTGTTGAACATTAGAATGGTATCCGGATGGTGGATTTAGTCTTTAGCTTCAACATAAAATTTGTAACCCTTCAAGTCTTCTTTCTAACCTAAAAGGAATCGTATTACTTAGAGTTATTAGTGAAACATTATGGACAAAATACTGACAAGGTGTCATGCTAAACCATCTAAAGAATTCCAAATTGTGCCAACATTGCAAGTTGATTTCGAGGTCATTGGAGACCTCTTTTGGACTTGGGCTCTTCATGAAAATTTTAGCTTACAATGTTAAATTGATGTTAGGATTTTTAATCACCTTAATTGGCCCCAAACTAAAGATATGCCCCGAATCCTACCGTGATTAGATTTGTTCAACTTTCCAACCTCAACTTTTAAGCAATGTTTCATGACTCAAAAAAACTCAATTTTTGGCCCATGATATCTTTCTGAAAAGGTTAAGATGTCCACTACAACTTTGCTGGAGACCATTTTTAATTTTTGAAACTCTTTCCACGGTAAAATTGTGCATCTCTTCCATTCCAACCAGCTATTCTTGTGTACTTCCTACTAAAAACTGCATAAATGAACAAACTAACATAAATAAACAAAATTAAACTAAAATAAACATATGAAAACAAAAATTATAGGTATTAGCATGAAAATCAAGGTTTATGGTTATGCTTTTTCAATGCAATCACCAGTTTAACATGATCATACAGAACATGTTGAAGTGGATCGTCATTTTATCAAGGTGAATCTTGATCGAAATGTTATAAATTTCCATTTGTTAGGTTTGAAGAATAATTGGCTAACTAGTTTCAAGCAGAGCATCCCATGGTGTAATTAGCAGGTTAGGCATGGCAGATATCTATGCTCCATTTTTAGAGGAAGTTTAGTGTGAGTTTTATTTACTAATTTATTTATGTAAATTATCCTTGACCAATTTGATATTCAATTGTTATAATTAGGATAGTTGACCAATAAAATTGTAATTCATTAGGATCCTTTAGTTTAGGAAGTTTCCTGTTTTCGTGTAATTATCGTAATATATATGGAGTGTCAAAAATCCAAAAAGATGTTTTGACAATATGCCCGGCCAACTTACGCGATGTTGGTGACATGGTCAGACTGGTATAGCAGTGTCCGGTCGACGTCTCTCAGATAGTCAAATTAGCTAGTGAAAGGATAAAAGGAAAGGTTGGGAGTGATTTTGACAGCGTTTTGGTTTAGGAAACAATGCATATCTTTTTTCTTCATTCATTACTTTTTTTATAGCCTTCTCGGTACATGTGGTCCTTCGGTAAAGGACGGCGCAGGCCATTATCCTAGTGTCACAGATAGTGAGGTAAGGTGAATCAGAATCATGCTACATCATGGGGTGGACTCCGTTAGCACCATAATGCATACTGGAGAAGGTAGTGTTTCTTGTACTCGTATTAAATATGGTTGGGATAGGGAGGCTTGAGTGACTACCAAATGTCCCTGTATGGGTGAGGGCCACGTGTCTGAGCCCATCATATACATTTATTACATATCTGAACATCCTCTCTAACTGCCCCCAGCTCTGATCCATATGATATATTCGAAATGCGAATGACAGCTTGAAGCAGTTTCCCAAATCACCTTTAGGTTGATCGAGCTACAAATAGGTTGATTGAAGTACTTTATGCTTTAGTTGGAGTAATTTATACGTTCGGCAACAAGTCTATATAGCAATGCCAATATATTAAGTTAAATTGAAAATGTGGTGGTTGGGTGAGTTAGCGGGCCATTAATGGGCCAGTCACATCATCACTGACATTGGTACTAGCCCTAGGCACGCATCGTGTAGGATACGCCAAAGGTCACTTTCTTACAAATACCACGTGTCAACTTTTACATTGCGCATTTTCATTTTCATTCCTTGTAAATAGACCCTCACTGAATCCATGAAGATTTGTCACATCTTTAAACTCTGAAAGAAATCTTCTTTTCTAAATCTTACTTGACGCTACTTTTCCCGAGCTTGTTTCGTGTCTGGCCAAAATATCTATCGTCGTATTACGCTTGGTTGATTGTTAATTCTACCTTCTTTGTTTTTTTTTTTTCCCCTTAAAATGGGGAAATTTCTAAATGTCCTTAGGAAACCAGAAGGGATGGAGGTCTTTAGGGCTATGCACCAGATCCCTGATTCTGTTCATTTAGCTTTGCCGGACAGGATGATTTCAGAATAGCTAAAAATAGGGAATTTGGCTGGGTGCAGTGGCCATAGCAGAGTGTGTAGTAACCTTACCGTTCCGGTTGTTTGTTTGGTAATTTTTGTCTCTGGTTAGGATTTGCCCTAGGCAGCTGGCCCCAAATGGGTATAGAATTATGGTATAGGTTATGGAGCTCAATAGGCTTTTGAGGGTTAATCTCAGCCTTAAGAAATTCTTCATTGTTACGTTGTGGACCCATTGAAGCACAACCAATATTATCTGAAAGGCTGAGTAGACGATAATCTCATGCATGCCTCCCTAACTTAAGAAAAAACTTGTTGGACGATCACATCTTGGTCGACGGGGATTGGCAGTGGCGGCCAGAGGAAGATAGGCATGATGGCATCCAGAATTTCATGGAGGGCGTAGGTAGTTATCAATCTTTGCCTTAGTTCGTGTTCTTTTATTTCTCCTCTGTTTGGATATCAACTGACTTTTCTCTCTCATTTTGTAGCATGGGGTTTTAACAAGAGATTCACCAATCGAGGGACCCCACGTATCAAAGCTACGCCGCTCTCCCTCCTAACATTGATGAAAACTAGATCAATCCGCTGGTCAACTCTGAAGGTTCCTTCTAGAGTTTCCTAAATTATGATATTCGTCATCCCTCTTTCTTCTCATCAACAAACCTCTGAGATGCCTCCTAGAAATTTTCTCGCTGCCACAAAGAAGAGCTCGGGCAACAAGAAAGTAGCAATTGCCAATAGGAAACGAAAGGCTTCTACGCCCCCTTCTCTAACCTCTAGCTGCTTGAGGTGGGATAGTAATAAAGGAGACTTTGTCCGTGATCAGCGCTTTAAAGGGAGGCAACAAAGCTCCGAGTACATGTTGTCTAATCATGATCGATTACGAACCGGGTTCTGAGAGTCGGGGTGAGGAGTTCATCCTTAACCCGATGATCGGTACTCGATTGATTACTGTAAGGGACTCGGCTATCTTAGACCAAGGCATCGCTATGTCAGTCGCCCTTACTGCTGCTCTTCCCAGTGTTTGGGACTAGATCATGAATCTACTGACCACCTTTGGTTCTTCTAATCCGTGTAATATTCTCTTCTGGTAAGTTCTTATCTTTCTTATATGTATCGTTTTTCCTTTGTATGCGTTTTTCTTTCCTAACTTTCCCTCTTTTTGAATGTTTCTAGGCACCGAGTTCTTTAGGGATACTAGTTGGTGGTTCGAGCGTTTCGTTAAGAGCATCTAGAATGTTGAAAAGGTGGCAGACACCCAACATGTTCGGGATGAGAAAGCTGAGGAAAAGTAAAGGAGGGTTTGTGCCCAAAATGACGAGCTCATGGAGCAAAACGAGCATCTCACAGCTGAATTCAAAGGGATGAAGAAGGGCTTTGAAACCTTGAGCAGGAGGTTGGCCAAGATGGAGGCTAAAATCCAAGAGAAATGGAAGAAATCTTATCCGGAAGGCTATGAGGCGGCTGAAAATAACTACCTAAATTAGCTGTTCATCACAGCTAACATCTGCTATCGTAACGGTTGGGTTGATGCCCTTAATAAGGTTAGCCAGCCTTTTGACTCTGAAATTTTTACTTCTTTCAACTGGCCAAAGAATGAGGCCGAGTTCCTCCCCCTGGACAATGAAGAAGACGAGGAAACCTTGTCTACAATGATCGGGGAGGAGGTTGCTTAAGACGCTGACCCGATCGCCAAGGTCGAAAATCTTCAAGGCGAGATCGATAAAGTGGTTGACCAAGTTGGTGTTGATGCTGAGCAAAATCCTCAGCCTACTGAGCAGCCTGCCAATAACACAGAAGCCTTACAACAAGCTGGTCGGAACAAGAGTGCACAGTTCTAGGCTATCCTTTTACTTTACTGTTCTTGCTCTACTGTTTCTTCTTTTCAAATTTTTGTAAATTTTGGGAGTTAGCCCCCTTATCTATCAATGAACTGATTTTTCCTTTTCTATTTCTTTATCTCTTTGTCATTGTGTCTTTTATTTCCCAAGCAATATTAACTCGAGAATATTAACTCGAGAGCTGAGTGAACACCGATTGTAAACTTAAAATGTGACTGCCCGATTGCTAGTAATCCGACCTCCAACACTTAGAATTTTTTTTTTTTTTTGATGATTAAGTCCAAACAAAACCATCTAACCTTAGTCTAGTTGGGTTAACCCGGCTATTATATCCTGAGCTATGAGACTTACAAAAACTAACTTGACCTATTGCGTGGTTTGAACTCTCGATTTGAATTTGTAATATAAATTTGTCATGTTTTCTTAATGTAAATGTGGGTTTGTGAAACTTGCCATCATGTATACGAACTCGAACACTTATCGAAATGAACTGATTTCAATTCAAGTAATGGTAATCTGAATAGAAGCAATACAAGTCGTATGAATTAAAGTTAGAACACTTATAAAACAAATCCATTTAGTTGTTAGACATGAATAGGATCAGCCCGAACAGAGGTTTCCTGTTTATGACAAGTTGCCTTGAGTGAGACCGATTGTAACTGACTCAAGGAGACTGAGTCGAAGGTTAAAAATTTAGGGCGATATGTTGACGGAACCGACCTGAAGGGTCGGGTGGCCAAACCATGGTATTATGCCAGGTATAGCTATGGCGGACCCAAGAGAGTCAGGTTATCGAACCGTAGCCTTGTCCCACGTATGGCTACTATGGTCGACCTGAGTGGGTTAGGTGGTCGACCTGTGGCCTTGAGCTAGGTGTTGCTATGCTGTGGAGAATCATCCGTCATAAGAACGCAGAATGTCAGAAATAAATATTGTCATTCATTGTTTGGTGTTCATAATTGGCTTTCAATGATAATAAATTCTTAAATTGGTAACATTTCATAGCCTCGTGACTTTCTTTCTTGCATATCTTCCAGATGGTAAACTCTGTTACCGACCATTTTAATAACTTTAGAAGGACCCTCCCAATTTGGATCAAGCTCGCCATCGAGGGTGCTAGCGTTACCTTTTTGAGCACAAGATCGCTGACATTGAAAGACTTTGCTTGGACATTTTTGATTCGTGACTTCTTCAATTGTTGCTGGTAGGTAGCAATTTGAATCTAGGTGAGTTCCCTCTTTTCATCCAATAAGTCTAGAGTTCTCTTAAGTGCCGTGTCGTTTTCATCCTATGAGAAAGCTAGGGTTCTGAGTATAAGAGTGTTGATATCCAGTAGAATGACTGCTTTTGTGCTTCTTGATGCTATTCAGTATGTTCTTATTAGAGACTTCAGCATGGCCATTGCTTTAGGGGTATGCCGGTGTGGAATAGTGATTATGAATTCCAAGGTTCGAGCAAAACTCCCTAAACACATTACTATCAAATTGTGTGTCGCTGTTAGAAATCAAACTCCATAGAATCCTATACCTGGTGACTATGCCCTTCTATACAAATCTCTCGGTTTTAGATTCTTTGATGGTGCTAATAGATTCGGCTTCAATCCACTTGGTGAAGTAGAGAGTTATCGTGGAAGCCATCGCCATCTTCCAAGAGCCATAGGTAGTTGGCTGACTATATTTGGTCCCCATTGGGTGAAGGGCTATGGACTAATCAAGAGAGTCATATCCTTAGTGGGCTGATGAGGGATCAGAGCGAACCTTTAGCACTTGTTAAATTTTATGGAGTATTTGATTGCATCTTTCTATATGTGAGGCCACTAGTAGCCCTGCGGCATTGCTTGGGCAGCCATAGATTGCCCCCCAATGTGTGCTCCGCAACTACCTTCGTGTAATTCCTCCAACAAGACTTGTACTCGATTGGGGTGAACGGAAAGTAAATAAAGGCCACTGAATGACTTTTTATACAGTTGACAGTCGAGAAATAGCCAAAACTTGACATCTTGCTTTTGATCTTAACAACTTTCTTTTTATCTGGAGGTAACACATCATTCATTAGGTATTGAATGATCATGTCCGTCCAGCTTGGAGTAGGGGAGTTCATCTGCATGTCATGCTTGGGTTCTTCTATGCTTGGATGGAATAATTTTTCTACCATGATGCTCCTCTCCTCGCTATGTTCGGCTGCACCCAAGGTAGCTAAAGCATCTGCTCAGTTATTTTTCTTTCTCCCAATTACCTTGAGCTCTACTATGTCGAACTTTTTAATCAATGTTCGAGCTAGCTCATAATACTTTACCATATTATCCAAACAAACCTCATACTCCTGTTGAGCTGACTGATGACTAGTTAAGAAATTCGAGGATAGGATGATTCTTCGAGCATGTTATCCCAGAGCCAACTTGAGCCTAATTTACATGGTTTCATACGAGACTTCATTGTTTGTTGCTTAGAATCTTAGTTCTATGACATACTCGAAGACCAATCCTTATAGGGAAATATGCACTACTCCGACTACTAGGTTGCTCTTTGTCATAGCTCCATGTATTTGGATTTCCCAGGTCTTCTCATCAAAGCCATAGGTAACATTGCATTGGTCGGCAGTGAACGGGGTGACAAACTCACCTACGAAATCTGCTAACGCTTGTCCCTAACGGTTATCTTTAGTGAGAAATTGATGTCACATGTATCGAGTAATTGTCTATTTTTCTGTTATCCTCGAGAGGTCGACCTTCCTCAATATTTATCTCAGCGGATGTTCAGTTAAAACTTCGACTGGGTGGGCAAGAAAATAACGCGATAGCTTTCTCGAGCCATGATCAATTCTAAAACCAATTTTTTAATAGGGAGGTAGCTTTGCTCGGCCCTGATCATCATCTTGCTTACATAGTAGATAGGCCGTTGCACTCTATCTTTTTCTCTTACAAATACCATGCTAATCGAGTGCTCGGATACTACCAATTATAGTTGCAACTTCTCTCCAGGTCTTAGAGTAGATAGGAGTGGGGGAGATACCAGATAGGTTTTCAAATTTTTGAACGCTCGATCGCACTCCTCGTCCCAATGTAAGAAATGCTTCCCCTTTAAGAACCTAAAGAATTGTTTGTGCTGATCAAAGGCTTTGCTGATGAATCGATTTAAGGCTTTCATTATACCTATTAGGCGTTGAATTTCCTACATTGTGGTCTGTCGGCACAACCTTTATATGGAGGCAATCTAGTCGAGATCAGCCTCTATATCTTTTTTTGTCACTTGGTGTCCTAGAAACTTGCTCGAACTTATGCTAAAAGCACATTTAGTCGCATTTAACCTTAGGCCACATCTCTTTGGGATTCTAAACACCTCTCTGAGATCAGACTAATGATCAGTCTTTACCTTGCTTTTGACTACCATGTCATCGATGTAGATTTCTATCGTCTTCCGAATCTAAGCATCGAATATTTTTGTGACCAATCTCTGATAGATGGCCCCAATATTGTTCAACCGGAACGACATCACTTTTTAGCAATAGATTTCTTGGGGTGTGATAACCCTAACATAGGGATCTAGAGATAACCCCGATAAACGTCTAAGAAGCTCATCATCTCATATCTGGCCATTGCATCGGCCAGCTAATAAATTTTTGGTAAGGGGCAGGGGTCTTGCAGACCAGCTTTATTGAGGTTAGTAAAGTCAATGTAGACTCTCCATTTGCCCTTCTTTTTCTTTACTATGACGGTATTGGAGCGCCATTCAGGATAATTCATTTCTTGGGTTACGTTAGCTTCTAATAACTTCTTGACCTCCTTGATCATATCTTCTATGTGCGCAGGTGATGATCGCCTCTCTCTTTAGACCACTGGTTGATAACACACTGGGTTTGTGACACATCACTTTGAGATCAGTCCTCGACATCTCGTATGGGGTCCATGTGAACACTTCAGAATTCTGCTTCAACAGCGTGATAAATTATTCCCTTTCTGGGTGAGGTAAATCTTTCCCAATCTAGAAAAATCTCTCTAGGTTAGACTTATGAGTAGAAAGGGAATAACCAGTTTCTCCAGACTCTTAACCACTTTCTCCTCTGGCTTTCTCTCCACATCTTCAAGAGTCGGCATGTCTTCTGTGCTGACCACCGACTTAAACTCACCAGGGATATTCATCGCCCTGATGATAATTGAGAAGCACTTCTTGGAAATTATTTGATCCCCCTTGACCAAAAACACCCCTTAAGGCATTGAAAACTTGATCATCTAGTGATACATAGACGGGCTAGCCTCCAACTTATGGAGCCTGGGATGTTTCATTATGGTTTATAGGAGGATGGGACATCTACCACTAAGAATTCCGTTTGTATCTCCATAAGTCCAGCTCTAACAAGAATTATAACTCTTCCTAAGGGTCAGACTAGTACTAAATCGAATCTAATCAGTGAACAATGTGTTGGAGTAAGGTCAGCTTCACACAGACCGACTTTCTTAAAGAGCCCACAGTACATCACCTCAATGGAGCCACCTTGGTCTATAAGGATTTAGTATACCTTGTAGTCACCAATCTCAAGATTCACTTCTAGGTCACCATTATGTGGCTACTGGATGCCTTTCAGATCATCATTAGTAAAGGTGACTTTGTGACCCAGTTTCGATCTACTCCTTTTGTGGTCGTGGGTTGATGATCTGCCCACATTTAATACTTCATTGAGGCGAGCCACCTTAATGTTTTTAGTTTAGGATTTGATCTCTTCTTCCTGAAACTCATAGCTGAGGTGGACTACATTGATGACTCTCTCGACGGGTTCGTCCTATGTTCTCGAGGTTAACCTTCCCCAATTGTTTGAGCAATCGACTCCTCTTTACTCTTCTGGTTGTTAACATAGTCATGCAAATGGCCAGAGCACAGTAGGTCTTCCAAGTTCTGCTTTAGTGCTCGGCACTCTCTGGTACGGTGACTTTTGCTTTTGTGGTAGGCACAGCATAGGGATTGGTCCATCTCTAATAGATCATTGCCCATTTTTCGTGACCACACAAAACAGAGCTCATCCTTGATCTTTGGCCGCAGCTTGAAAATGGGTATATTGAAGAACGTGTGAATAGCTTCAAACACATCTCTCCTGCTTTGCTCCTTAATCGGCCTTTTATTAACGGAATGAGTCTTCATTTTGCTTTTCTCCTTCTCTTTCTCCTTCTTGGATGGCTCTTTCTCCATGCTTCTGGTCTCATCGTCAACCTTGGAGTACTTCTTGACATGATTCATGAGGTCAGCGAGATCATCTGCTAGCCGTTTGGTTAATGATTACTAGAAATTCTCATCATGTGATAGGCTAAGTATTAAGGAAGCCACGGTAATCTATTTGGAGCAACCCTCCACTTCGTTATAGGCTTCAAAATAGCGCCGAGCATAGTTCCTTAGGCTCTTATTATGCCATTTCTTCATTGTCATCGACGTATCTACCAAACAGGGTTGCTTATTATTAGTGATGAAGCAAACCACCAAAGCTTCAATCAATTGGGCCCAAGTAGCAATCGACCCAAGTTCTAGTTTATCCAGCCATCGTAAAGCAACTTCCCCTAAGCTGGAAGGGAAAACTTTATAAATAAAGGTTTCATTGAAACTCCAAAGAGACATTACTTGTTTGTAATGACATACATGTTCCACCGAATCAGCTTTCCTATCAGAGAGGGTAAACCTCGGAGGAGTGAACTTACGAGGAGGCTCTATCTGCTTAATGTTGGGAACGAATGCTGATGTAAAATTATGGTTGAGGGCCCTTCTGGCGAGGTGGTGAGCAGAATGCTCAGCTTTGTGGTTAGTGTAGTCAGCAAGTTGTTTGAGTACCTAAACCTTTAGGTCATCTCCATCTTCTCAAAGTCGTTTTACTAGCAACAAGTGTGCCTGATCCTCGATTCTATGAGAATTTGAGCTCAATTGCCCTTTCACTTTTCGTTGGAAAGGGGGAAGTAACTTGAGGATGGGGACCGCCTTCTTCTCCTCTGTGGTGTTGGGCTTTTTCTTCTAGAGGTGTGTTGAGATGACTCGACATGTCTGTTTCTGTGTGAGCCATGATGATAATGATGGCCTCCATATTGAGATTACGAGTGCTTAGGACATAGGACAATTTGATCACAAAGGATCTCCAACTCCTGCTCCTTCCATCATATTTTAGCCTGAAACTAATCTAGGGTGAGGTCATTCGGTATTGTGAGCTCGTAATCAGTAACTCGACGGTCTCAACGACCTGCAAGCTATTCATACCCCCTAAAATGCTCACGCCTGATGGATCGGTCATGTGTAGGGAATTGCTTACGATCGACGAACCTTTTGGATATCTCTTCCCTGACTCTAGGGGGGTTGTGGCTTGGTCCGTCCTCTCTGATACATCTACTCATCTTGGCTACTGGTAAGTTGTATACTTTGTGGGAGTGTGACTTTAATTCCCACAGATGGTGCCAATTGGAATGTCAAAAATCCAATAAGATGTTTCAATAATATGTCCGACCAACTGGAGCGAAGTTGGTGACATTGTCGAATAGTTGTTTGGTATGCATTTTTAATTAGTATTTATTTCGTTCACTCTACTTTCTCACAGAATTAAAATCTTGTTTTTCTTATTTTTTTAAAAATCTTAATATAGTAATAATAATAAAAATGGAAAGGCATAAGTAATTTAAGTAACTAATTCTAAAATTTGAATTTTACAAATTTATCTTTTAATCATAAAATTTGCTTTCATGATAACTTTTAATTATTTATTTAATAACTAACATAATTTTGATAATTAATTATAAAATTTAAATTTTGTATATTTATCTTTTAGTCTTAAAAATTTGATATAATAAATTTTACTAATTAATTTACTAATTAATGAAGACATAAGTAGTTTGAATAATAAGTTCTAAAATTGAAATTCTTATATTTATTTTTAATCATAAATAAATCCAAAACTTAACTGACAAACTATCCAAACTAAAATAATAATTAGTAAAATTTTTACTAAATCAATTTTAATGAATAAAATATAAATATATAAATTTTAAATTTTAAAACTAATTATCCAAACAATACATATTTTCCTTAATCAATTAGTAAAATTTATTATTAAATAAATTTTCATAAGTAAAAGATGAATATATAAAATTTGGTTTTTAAAACTAATTATCCAAACTAGTTCCTGGTAATTAGGAAGTTTTTTACTAAATCAATTTTCATGACTAAAATAGAAACACATAAAATCCAAATTTGAAAATTAATTATCCAAACTAGTCAATTTCTTTTTAAGTAATTATCCAAACTATTCATGTTTTTTTTAATTGGTAAATCAATTAGTAAAATCTATTGTTAAATTATTTTTATAATTATATATATATATAATGTAGTTTTAATAACTAATTATCCAAGCTAATTTTTTTTGTTATAAGTAAAATTTTATATTAAATTAATTTTCATCATTAAAAGATAAATATATAAAATTCAATTTTAGAACTAAATATTTAAATTACTCGTGTTTCCATCAATTAGTAAATTAGTAAGTAAAATTTATTATATCAAAATTTCAAGATTGGAAAATAAATATGAAAATTTTAAATTTTAAAATTAATTATTTAAAGTCTGTTAATTACTAAATCAACAAAAAAAATTTATTATGAAAAAAATTTTATTACTAAAAAAATAAGTTTATAAAAAATAAATTTTAGAATTAATTATTCAATTTATTTACACCTTTTTATTTTGATTACTGTTATCATATTAATTTTGAAAAAAAAAAAAGATAAGATAAGATCTAATTTTATGAGGAATTGGAGAGAGGAAAATAAATGCTAATTTAAAAGTGTAAAATTGTCAACATATAAAAAGTGCATTAAAACATGTTTTGACTACAAAGTTCGTTTTGACGTTATTATCACCCATATAATTCGAATTTTTCCTTTTATAAAAAACCAATCACAGTACAAATAGAAAATCTCAATATCATTCCTCTCATGAATTAATAAGTCCAATAAGTTTAACATTAATTCCGGCAAATATGATAATTGGACAAATACCTCCGTAATAACTAAGATGATATATTGTATACGAAAACTAGCAATTCGTGTATCAATCATTGATAAAAAAAAAAAAAAGAAAAATCACAATGATGTTGCTAATTGTGACTTATAAGTCAATTATTTTAAATAAATAACTTATTAAAAAACACTATATTTATTAAAAAAAATACCATTAACATAAAGCGCAAAAAAAGAAAAAAAAATTTAACAAAAGAAAAAGATGAAGGTGACTTTTTCAATTACGTGTATCCCCACATTATTGTAATTATTTCACTGCCTTTATTTTTGATTCGATAGCTTAAAAAAGGAAAATAGGATAAATTATGAAGTTTTTCGCAAACACAACTTCGATTATTTTTATTGAAGTCGTGATTTACAGAAATAATTGTTATGTATAAATTAAAAAAAAAATACTTCATTATGATTATTAGCATGAATTTTAAGGGAAAACTCTAATAAAACCTACAAACGTCCCACCTTCATTGCCACCTTTGCTCCAAGAGCACTAGCCTCAGGGGTGGAGTTATGATTTTTTTCTATCCCAGGCTATATAAAGATATTTTTTTTCCCTATCATGAATAATTATCAATCGAAATATATAGTTTTGTCAACTTATCTATAAAATATTCAATCTAAATATACAAGACAAAGTACGGAAAAAAGAAAAGAAAAGAAATAAAGTTCAAACATATATAATAAGATTCGAGCATATATAAAATAGTAAACAAAAGACAACAATAACGCACATTATTGAAGTTACATCCTTCGATATTTTAGAAAATAGAATTCATCTATTATCGAATCTGAATCGATATTTTCAGCAAGTTCTCGTTCAATGTAAATCATCATAAAATCTGCTAAGAACTCCTCTTCTATTTTATTGTAAAGAGTAGTTTTAACATTTTTCATAACTGAAAATGCTCGTTCTATAATGGCAGTAGAAATAGGCAGAGTCAAAATAAGACGAATCAATTTGTCGATCAAATCACAGTGTTATAACTTATTTGTTTCAACTAATCCTCGACATAATTCAGAAATAGTAAATATATTCTGAAAACTCTCATGATAAAGCACATCAACCTTATAATGCTCCAACTGACATCTCAAATAAGGCATTTCCTGTTCACTGAAATCTTCAGGATAAAACTTCTCTGCAAGATTACAAATATTATCAACTTTAAATGATTTAAAGTTGTCGTTAGGTTCCAGAACAGAGCTAAGCATAAGAAGTTCCACTACCCTACCATTGAATCTAAAATTTAACTCTCCAAATTGAAAATCAATTGCCGAGTTAAATATGTCAACATGATAGTGTTGGCTAACTGTCAATGGCTCTTTTTGTAGGCATGAATGACCTGTAGTTTTTTTATACCAACTATTTATATTCGGTATATCAATATCATATTGTGTGCCAACAGATTGCACATGTAAGTAGATGATCAAATCCATCTTCTCTCAAAGTTTGAAGTAAAGCGTGATTGTATTTAAGATGTCAAGAGATTTGTGTTGTAAAGCTCAACAAAGCAAATTAGTAATCCCCATAATTTTATGCATCAAATATAAGATAAACACGAATTCAAAAAACCTCATCACAATCAAACAACCGCCAATTTCTCCATGTATAGAGTTAGAAGACCCCTCATGAACCATACTTTCAAGCACGGTAATAGTTGTAACAGGCATATCTATTAAGCTGTAAATAGAATCAAATGTGAGCTCCATCGAGGAATTCCACTCCGATGCAAATTACCTATCTGATTAGCCTCTCTACCAGTCTCACGTTCTCTAATAGCTACCATATGTGCAATTTCTATAGCCTGAGCCGAATGTAACTTGGTATAACTTTTGAGAGAAGCACCAATAAGATTGATAATGGCTGTAAGTTTATGGAAAAAAAAAAAGCCAAAAAGAAATATCATTTCCTATAGCTGCAACTAATGCTAGTTGTAGTTGGTGGGCAAAATAATGTACATAAAGAAATAGAGCTTGTAGTCCGTTCCATGTACCACGCATATTGTGAGCACCATCATACCCTTGATGTCACATGTTGAGGATATGCAAGTTATATCGAGTAAGGACATCAAAAATTTGTTTTTTAAGTGTTGAAGCAGTAGTGTCTGAAACATGCACAATCTCAAAAAAGCACTCCCATAAGAAACCTTGAATGTCAACAAATCTCAAAACAATAGCCATTTGTTCTTTATTTGATGCATTTTTGGCTTCATCAACCAAAATACAGAACTTAGCATCTCCAACTTCTTCATGAATCTTTTTTCCTCTAATTTCTTCACAAATCTTTTTTCTCAATTTGTTTTCGAGAATATGCAAAATTTCTTTTTGAATAGTCGGTGACGTATACTTTGTATTTTTTGGAGCTTTTTTAAGACAACATCATCAATATCAACATTCAATCTCCCCATAATTCTTAGTATCTCCATAAAATTACCACGATTATTAGAAGATGAAAATTTCATGACCTCTAAATGCACATGCTTGTAATCTAATCCATCGAATACTTCCAATTGTTGCCGTAAGTTTGCAACTGATTCTTCTAAACTTCTTCTGCACTTTGTGCATTTATCACTTTATCAATATGTCTAGTTACTTTCATTGAATCTTCAATAGATTTCATAGCATTATTATGTGGTGAAGTGGGACCCTCCCACATGCATTAAAAGTGCACATCTTGCCCCATTGTCAACCCTCGTCCATCATCTAAAGCCTTTGGTGATGAATGCCAGATGATGAGGCACTTTTTCTTGAAAGATAAAGCATGAAAAATAAAATACTGCATCCTTTGAAGGAGAGTACTCCAACCAAGGAAATTCATCGAACCAAGAGTATTGAAATCAACGATACTGTGTCCCTAATTTAGTCCTCGAGTACTCTATCAATTTAGGTTGATATGGACCCATTTTGATATAAGCTATTCTAAGTTCATCTCATTGATTAACGGGATGCTACCATAAAGGTATCTATATCCCAGGATCCCGTTCAAGAGTACTAACATCAATTTCAACTCTTTGAGATTTGGAAGGGGGTTAGTCGTTATGATCTGATAGATGAACATTGGATGGAGAATGTCCCTCATCGGTTAATGTTTGTTCCCTTAGTTTAAAAAATGAGAAATTTTTTTTTTCCTTTCTTCATTCCTTGAGTTTCCATTATAATTTATAATCTATTAAAATGATATATGATGAATATTAGCTTATGTGACATATGCAACTATAAAATACAATCTAAATGAATCATATGAGCAAATAAAACTGAAATAGAACATTATTGTACACATTAACATTGTATGCATAATTCAACAAATTATCCCTCTCACTCATCCCCCACCAACACAAATGTGGGTCCATGGGTTGGTATCTACCAATTGCACATGTATCTTTCTCGGATTATATATTATATTGAGATTGTATAAATTAACCTTTAAACCCTTCCAATTCTATTAGCAACAGTCCAAGTGTTCAATAATAGCTCCAAAAGCAATCCACCAAATTACCTTAACAGTATAAGAAAAAAAATTAATAAATGCATCATAAAAACTTGCAAAATAAAAAAAAAAAATCAACCAAACAGCCCTAAAGAGATAAAACAAACTTTTTTACTAATAAAAAAAAAAAACAGATTCCCCACCCCTCCAGAAAAACAAAAAAACATGTTTTTCCCCCTAAAAAAAAGAAAAGAAAAGAAAAACGAAAACGAAAACGTAATGTTTCCTACAAGCTACTGGATGATTACAAATTTATATATATAGAATATAGTATATTATATATAATATGTAAAAGTTGGGTTTGTTGGTGGTTCAACCATTTAAAGAATTAAAATCAATACATTTTCTTTTAATGAAAATAATCAAAAGATTCAACCCACAAGTGGCTGCTCTATAGCTTTTGCTTTCCTTCCGAAAAACAAATAGTGAAAACCTAATTTTTTTGTTTTGGTTAATGAAAACCCAAATGTTTGGCTAACCGGGAAAGCAAGAGGGCAAAAAAGATGAGAAATTAGAAGTTTACCCAAAAGATAAGTTTTATCCAATTATAAGTTTTATCCAAGAGCTAAAAAATTGATTTTTTAATTTTTTAGGTTTTTAAATTTACTAATTTATTTTTTATTTGTAAAATATATTTGGATTATGGACTAAATATTATATGGATTATAAATAATTAGACTAAATTTTAAAATATATTTGGGCTATGAGTTGGGTATCACCCAAGCTATAAAAAATTAAATTAAAATATTACTATTAAAAAAAATTTGTCAAAATTTACCTGGGATATAGCCCACCATAGCCCCTTTCATACCTCCGCCCTTGACTAGCCTGTTACAGATATCTTTCATTGACAGACGAAAGGAAGAAAGAAAAAAAAATATCGATGGCGTTGAAGTTTTATTATTCTCCATTGTCTTGTCTCTTCATTTGTGTAATACATATATATATATATAAATGACACTTTCTATACATACTTGTATGTACTTTGTCTTCCATAAGTTGTTTAATCTTGACTTGGAGGCACGGTTTGTCACCCATATAAGCATATTGAGTTAAGCCCCAAATCGACGATATTTTTTCGCCTTTTGCTCATCTCTGAAATCCGTTTTTTCATTTTCTTTGATTTTTTTTTTCTGGGTTCATTCAATATTTTGCTGTATAGTCATCATTTGGTGAAGAATGAGATATTCAAAATGGTTTCTTACATATTTCTGCTACTTCTTCTTCTTCCTCCCTGTCTTTCTGTTCATTCTTTCTCTGGGTGTTATCAATAATTTTTCTTTCTCGATTCTGTTTAGAACTCTCAACTAAGATTGATTAAACCTATGAATGGATTTGAATACAGGTGCTATATGATAAAGAATATTCTTAAATTAGATTCCTTAGATTATTTCTTTTTCTATATGTATATTTAATTAGTATCCTAATTGTTGGTTAATTTCCTTTTCTTTATACTTACTTAGAATAAAATTACAATTTTTTTCTATGCATACAGTTTATTGTACCTATTGAAAATATATACTATAATTTTATTCTTCTGTCAAATTCTTTATGATATCTGAGCCTTGTTCCTAAACCCTAGTCATCTTTCTCTTCTTCTCTATACCTACAACCCAGCAAGTTCCACCATAACCAATGAAAATCAATTCACAATTCCCAAGAACCCACCAAACTTCTCACTGTCATCAACCTTAACAACTCCATCAAACTTACATCTGCAACTATCTCTCATGGAAACTTCTATTGGAAGCAATTCTAATTGGTTATGATCTCTACAAGTTCATTGATGGATGTTATCCTGCCCCTCTAGCCACAACTGCCAACAATGTTGTTTCTCCCAATCCAGAATATAAGATATGGTTGCATCAAGATAAACTCATCTTTGATACTCTTGTGGGTTCTCTTACTCCATCTCTCATTCCATTGATCTCTCAATCACAAACCTCCATGATGCTTGGCATGTACTTGCCAACACCTACGCTAGGCCTTCTTGTGGACACATCAAACAAATTAAGGAAAAATTTAAGCATGCAACTAAGTGTACAATCAATTTCTGATCATATGCAATTTATATGCAATCAATTTCTAATGAACTCGCAGCACTTGGCAAACTTATGGATCATGAGGATCTTATTGAGAAAATTCTAGACGGTCTTGATGATGATTATAAACCCATTCTTTTATCAATGGTTGTGACACTTCGATTTCATTTGATGAATTACATGAGAAGTTGATTGATAAGGAACTTTCACTACATTACCGTCATGCCAATTCCTCACCATTTCCTGCTTCCACTAATCCTACTAATTCTCGATTCAATCCTGGATACCTTGGCAACCGTAATTAGCGCCCACCATGGAATAACAACTTTCCTCCAATGGCCAATGCTCCTACCTCAAAATCTACTGCTCGTTCTCCACCTCGACCATTCCATGATCGCTATCAGTGAATTCATGTTCAAGGGCACTCCGTTTCACAATGCCTAATATTTCACCAGATGCATCCAAACCTACAACCACCTCCGTCTTCACAAAGGCAAAACTATCCTCTGGCACCACGGCAACTTCGGGCTAACCTTTCCACTGCTAACCCTAATGATAATTCTAGTTAGCTTCTTGATAGTGGAGCTTCACAGCATGTCATGACCGAACTGAGTAATCTATCCATTTATGTTCCTAATGATGGATCTGACGATGTTGTGATTGGTGATGGCACAGGTCTCTCTATCACTCGCATCGGTTCAAAATCTCTCTCTACACGATCTCATACCTTTTCCTTAAATAATGTTCTTTGTGTTCCTACTATGAAAAAAAATCTCATTTTTATTTCTCAATTTTGTCAATCTAATAATACATCCATTGAGCTGTTTCCTAATTCTTTTCTTGTGAAGGATCTCCACACGAGGGCAACACTTTTACAAGGTCAAACTAAGGATGGTGTGTACGAGTGGCCGGTTTCCTCTATTAATTCTTATGCATTAATAGCTTTTTCAAGTGTCAAGACCACTTCGTCCTTGTGGCATCATCGTCTAGGACATCCATCATCTTCTATTTTGAAGCATATTGTTTTAAACCTTCATTTAGATTTCTCTAGTCCTTTTAATTCAAATTTCAATTGTAATGCTTGTCAATGCAATAAAAGTCACCAATTATTTCTCTCCATTTCTTCACTTGCTAGTGCTTCTCCTCTTAAAGTCGTATTTTCTGATGTGTGGACCTCTCTTTTTTTCTCTGTTGATAATTTGAAGTATTATATGATTTTGTTGACAATTTCACTATATACATTTAGCTCTATCCACTTAAAAAGAAAACTTATGTGCAAGATGTCTTTGTCAGATTTAAATCCCTTGTAGAAAATTTCTTCAATTAAAAAATCATTACTCTTTATTTAGATATTAGAGGGGACTATCAAGCTCTTTCATCTTTTCTCACTACCATTGGTATATCTCACTTCACTTCGCCTCCTCACACACCTGAACACAATGGATACTTAGAATGTTGTCATTGTCATATTGTTAAAACTGCTCTACACTCAGAATGTTGTCATTGTCATATTGTTAAAATTGCTCTATCCCTTCTCTCTCATGCATCCATGCCTCTCTCCTATTGGTCTTATGCTTTCACCACTATAGTTTATCTCATTAATCATCTACCTACTCCCACACTTTAACTACTTTTCCCATATGCTAAACTCTTTGGTTCTTCTCCTAACTACTCTAAACTCTGTAGTTTTGGCTGCCTCTATTATCTCTGGCTTTGGCCATATTCTCCCACAAACTTGCTCCTCTTTTATCTCCCTGTGTTTTTTTAGGTTATTCTTATGCCTTGACCAAACCTCATCTTGTATTTATAAGTCGTGTCATGTCATGTATGTAGAAATTATTTTTCCATTCATTTCTCTTCACTCTCATTTAGATTGTCCCTCTTCCGAAATAGGTTTTCAGTGGTATTTCTCTGTGTCTATTCTTCCGGTTATTAACACAACATCTTCGATTTTGGTCTTGATTCCCGCTGCGAGTCCCTCTCTCATCCAGCCCACCCTTCCAAATCAAAACCCCAACACCAAAATACCCTCCTTTTTGAGCCATGAAACCCCCCCAAAACCCTAGTGCTGAGGCAACTTCCTCTTTGCATTGCGAACCTCAAGGTCAGAAATCCAGTGCCACATCACCCTCCTCCCCACTCTAAGTCCCCCAAGACCCGAACCATAGCACTATAGCACCCATCACCCTACCACTTACTACTCCCCCCTCCTCTCCTTGAGTTATTGTCACCCGCTCCAAAAAAAATCTATAAGCGCCTCACTAAATTGAATCTCACAGCTCAACTTGCTCCATCTCTTAACCTTGACCCAACCTTAGTGACTCAAGCCATCAAAGATCCCCAGTGGCGTCAAGCTATATGTGATGAATATGATGTTGTTGTTCGAAATGATACGTGGGACCTGGTTCCCTTAGATCTAACCCAGAATGTAGTTGGTTGTAAGTGGGTTTTTGGTACTAAATAGTTCCCTAATGGCTTTATTATAAGGTACAAAGCTCGCTTTGTTGCCAAGGGCTTTCATCAGCTAACTAGAGTGGTCTATCATAACAATTTTAGCCTAGTTATCAAGCCTACTACTGTTTGTCTGGTTCTCAGTCTCCGTGTCAATTATGGTTGGTCTCTTAGGTAACTTTATATCAATAATGCTTTTCTCCAAGGCACTCTTTCTAAAGACGTTTAATGACTCAACCATAAGGATTTATTGATCGTGATCATTTTCATCATGTCTATAAACTTCACAAGGCTATCTATGGCCTTAAGAAGGCTTCTTATGCTTGGTATCATAAGTTATGCCATTTTTTTTCGCTTCTGGTTTCACCAATTCTCAAGCTGACACCTCACTGTTTGTCTCCAACATTGGTGGTAATATGATGTATCTTTTAGTTTATGTTGACGACATTATTATTACTAGTGCTAATTGAGGGGCTGTACATCAATTTATCAATCTTCTTTCTTGTCAATTCTCTCTCAAGGGTCTTAGATGCTTGGCTGACTTTCTCGGAGTTGAAGTGATGTCTCATACCCAAGGTATGTTTCTATCCCAATGTAAGTACGTCAAGGACCAACTTACTCGAACATGCATGACGGATGCTAAGCCTGCTTCTACACCTCTTGTCACTGATTCTGTCCTCACTCTTCAATTTGGGACGACACTCTTTGATATCTCTAAGTATTGTACTATTGTTGGTAGTCTTCAGTACTTATCTCTTATTCGCCTTGACATTGCCTACACGGTGAATAAGCTATCTCAATTTATGCATCGTCCTACTAGTGACTACTCGGCTATCTCTATGGCACTCTTGATCATGGTATTGTTCTCTATCGGCCCTCTGGCATATCTCTCCATGCATTCTCAGATGCCAATTAGAGAGGTAACAAAGATGACTACACCTCCACCAGTGCGTACACAGTTTTTCTTGGTCATAATCCTATATCTTGGAGTTCTAAGAAGCAACGAACAGTGGTTCGTTCATCCACAGAAGTTGAATATCGCTCAGTTGCAACCACTACAGCTGAGCTTCGTTGGATTTGCTCTCTTCTCAGTAAACTTAGTGTCTTTATTCCCTAGCTTCTGGTGATCTACTGTGATAATGTTGCTGCTAAAAATTTGTGTTCTAGTCTGATCTTTCACTTTTGTATGAAACATGTGGCTCTAGACTATCATTTTATTTGTGAACACGTTCAAAGTGGTGCACTTCGGGTGACTCATGTGTCCCTCGACTGATTAGCTTGCAGATGCTCTCACCAAACCGCTCCCTCGTGCTCGGTTTCTCTTCTTGAAGACCAAGATTGGACTCTCCTCCCGGAGCTTCATCTTGCGGGAGCATGATAAAAAATATTCTTAAATTAAATTCCTTATAATTATTTTATTTTCCATATGTATATTTAATTAGTATCCTAATTGTTGATTAATTCCTTTTATTTATACTTACCTAGAATAGGATTACAATCGTACTCTATATATACACTCTATTATATCTATTAAAAGTATATATTTTATTCTTCTCTCAAATTCTTTACTGTATTCAGCCCCTTTATGCTTCTAGTAATTGTTTTTGGGAATGCAGCTGTGATGGTTGGGTTATGGCCTTGTTATCTTGTGTGGAGTATCTACTGCATAGGAAGGTATTTCTTTCATTATTACATTTAACTGATAAAAGTTAAAAAAAAAATAAAAATGGATCACTGTTTGGTTGCTGAGAAAATGTTTCAAATTTCAACTGGTTATTTCTCCTTCTATTTTCTCAGCAATCGAATAGATAATGAAAAAATTTGGAAGAAGATTTTCACTGGCAAATTTACTTGTTAAACAACAGAACAAAGATGTTTGGTCCATGGATGAAGTGTCTATTGATTCTAATATTTTTCCAATGCAGATCGCATTGTGGACGGTGAGGGATAGTAGAAAGCGTGATGATTCGAAGCTGAGACTCAGACCACTTTCTGACGCAAACAGGAGCTGAAGCATGTGACTGAAGCAATTGTGATGAAGTCTTAATGTAATAAGCAACGGTGTCGCTTAGCAGAGAGGAATTTGTAGGACTGTGTAGTTTTGAATTGGTTTTCTGTTAGATGTTTAGCATGTTGTTAATATAGGATCTCAACCATTGATTTAGATCCAATCAGACTGCTAGTGTATTGTCCTCCTTTGATATAGAGCAGCAGAAACGTGACTATAAGAGTATTCCAGAATTTTATCAATTGAATTGAATCTCTTCTTGTTTTGCCAACTGAATTCTCTAAGCTCAATTGATAATTCGTATCATTGGTATCAAAGTCTTTGATTTCGGCAATGGCGGAGGGAACGAGATCTCAAGAGGTGAAGAAGCTTGAGGCTGTTAAAGAATCCGAGCATCGGCAAGAGAAGTTATGCCAAGAAGCCGAAGAGAAATACCAGAAGCTATTCTCAAAGATTAGATCATGGATGGTTGGATTAAGATGCGGTAGGTGAAATTGAAGGATCATTCACCAACTTAAGAATCTGATGCAGCCCCTGTTCCGTGGGAAAGGTCTGCAACTGGAGGCTCGACAATGGTGAATGAAGAATACCAGTCTCCCACGAAATTTACCAGGATTGAATTTCCGAAATTCGATGGAACCAACTTCACAGGTTGGCTATACAAATGTGACTAATTTTATGAATTCGATCCTACCCCAGAGCAATCCAAGGTAAGAGTTGCTTTGATCCATCTGGAGGAGCGCATTGGAGTGGCATCAAATTTATTCCATGGCAAGGGAGGATTTATCTAAGGTGAGATGGGATGAGTTCATTTGAGCACTCAACATGAGATTTGGAGAAACAATCTATGCAGATCCCATGGGAGACTTGAAGAATCTGCAAAAGCAGGCATGGTCAAGGAGTATATAGATGCTTTCGACCATATGTTTAATCAGGTGGACTTGCCAGAAAACTATGCCATTAGCTGCTTCCTAGCAAGATTAAATGATGAGATTAATCTTCTTGTGAAAATGTTCAAACCACAGAATTTGCAGATAGCTTATTCCTTGGCCAAACTTCAGGAAGCCACTATTATGGCTTCCAAGAATCAGTCACGGTCACGTCCTATTTCGAAACCTACATCCTATACTTATAAGCCATTTCCTAATTCATCTCTTCCCAAAATTGGTTCATCCAATGTCACCACCACCACAGCAGCAAGCTCACCCTAACCATTCCATACCCACTGGCCAGCCTCAGCCTTAAACGCTTTAAAATTCAAGACCTCCAAATCCTAAACCTGCCAACCAAAACAGAAGAAACCTCACTAGTAAGGAGATGGATGAGAGACGTGCTAATAATCTGTGCTTCTGGTGTACGTGATGAAAAATTTGTATTTGGGCACAGATGCAAAAAGAGGCAGATATACCTCATTAAAGTATAAGATGAGGAAGATAATTAGGAAAACCAGTCCAAGGGTGATGGTGAAGAAGTGATGCCTCAGTTGTCAATATATGCCCAAACTGGCTTACCTAACTTCAAATCTATGAGAATAGAAGGGTGAGTGGGCCACAAGAAAATATACATTCTAGTTGATTCAGGAAGTACTCATAACTTCCTGGATATCAAGATGGCCTAAAAGCTGGGCTGTGCTCTTAAGACTACACCTCGTGCAAAGGTGTCAGCAGCAAATGGAAACTCTCTCACTAGCAGTAGCTTTTATCCCAATTTCTGTTGGAAGCTGAAGGTTGAAGAATTTGTTACAGAAGTAATGGTGCTTCCCTTAGATAGTTATGACATGATATTGGGCAGTCAGTGAATTGTCACCTTAGGAGATGTAATCAGCAACTACCACGAGTTGAGGATGCAGTTCTGTCTGAATGGCAAACACTTCATCTTGTAAGGTTCTAAGAAGAAGACAAAGAATAGCATTGACCTGCAACTTATTAAAGGAACTAGAGTGGATAAGCTACTAAAGAGGACAACTCAGGTTGTTATTATCAATTGCTATGCACTGTGATTGGTGGACATCAGATTCTGATGATCAGGTAAGCAATGTAGAATTAAATGTACGCCAATGATCACTCTTCAAGCCTCTCAAGGTCTGACTTATCAGTCCTGAGTTAGAGAACCTATTAGCAAAATTTTCTGACATTTTTTGAGAGCCCACTGCCTTACCTCCCCACAGAAGCCAAAATCATCTCATTCCCCTGTAATTAGGTTCACAACCAGTGAATATGAGACCATACAGTTATGTGAGTATATAGAAAGATATCATAAAATAAATGACCAGAGAAATGCTTGACAGTGGCATCATCCGACCCAATTTTAGTCCCCTTCTTGCCCAGTAGTCTTGGTGAAAAAGAAAGACAACACATTGAAGAAGTGTATAGATTACAGGAGGCTTAATGCTTTAACTATCAAGGATAAATTCCCTATTCTCTTCCCTGATTGAGGGACTGTTAGATGAGTTAGCTGGCTAAAGTATTTACTCCAAGGTGGATAGGTCAGGGTACCACCAAATTAGGATGAGCCCTAATACTGTTCACAAGACAACTTTCAGAACTCATGATGAGCATTATGAGTTCTTGGTTACGCCCTTTGGGTTGACCAATGCCCCCTTTACCTTCCAAAGCCTAATGAATGACATATTTAGGCCATACCTCAGAAGGGGTTTTTTTTTATTTTTTTTTTTAATATGACATCTTGGTTTACAGCAAGGACCTATCGGAACATCTCCAAAACCTAAGATTGGTCTTGACTGCATTATGGGAGAATGGACTTTTTGCCAAGATCAACAAATGTACCTTTGGGGAAGTAAGGTGGAGTATTTGGGCCACCATGCGACAGGGGAGGGGGTAGCCACTGATCCAAGGAAAATACAAGTCATACAAGATTGGCCTACTCCAGCTATTGTCAGACAACACATAGCATTCTTAGGCTTGGCTGGTTACTACAGAAGGTTCATAAAATATTTTGGCTTGACTGACCTTCTCAAGAAAGGGGCCTTCAAGTGGGACAAGGCAACTGACGAAGCTTTCCAAACACTAAAATTGTCCGTCAGCATTGCATCTGTTTTGGCACTCCCTAACTTCGACAAAGAATTTTATCCTTGAGACTGGCCTTTTTGGGGTAGCTATAGGTGCTGTCATCATGCAAGAAGGACACCCTTGGTGTTTATCAGTAAAGTTTTGGCACCTAGAGACCAAGCATTGTCAGTATATGAGGAGGAACTTTTGGCTATCTTACATGCATTGAAGAAGTGGCACCATTACTTAATGGGTATGCACTTTATCATAAAAACTGATAACCAAAGTTTCAAGTACTTATTAGAGCAAATGGTTCATACCCCAAACGAACACAATTGGTAAAATAAGCTTCTACCCTATGGCTCTGAGATTGTTTATAAGAAAGGTAAGAAAAATATGGTAGCTAATGCCTTGTCTAGAATAAGTGCAGAAACAGTAATGATAATGGCTATATCAACTGTATTTGAGGGGCTGTTTGACCTCATTAAGGAATCATGGCACGTTGATCAACCATTAAGCAAATTAATAGTTGAACTAGAGTCCAACCCCTCCTCTCATCCTAAGTACTCATGGCTAGAGGCACAACTTAGAAGGAAGGGGAAACTAGTGGTGGGAAGTGACAAGGAGCTTAAAAACAAGATTCTACAATTCTACCATGACAGTGCCATGGGAGGTCATTTAGGCATTCAAGCCATGGCAAGAAGATTAACCTTCATCCTCTACTGGAAAGGCATGTGGAGAGATGTAATGAATTATGTAAAAGGGTGAATCATCTGCCAAAGGCACAAGGTTGAAACAATTGCATCACCAGGACTAGTGCAGCCTGTACTAATTCCACAAGGGGTATTTACTGATGTGAGTGTGGACTTTATTGAGGGTTAGCCTGTTTCCCAAGGGAAGCAGGCTATACTAGTGGTGGTGGACATATCTAATAAATACTGCCATTTTATGGCTAAGGTATCCCTATTCAGCTCACCAAGTGGCTCAGTTATACATGGGCCAAGTCTTCAAGTTACATGGCAATCTAAAAACCATCATCAGTGACAGCGATTCAGTATTCCTCTGTCAATTTTGGTAGGATCTTTTCAAACTAAAGGGCATTGGGCTTCATATGTCAACATCCTACCACCCTCATTCGGATGGACAAACAGAAGTAGTAAATACGTGTTTGGAAGGCTACTTAAGACTTATGTGCAGTGCAAAGCCCGTAGCTTGGTCTCAATAGCTGCCCTTGGCTGAGTTCTGGTACAATGCCAACTACCACACCACTACTGGCCTTGCCCCATTTCAAATCCTATATGGCTATCCTCCACCTATTCACATTCCATACTTCCCAAGAGACTCTAAAGTGGGCACAGTAGATATGTATCTTCAGGAAAGGGAAGATATGATAAAATTGTTTAAGCCCCAAAACAGAATGAAAATTCAAGCTGACAAGCACAGGACTGAAAGGACTTTTGATGTTGGTTACTGGGTGTACCTTAAACTGCAACCTTATAAACAAAAGTCCGTGGAATCTAGGGACAACAACAAGCTAAACCTTAAATTCTTTGGCCCCTTTCAGATTATCAGGACAATTGGGACAATTTCCTACACCATTCAGCGACCTTCTAATGCTCAGAAACACCACCACCCCCCTTTCATGTTGCCCAGCTGAAGTTGGCCTTTTTCCACTCAGCCTTTTGTTGCCCTACCAACCTTTGTGAATCACTTAGTTACCTACCAGCCTCAAGCCATATCGGACAAGAGATGATTAGACATAAAAATGCTGCTGCTGCTTTGTTGCACATCCACTGGAAAGATTGTTCTCCTGCAGAGGTTACTTGGGAGTTTGCAGATGAAATCAGAAGTCGATTCCCTTGGTTTTTCCTTGAGGACAAGGGAATTTAAGGGGAGGGTATTGATATGAAGCTGAGGATCGAAGGTTAGAAATTGATGCAAGCAGGAGCTAAAGCATATGACGGAAGCAATTGTGATGAAGTCTTAATGTAATAAGCAATGGTGTCATTTAGAAGAGAAGAATTAGTAGGATGGTGTTGTTTTGTGGTTGTTTTCTGTTAGATGTTTAGCATGTTGTTATAACTGATTGGATCTCAACCATTAGTTTAGATCCAATTGACCGCTAGTGCATTGTCTTCCTTTGATATAGAGCAGTAGAAACGTGATTGTGAGAGCATTCCACAATTTTGTTAATTGAATTGAATCTCTTCTTGTTTTGCCTACTGAATTCTCTGAGCTCAATTGATAATTCATATCACGTGACTCTGGGTAGTGGGTGGCCAATCGTGGAGACATTTCAGGCTATTAGCAAGACAGTTGTTATAGTTTCAATAAGGTTAATCAAATGCTTCACAGTATTGACACATTAAATCCTTTGTGAGGCATCGCTTGTGGCAACTTGAGTTTACTAGATATTGAAAGATTTTGATGATTCTGAAACCATCTGTAGGATGGTACCTGGAGCAATGTTCAAGAAGCCTGTGCACCGCTGTACGTGATTTTGCAGACCTTTCATTCCATTCTTACTTCTCACTCATGGATGGATTGCTTGAGTTAAAAAGGGCAGAGCCCATAGAACTGAAGTGAGTCTATGCTTAAATTTAAACCTTTCTGTAAATATTTCATATTAATATTCTGCCATGAGGAATTTATGCTCATGTCTGTTGGCACTTTCAAATAGGACACTCTGCTAGTTCCATACTTCGATTATAATTGTGGTAGCCGGCTTTAATTTTAAAGATTTTACAATTCTCAACTGAAGTGTAGTTTTCTTTGAAAACAAATCACAAGTTTGACTAGTTGGAATGTTGACCTTCTTTAATCAGTTCCTCTGAAATCTGATAGCTAATACTAGCTTGCTGAACTCTAATTACATTTAGTTGGCTAAAATAACAGTGGAATGAGCATGAGCATTCCATTCTCTTGTTTTGTTATTCTTTTGGAGGGTGGTATGATATGCTTATTCCACCTAATATTATTCCCATCGAAGAAAAAGCCATTCTCCTCAAAAACCATGTGAATAAGTCGAATGAGTCTTGATTAAACATTTACAAAGTCCCTTGGGGTTAGCCCGAGTGGCTTGTGGGTATGCTTTCCAGAAAAACCACACGGGTTTGATTCCTAAATTAAGCTGGATGTGCAAGGGGGACAGCGTATATCTCCTCGGTTTACCCATCGGCTTCGTTGAGGGCCATAATAAACTGGTATGGGTTCCGGATTACCAAAAAAAACAAAAAAGAAACATTTACAAAATTACCTTCATTTTTGTTGCTTGCTAGAATGCTTACTTTTCTATATTAGGATAATATCGGTAGTTACGAACATTCTCATTCCATTTTACTCTTTATTTTACTCTATTATATACACACATCTTCTACCCTTGAGCTCATTATCGATTAAGTATCAGGGAGGATGTCTTCTTCTGTGCCGGAGATAGTCCAATGGCATAAGATAGATGTTATAATTAAAAGAATCAATCTAATGTCCATTGCATTGACAGTAGTATGCAATGATCTTAAGATTCACCAGTGTGAGTAAAGCCATTCAATGAGCAATATAAACTCATTTATTTTTTTCAAAATGTGCAATATAGACCTTATTTTTAACTAGAAAATTATGAAACTAAATGAGTATAATCCCAATAATTCATAGTTGCATTTCATATGCTTCCCATATACAGATCCAAGGTTTGTGAAGGCAATATATTGATAATGATGTATATATGGTACGCAATACTTGAATTTGTATTGAGTTCGAAGTGTTATATATTTAATAGTTAACTCTTACAGTCCTATGAGGTTTAACATCACAAATGCCTTAAAACTGGATTTGACCTCCTATTATAGCTATTGATGTTTCCTCAATCATCATGTACAAGGTTGCTCAATCACCATGGTGCATTTTGTGTGCAATTCTAGGAGTTTTGGTTAATATTCCTTTTATTACTTTAATAGCGCTTTACAAGGCTCCCATCTTGTTGTTTGAGGGATGGCCTCAGATGGTACAGGATCTTATTAGAAGGTAGGGGCCCTTCTTGGAAACTGTGTCCTCTTTGTCGGCCTTCTGATTTTTTTTTTTGGGTCGCTTTTGGCTATTTTTGCTAGTTCTGTGGGAATTGTTTCAAACTTCTTCTTTGGATGCCATTCTATTGTTTTTGCCGAGCCGTGAGCTGTGCCATGCAATCGGGCCAAGCTGAACTAAGCCTACCAGCCGCGGAGCCAAGCTGTCCACCTCAGTGCTAACTCAGAGCCACATCAGCCCCCCAATGACTGACACTTGGTGCTATCAGAGCCACGTCACTAAACTTTGTCACGTCCTTTTACATAAAAAAATTAAAAAAACAAAGTTTTTGAAATTAGAGTTTAGCCAAAATTTTCAAAAATGATTATTCCCAACAAATTTCCAAACCAAGTTAATTAAAGGTTTTTCGACATTTTGGATCCAACAGTGCCATCAGATTTACCAAATTCCAAACCTAAATTAGAGTAAAGCCTCCTTTCTCTTATTTTTTCCTTAAAACGCAAAATTTTTCAATGGCATCCACCTCAATAACTTCCACCATTAACTATGGTCCTGATCTAGTGCCCATTTTTTTACGGAGAAAGCTATGATTATTGGAGTATTTAGATGAAAACTCTATTTATCTCTCAAAATCTTTGGAAGATAGTGGAGAATAGCTATTTCGGCTCTAGAGCTGATGATCCAATTGCACATGAACGGCATCTAAACAAAAAGAATACAAGGATAATGTTAAAAAGATGCCAAAACCTTATTCTACCTCTAGTAAGGGGTAAGTAAAACATTTTTCCAAGAATCATGGGGGTTGATACATTTAAAAAGGCGTGAGATCTTATAAAAACTAAATTTTAAGAGTTAAAAAAGGCAATCTCCTTAAAACCCGAATCTTTATGGCTTGATTTTGATAATCTAGCCATGAAAGATTCGAAGAACATTCAACTCTTTTCTTCAAGAGTCATTGAGATTATTAATCAAATCAGAAAATATGGAAATGCTATCCCTGAAAAGAAAATTGTTGAAAAAGTTCTTAAAAGTCTGCCAGATAAATTGAAACACATTGTAGCTACTGTAAAAAATTCTAAAGACTTATATGTCCTTACTCTCCATAAAGTAATGGGTTCGTTAGAAGTTCATGAAAAAAGAATGTCCAGATTTGCAGGGACAAACATTGAGCAAGTATTACAGTCAAAACTCAACATTTCGGAGAGAAGAAGTTCAGAAAACAAAGGGCAGCAACAGCGACAAAGGTAGGGATGCCAAAATTTTGGCAACAGTGGCCCAGGCAGAGGAAGAAGATCCTTTGGACTCCAGAAACTTCAACAATCCAACAAACAAAGCAAGTTTATTCAAGACCTGGTACTACTTGTAGGATTTGTGGTAAAACTAACCATGAATCAAAGGATTGTAGATTCAAATGCACCAAGTGTAAGATTTTTAATCATTCAACAACAGATTGCTGGTCCCAATAGAAGGAAGAAAATAATAAAGCCCATTGTGCCATTGAAGTTGAAGATGTGACTCTAACATACACTACGTGCATGAGCACTTAGGAAGAATCCCCCCACACCTAGTTATTGAATAGCGGCTGCAGCAACCATATGACTGTAAATCAAAAAGGTTTCATTCAATTAGATGAATAGTATACTTCCCAAGTCAGAATAGAAGATGGAAAGCAATATCTAGTCAAAGGTAAGGGCAAAGTGGCAGTACAAACCAAAGGAGGTAAAACTAAATTTATTAAAGAAGTTTTATATGTTCTTGGTTTAACACAAAGTTTACTTAGTATCGGTTAGATGATTAAAAAAGGATTCTCAGTAATTTTCAACGATAATTTTTTCATCATTCGGGACAAAAATAACTTGTTAATTGCTAATGTTAGAATGGTAATAAACAAGGTATTTCCTCTATATATGCCACTAGTTGAAAATTTTAGCCTGAAAGCTGATAAAATTGATGAATCCACACTCTAGTAGAGATATGGCCATTTAAGCTATAATGGGCTCAAATTGCTAAAGAAAAAGAATATGGTGATCGGGTTACCACAAATTGGAAAAGAAAACAACAGCCTATGTGAAGGATGTGTATAGGATGCCATTTCCAAAGTGCATGGTGAGCCAAAGCTCCACTTTAAATAGTTCATGTTGACATCTGTGGACCCAAAAAAACTCGTTCTTTTGCCAACAAAAGGTATTTTATTTTATTTGTTGATGATTATAGCAGGAAGATGTGGATTTATTTCTTGGAGTAAAAGTCAGAGGCCTTCTACAATATTCTCCAGTTGAAAAGCTTGGCAGAAAGACATTTTATCAACTCAAGGTGCTTAGAACAAACCGTGGAGGTGAATTCATGTCGAATGAATTCATAGACTACTACAAAGAGTAAGGAATCAAACATCAGCCAACTATTTGCCATACCTCTCAACAAAATGGAGTAGTAGAAAGAAAGAATCGTACTACAGTGGAGATGTCATAGAGCATGTTAAATGTAAAAGGACTTCCCTACAATCTATGGGTTGAAGCAATCAAAACAATAGTCTACATTTTGAACAGATCACCAACAAAAGCACTCTAATACAGAACACCTTATAAAGCATGGTACAATAAAAAACCTGCGATACACCATTTCAAAGTTTTTGGATACATTGCATACTCTCTAATTCCCTCTCAAAATAGGGAAAAAATTGATGAAAAAGGGATAAAAATTCATGTTCATTGGCTATAGTGATGAATCCAAGGGTTACTGTCTATACAATCCCAAAACAAGTCAATTGATCATTTCAAGGGATGTATATTTTGATGAAACATAAGCATGGGAGTGGAAAGTAAAATATCCCAACCGACAACAACTTTTGAAATAATGGAAGATCAAGATAATACAAGACCGAGTTCTTCTCAAAATGTCGATCCACCAACATCCCAAGAAAGTTATTCAGATTCAAATTCAGATTCAAAACTAGACTCGCCTATCATAAAGGTATGTTCAATAAGAGATATCTATGATCTATGTAATTTTGCATTTTTCTCTTGTAAACTATAGAAGTTTGAAAAAGACGTCAAAGATGAAGTTTGGCAGAAGAAAAAATGAAGACCATTGTCAAAAATCGTACTTAAGAGCCAGTCGATTGCCTAGAAGGTAAAGATTTTGTTGGACTTAAATGGATTTACAAAACAAAGTTCAATGAAGATGGGTCCATCCAAAAACAGAAACCTTATCTTGTTGCAAAAGGATATTCATAACAGCTTGGAGTAGATTTCAATGAAACATTTGCCCTAGTAGCTCGAATGGAGACTATATGGATAGTACTTGTACTTGCAGTAATATTGGAGCTACAGGTCTATCAGTTTGATGTCAAATCAGCCTTCTTGAATGGGGAATTAGAAGAAGAGGTATATGTCGAATACCCCCAAGGCTACGTAATGGAAAAAAGAGAAAGCAAAGTCTATCGACTGGAAAAAAACACTCTATGGTGTAAAGCAAGTGCCACGTGCATGGAATAGCAAGATAGATGGATACTTCCACAATGACTGTTTCCAAAGAAGCCCTAGTGAACCTTCTCTGTACGTTAAAAAGGGATGTAATAATGACTTTCTTATTATCTGTCTTTATGTTGATGATTTAATTTATACTGGCACTAATCCCAAAATATTGGAAGATTTCAAAAAAGCCATGAGGAAAGAATATAAAATGATAGATTCAAGCCTTATGGAATACTTTCTCGAGATTTAAGTATGACAGCCAAAAGGAGAATTTTACATTTCACAGGAAAAATACACTGAAGACTTGCTGAAAACATTCAAAATGACAATGTGCAAGCCAATCTCAACCCTGATGGCATTGAATGAGAAGTTGTAGCAAAAAAATGGAGTAGCAAAAGTTAACCCAACACTATATCGAAGCCTAATTGGTTCTCTGACGTTTCGTACCAACGCCAGGATAGACATTGTACATCCAATAAGTATATGAAAAAACAAACACACGTGTACTATGCTAGATATCCCAAACAATCAAGAACGTAAATAATTGATAGCGGAAGACAATATATGTGGCAAGGAAATCCACACAGGAAACTCCTCTAAAAACTTTCACTAAAATCAAACGTTGG
>QLOD02000029.1:18846671-18857380 GCA_003260245.2 Sideroxylon spinosum | reverse complement strand
GTCTTAGCCTACACTAAGTCTAAACATTACAGAACTCTGTTTTGACTATGGATTTGCCAACTTTACAATTTTGTCCCGAACAGTATAATCTCCAGATTCATGAATGAACCAAGTCAAATTCATTTCACTATAGAAAAAAAAAATACTATGGTATTTGCAAGGAACAAAAGATTTCGGCATCAACTATGTCAGAAAAAGAAAACAAACTTGCTGGATACACGGATAGTGATTTGGTTGGATCCATCGATGATTGTAAAAGCACATCAGGATATGTCTTCTGTTTAGGCTCTAAGCCTATCTCTGGGTCATCCAGAAAGCAAAGGACATTGTCATTCTCCTTAGCAGAAGCCGAGTACATCGCCGCAACAGATGCAGCTTGTGAAGCAATTTGGCTAAGAAGAATTCTATCAGATTTGGAGCAGAAACAGAAAGCTCCTACAACAATATAATGCGATAACATGTTTGCAATAAAGAATTCTGTTTTTTAAGCAAGGAGCAAGCATATAGAATTTTGTCATCATTTCATTAGAAACATTGTCAACAAAGAAAAAATTCAACTAGAGTTCATTAACACAAATGATCAGGTGGCAAATATCTTCACAAAAGTAGTTCCAACGGACAAGCTATAAAAATTCAAAAATTTCTTTCGGATTACAAATTGAGCAGGGGTACTGAGAAAGTAATTTGCAATCCAAAGTCAAATTTATAGCTAAGTCACAATTCCTGCCACCATTTCTGAGCCTCAAATTAGAGTCACCTTGCAGAGCCACCAAGCCTCCATTTTCGGCCACCGTTTTTGACAAATTTGAAGTTTTGTAATTATTAAGTTTGCAAATTGTTTTTTGTTTTCTAGTTCTACCTTTCGGCTATAAATAGATGCATTGTAATATGTTAGTGGTGTGGCCAAATCTCTAAACAAAAAGAGGCTTTAGAAAGAGAGAAATCCAAGTTAGAAAAATATTCCAAATTTGTAACTCAAGTTTTCTTGCAATAAACTTGAGTTTTTGGCTTTCAATTCAATCCTAAACCCATCATCTTCCGCTCTATCAAGGGAGGATCCCCTGATTGCTGATACGTGCGTTCTCTTCTTAATACCTTTTTAATACAGATTTCATTAAGGGTACGCCAAATTGGCAGTGTACCCCACTGGCTGCAATGCACATGTTATCCTAGGGTATCATCTTGACAAATAGATAAATTAAATGTTTAGCAGTTAGGTTCATGCAATTGATAGAATAAAACTTTAGCTATCTAAATCCTTGAATGTAAGAGAAATTCTTGGCTAATTTTTTATAATATTTATTGGAAAAAATCCTAATACCATCCATCAATTTCTTAGATTGAGGGGGGATCTACGTGAGACCTTGCCCCCACTCACCTAAAAAGTGTACTTATACCTTATTATTTTTGCCTCCATTCACTTAGAAATTGTACTTCTGTTAGCCCCTACTAATCTACAAATTGTATTTGTCCGTCCCTGGCACTAAACGTTTTTTTTTTCCCCCTAGTCTAACAAGTTGATGCAAAAATATATATGATCCTAGGTGGGGTCTCAACTTCATATGATTTGCAGTGGAGTCTAAAGAAATCAAATTTTCTGTTTTGAATTGTCTTGCTGTTTCTAGATGTCGTATCAGGTACAATGTTGAATCAGCCCGATGTAAGGGTTTTCAATTGGCTGTTTGAGCCCATGAGCATCATGAAAGAGCAGCTCAAGATTCTAAACTTGGCAGAGACCAAAGAGCCGTATCTGTAAAAATTGTCTATACAGTGGCGGCATGGTAAGAATTGAAGCTTGGCAAAATGGTGGTTTTCCCCCACACGATGAGATAGGAAGAGCTCAGTTGGAGTGCATAAGTAGAATGATACGTATTTTATGATACGTATCACCTTCAGGTAGCTAATATTTACAAAGGTGAAAATCTTTTCTAATAGGCTGCAAGGCTTTTGTTTGATGATCTCATAAGTATCAATTTGACATGGTAGCTTTTGATTGTTTAGACTTTGTTTAATCGTAATGCTCTTATTATTTAACATAAAGATGCTAGTGAATGGCTGGCTTTGTCAATTTCTTGGTTGGTTGGCACTAAAGCTGTTTTTCTTGTCATCCTCTGCTTCTTCTCCTCCTAAACATTGGGCTAGATATCTCATGCTACAGTGTAATCAAATATTTGAGTAAGAGGAAATCACATATTATGAATACACTTTATAATCGATGGTTTGAACCTGAAGCTCATGGGAGCTCAGTTATTACAACGATAATTTGCTAGTAGCTAATACTAGTAGTATGGACAAGATTCAGACCTAGATACACCATTTATATCTATAACACACTGTATCTTAAGGATTAGGTTGTTTGGACCCAGTAATGGCAACAGAGACCTCGGCACCTTTGCTGTGCAGTTGCTCATACTCTGTAGACTGGCCCCTAGGTCCAGAACTTCTAGCAAATTTCAAGCAAAGACATGATGTGAAAATCAAAATCACAGCAAGTGTCCAACTGAACTGCATGTTGGCCAGTGCTCTGGCCCTCAATTCCGCTTCATGTGTATAACACTCGACTGCTCCACGCATGGTCTTGCTGCTAGGATCGGCTGTCTGCGCTGAGCATCCCTGTGGAACAAACCGAGGAAGCCATAACATGAATCCCATGTTCATGAACCAACAACCTTGGAATACAACAGAGACTGCAAGAATGAGCGCTGATGGGAAACTGGAGGGAAAACCAGTTGCATACAGAGAGGCGAGGAGTGAGACGAACACTATGAGCTGCAAAAGCCAGTGATAATGGCCTTCGAGCCCAACATGATCGGTCGAGTGGTAGTGGAGGAGGAAGAGCTCTTGACCAAAAACAGAGGCAGCTAAAACTCCGGTGACCCCAGATAGGGCCTCAGATGAAAGAGTTTGCTCTGCGCAAAGGGTGAATCCTGCAAATATAGCTAGGTGCAGGAACATTGTAGCATGCTCGAGATTGTGAAGGTTGAAGGAGAACTTGAAGAGAGGGTAGTCTAGGAGTTGCATGGAAATGGAAAATATGGAGAAAGATAGGATTATGAGGAGTTCCAAGTGTTTTAGCTTGGAAAGAGGGCTCCTGAATGGGTACCAGAAACTTGAAGTGAAGTTTGCAGAGCCTTTGAGACAGTAAGTTCTTATTGTGTTGATGGTGTGCCAAAAACCAAGAAGGGCGAGGGCCAAACCAGGTACCAAATGCCCCAAGAAAGTACCCATTGGAGAGCTTCAGTTTCAGAGACCATGGGCGTTCCATAATCCTTATGCAAAGCTTAAATACATGAAAGTTTGTTACATGCGCATGGACTCTTCTAAACCTATCCATGTCAGATATTTGACACTCTGTTTAGGATGGTTAAATAAATGTATGGTATATACATCCACATATATAATTGAACATCTATATAAATGTATTTAGCAATTCAATTTATTACATAATTATATATAAAAATTATATTTAAATGAAATAACTCAATGGCACTTTGTAAACTTCGTATTATCTTATAAAATAAATAATTATATTAAATATATATGAATATTATCAATATCTCCATATTCTTAATTAAAAAAGTATAGTATCTTATAAATTAAATAAGTATATTAAATATATATGATTATTATCAATATCTACATATTCTTAATTAAAAAAAATAAATGCATCTGCTCTTTATATGTCCTGTATCTAACACTCATTTTTGAATTCATATAATATAGTATGAAAATAACTACATAGAGGGTTGATAATTGTGTTACATCCAGATTTATAATTTATATCACTTGTCATTTATATTTACACACAAACATCTTAAGCATATTAAGTAATTATTTTATTTTAAAATCAGATCAAATGTATTAATTTGGATAAACAAATTCATGTCGTATCAATTTCATTTAAGTATCTATTTGTTTGTGCAAGGAGAAACTATTCTTGATTTGGTTTGTTCAATAAAAAGTTCACGTGGATGTCTTGGTAAGAGTCATTATAATCGACCTACACAAGCACGTCCCAAAAAAAATAAAAATAAAATAAATTAATAAATAAATAAATGGCTGTCAAATCAGCTGCATGTAGTGCAAGGTGCAGGTGTTTTCCACAAACGAAATTTCAAAAGCAAGCACCATTCGATAGAATTTAAAGAACATTGGACATCAGCCGAGTAAAGAGAGTCCCGAGACAAAACGAAAAGTGCACTGGCATATGTCTAGTTATACTGAGAGAAAAATATAATCAATGCTTTATTTGAGGGACGTGATTCAGATCAACTTTCAATGATGTCAGTAACCGAAAGATCAATGGCCAAAAATCTATCATGTTAGGAGATTACCATGCCTAATTGCGCATTGAAACAACCATATGCTAGTGTTTGAACAAAAACGGCACGGTCTATTCAAGTTAGTGGCTGGCAACAAGCCAGGGCCACGCCAAGGCCCATTAACAAGTAGTGGAACTTTGACATGTCTCCAACATATTAAAGTAGGGATGCAAAATTATTGAAAAGAGTCGAAAATTAATTAAACCAATCCAACTACTTTAGATTAGAATTAATTTACTTAAATTTTGAATGACTATCTAGAATTTGCTTCTTAATGATCATCAGTTTTGAGTCTCTTTAGAATTACTAGAGGGCTTTACCCAATCATTAATTAGTTGCGCTGTTCGGATATCCTTTCTAAAAAATATAAAAAAAAAAAAATAAAATGATTCAGTTCTGATTTAAGATTAGTTTAGTTTTCGACCTAAAAATTTTTAATATAATGCTATGAGCCTAGCCCAAATCCATTAAAATTAGATTCCTCCTTTTTAATTCTATTGTATTATTGATTTGGTTTTGCAATTAAAAATTTTAAATTCGATAAAAATTATGTCCATTTTGAGGTAACCGAATTGACTCATGATGTACACCCTATGGTGTAGCAAATGAAATTAAGGTACTTGCGTTCAAGAAAATAAAAACTTCATTATACTTCAATAACGCAACAAAAAGTATAATCTCGTAAAGTAGAAAGATTCCGGGTATATTACAAACATGATACTGGTGCAAGGGAAATCATTATTGACAGGCGCGGATCAAGACTTTTTACTGGAGATATCGGGCACGAAACATCTAAGAATAGTGTAACGAATTATGTTGGGATTAAGAGTAAAAGACAAATAATATTATTTTTAAAGAAATAAAATTATTTTTAAATATTAAACAGTCAGTATACTTTTCACTGTTTGAGATTTATTAGGGATATCTTCTCTAGTTACTTAAAAGAAATAATTATTATTAAGTTTTTATTGTTTATAAAATATTTTTTGTTATATATTATATTTCTTGATGTTATCAATTAAAGTATTCAATAGTGTAGTGAAAGAATGCATATTATTTTACAAAAAAAAATACTTGAGTTTAATTCTTGTAAACTCCATTTACATTGAAAAAATTTGAGGTTAGCTTTAATTTTTTAATAAAGCCAAAATATCCAAATTTTGAATTAATTTAATTTTAAAAAAACCTAAAATACTAAGGTTATTTTGGTAATTTTAAGTCCAAAATTAAAGTGGTCACTTACTCACCTCCCGCAAGGTAGCTCTGTCCTTGATTATCGAGACCAATTTCAAAATTTGAAAGTTCAAGAAAAACTTGATAATAGATTGGGTTTAAGAATTATTCAAGAGATAAAAAAAGGAATAGAGATTCAAATTTATTTTTTATTTGATAAAAAATAAAAAACAAATGTATGAAATTTTTTAGAAACTAAAAATTTATAAATTAAAAAAATAAATATATCGATGAATGTACTTTATTTCTTATATTTTTTATTCATTTAAATAAGAACACAAATATAGAATTTTACACAAATATAGAATTTTACGTTTCTTTTTTAATTTTTTCTTACATAATTTTCATTCCAAACATTCCCGAGAGGAGGTACTTGAATTTTCATCTCAAATTATAAAGAATATTCACGACTTGAAGTGATTCTTTTGGGCAATTATCGAAAGGAGGTGCTTGTTTCTAATTTGACCAATTGATATATCAGGAAATAATATTTTTTTAATTATTTCTTTTATTATTTCTTCATTCAAAGTGTATTTTTATCTCACATTTGTATTCTTTCTAGATTCAAAGACTAACCACATAATTACAAATAAAAAAAAAGTGAATAAATTCATAGATTTGATATCTTGTAATAAAACTTATTCTTGATAAAAATATTAAATTATATAGAGTTGGCGAATGAGGCGAGTAGGACTGTCGAAGACATCACATAGATTAGGGATTTTTGGGAAGAAAAAAGAATCTAAGTTACCAAAGGAATAATGTCAATACGTCAACAAACTAGTTAATATCCATTGCATAGTATTAATGGGGTGTGTACATGACAGGTGGCCCTTCTTTTAACACCACGTATTAGGTAACTTACCTTTTCACCCCTACTCCATCTTACTCTATTAATCTCAAAATTCTCACATAACACGTTCAACGATGATGAATCCAAACAACACAATTGAAAAATCATAAAGAACAATAAGATTGTCAACAGAGAAACCGTTACTAAAACACTAAGATAAAATCCCGGGTCTAACCCCGAAGACCACCAAAAAACTCTCTATATTATTTTGATTACAAGAAAATTGAATTAGAATACTTTACGACTTCTCGTACATATTTTATTTACTATCTTGCTCGAATCCTTGATTAATTATTACCAAGTGGAATACACAACTATTTGAACTCCTTAGAAAAATAGCCTTAAAATACTTCAAGACTTTATAAAACTCTAGAATCAAACTACATACTAGGAGAAAACACAATGTTAAGATCAGCCAAATAATCTCTAAAGACCTATATATTTTATTCTCAGTATATCGGAACAATTGAATGAAATTAGTATATATGAATTCAAAATAAATCGTTGAATTAAGAAGACCACGAGAACTAAACTTCTCAAGGTCGAGGCATAGAGCACCCTATGAGTAGGCTATGAGGTAGCTTGAAACTTAAGCTACCTGCGAGTAGGTTACGAGCTCTTCTATAATAGCTTCAAAGCTTTAGATAATGTGGTGCTGTTGTGAGAATAAGAATTAAGAAAGCAAAAACAACTAAGCAAGAAATCAATGCAGAAGGTTTACATGGTTCAGCAAAATTGCCTATATCCACAGTAGCTGGAATATTTTCTCATTCACTTCAAAATCCTCTCTTAGGGTTATATAGGATGATAGTAAAACTCTAACCCAGTCAATAAGACCAAAATACTTATATCGTATCGAGAGGGCTATACCCCTCCACGCAACAACGCGTGTAACACAGAAATTCCTCATCCCTTCCTAGTTCTCTAATTTGAATATGAACCACATATCACAACAATCTCCACCTTGGTGAATATTCACACCTTTAAATATTCTATAGAACTCCACCTGGAATGAGTAAATTAGGCTGGAAGCCATCTTTTATCTAGCATCTGGAGACTTTAATCAAGTTCAAGCAATGCTTGAACTTTTCTGTAATGATAGGCTTTTTCAACATGTCCACACTGTATTCTTTGATGTATGAACTTTATCAATCACCAGTTCATCCTGAACTAAGTAACTCCTAATATTGTGAAATCTCACATCAATGTGCTGCGTTCTAGCATGTATACCTGATGCTTTACTAAGAAAATAGCCATCTAACTATCGCACCATAGCTTCACTCCACTTTGTTTGATGCCTAGCTCTGTGACTAGCCCTTTCAAACATAATGCTTTCTTAGTAGCTTCTGTTATTGCCATGTATTCTGCTTTAGCTGTGAATAATGCAAAAAATGACCGTACCATTGATCTTCAACAAATAGGTCCACCAGTTAGATTGAAACATAGCCCGTGTTGGATTTTCTATCCTCCACATCTCCTACATAGTCAACATCCATATATCCCTAAACTAAAATTCCATCATTTTGCTACCCAACATAATTCCCAATCTGTTTAGCCTTTCAAGTAACTGAAAATCCATTTTACTGCTCCTTAGCGCTTTCTACCTGGTTTCGCCATGTATTTGCTTACCATGCTCACCACATGTGTTGCTTTGGTCTAGTGTACACCATGGCATACATCAAACATCCCATTGCACTGGCATATGACACCTTTGACATCTCTTGTAATCATCCGAATTTGATTTAATTTAATTTATATATTTTATTATTCAGTAAATTTAGTTGCTATTCAAATTTATTTATTTTTGGGTTGTATTTAAAAGATTGAATTTTTTGGTAACATTTGAAAGGATTTTAAAATTTTAGGGAAAAGGACATAATTTATTTGAGCCCATGTCTAATTGAAAATTATTGCTCTGAAACGGGCTAAAACGGAGAAGGGTCAGCCAAATCTTTGGCTTGACCTTCAGAGGCACCACCAAGGCAACCCCTCCTACCATTTTGGGGTATGAGAAGTCCAAAAATTCCATTTATGGGACTTTGGGATGATTTTATGAATTAATAAAAAAATTAACTAATTTTACAAACGAATCAATGGAAGGACATCCTAAGGTTTGACTTGGTCAGTCTTAGCTATGCCATTACCTCAGGGAACGAACCCTCAAGATTTGTGTGAAATTTTAGGACATTCCAACTTCATCTAGATGTTCAAATTGCATTTGGGGTGCCGTAGCTTCCTTTTTGTCGGTGGAGCCATTTTGGGTTGGTAAGGCCCGGACGACCACTAAAAGGGTCTTTTGGCTACTCTGAGCCTTCCTTTATGTCCTATGGTATGTCCTAGGAATATTTTATCCTATGGTATGTCCTAGGAATATTTTACATCTCTTTGAAGGTTTTGGGCTTGATTTGGATATTTCTATTGATGTTATTCTTTGCGTGCTTCCGTAAAGGCCATTCAGACTCCTGGATTGAATTGACCAGATTTTCACTCTTCTATTGATGCTGAGGTTGTTTGTTTGACGCCTTAGATGTGTTTGTGTATTCTAGTGGTCTTCTACCTTGGTAAATTATTAATCATGTTTGCAATTTTATTGTGAGATCTTGTCATTAAGTGTGTTTTCTATTCCTTTAAGGGCTTATTTGTTTCAGGAGTTTTTGGATTAATTGCCCATTATTAATTAACAAGGTTTTATATCTATTTTGAAAGAAAGAATTGCCTCTAGCTTATGAAATCTCTTCGACTAAGTAACCATTACCAATCAAAGAGGACTTTAATCTAGGTTGTAATGTAGGCCTCGTTTCAGGATTCGAAGAAAATGAAAGGAATGTACAAGCTCGAATTCCTATTTCTACTCGGGCAAAATTTATCGAAGATCATTTGTAAGATCTTCTACTTGAGCGTGCATCATTTGTCTTAAAAATTCGTCATTTCATCCTAGGAAGCACTTCGAGGGCCTTTTGTGGTTGTATTTGAACAAAGCTATTAGTCTCAATCTGAGAAGTTTTTATTTGGACTGTAATGCCAGCTATGGGTTAGGTATATAGAAATGAATGACATTTAAGGCTCAAATTATAGGCATGGGGTTGTAACAATCCCAAAGGTCATTTGATTCTTCATTTGATAAGCCGCTATGCTTTGTTGTTGATGATGCTCGAGAGATAAACTTGGTCTACATCTAAGGTTCTTGAGTCTTTGATGATATTTATATTTATGTTTCACCTTTGCTTTGGACTTCAAGATTATTATTATTATTATTATTATTTTTGCACTTTTCCTTTGTAGCACTTGACTCTATTCTATTCTGTTGCTTTACTCCAATGTGGGAGGACGACCTTTAGGGGTTTATTGCAAAAGAATATGCACTAGCTCAAAAGGATTAGGGGGGATAATTGACCTAGTTCTATAGATAGCAGAAATGAATGTCTCTCATTTTAATTTGACTGCTTTGTTCAAATATATCATCTCGGGCTATTCTAATGCTTCTTCTTGCGTTAAGCTCAATTGTTTAGATGAGATGACGACTTACGGTGATAAGGGATGCCTCTAACATCTAAACCATCATACATGCTTACCCTAATATAGGGGATGATCCTGGGTAGGGTTTAATAAAAAGAATGTATGATTTGATTGATTGATTATCTTTTATCATTTTTTTAGGCTCAAAGGGCTTGATTATGGATGATCCTAAACTATTCAAGATAGCTGAACTGATGGCCTCTAGTCATCTTAACATTGGGGACTGAGTCTCTTGAGCTCTCAATATCAATAAGGGCAATAGTTTGACTCTTTTTTTTTTTATTTTTTAAAAAGAAAATATTTCTAGTGGTTTGATCTCTTAAAAGTGGTGACCGAGACCTATTTTATTTTCTACGCATCTCGGTGAGCCAAGAATCAGGTTGCCCATAGTTATGGTGAACGCTGAGATTACCTAGTTGAACACTTTGAATGTAGGTCATTCAATTGTGTTAAAATGTGATAATTCTTAGCAATGATTTTGAAAAACTAGCTTATCACAAAGAATATTTGATGAAAATGATTGAATGTTTTCAAAATCATGAAAACTATATATAAAATTGGTTATAGGTTCAAAATTACACAAGGGAACAAATTTTATTTTTTGAAAGACAAAATGTCAATTTTGTGCGACTGAAAGATATGGGTATCGACTTAGCATGATGATGAATTAACTAAGTGATGTGATGCTACTTCAACTAGCAGAATGATGTGATTGTGAAATGACATCATGTAAGTGATGGGAGGACTTTGGGATACCCTCAAGTGTTGGATGAATTTGAAAGGGA
>QLOD02000029.1:18823551-18846571 GCA_003260245.2 Sideroxylon spinosum | reverse complement strand
GCGTCGTCAAATCCATATAGCCGACCCCACCTAGTGGGAAAAGGCGTAGTTTGGTTTGGTTTAGTTTGGTTTTTATTATCATAAAGTAAGGAAAAAAATCAAATGATCAAACCCATTTTTAATTTTTTTCTAAAACAACGTTTTTTTTATAAACTATAGAAAAATAAATAAATTTCATAGACAAAGACGTAGACTTTACGTTTCCAAATCTGCCCGAATAAGGATCGAATTCAAGTTAATTATTATGGGCCTGTTTGGTAACATTTTTGTTTTTTGTTTATGTTTTCAAAATTTTGTTAACTAGTAACAAAAACATGTTTGTTAAATCTGTTTAAGTTTTTTTGTTACCAAAAAAAAATAAAAACTTAAATAGAAAAACGAAAACAAAAAAAATGTGTTTTCATTCTGTTTTCTTTTTTTGTTACAAATACTTTATTGAATTTTATTACTTTATCCATTTTTGTTTTATCATATTAAAATAAATTACTTTATTCAAATATTTCATTAAACTAAAATTATTTTTAATAAATAATATAATTAATTAAATAAAGTATCTAATAAATATGTAAAATATTTTATTAATTTATTCTTATAAATAATTAAATTAAATTAATTACTAATTTAATTTAATTAATATGAAATATTAATTATTAAATTATTTTAAATAAATAAAAATTATAATTTATTTCAATTATTAATTTAATTTAATTAATATAAAATATATTTTATTAAATAATTTTGATAAAATATAATTTAATTTAACTATCATAATTAATAAAAATAATTTAATAAAATATATTTTATTAAATTAATTAATTTAATTTAGTAATTAATTTAATTAATATAATTATATTTTGTTAAATCATTTTAATAAATAATAAAATTAAATTAATTAATTTAACTTAAATATTATAATTAATTTAATTTAATTAATTTAACTAAGATTGCATATATTTTATTAAATTATTTTTAATAAATATCACATTAGATTAATTAATTAAATTTAATTTAGTTATTTTTTAATATTAAATTATTTTTAATAAATATAATAATTAAATTATTTGAATTATTATGAAATATGTTTTAGTATATATAATATTATTATTATTATTATTATTATGTTTTATATTTACTGGATTAAATAATATAATAATTATATTTTATTTAAATTTGAAATAAATAATATAATTGAATTAATATGATATACATTTTTTAAATTCTATTAAATTTTTACAAACTAATAAAATTAAATATTTTATGAAAATAAAAAAATTAATAATTATAGACGAAATTATATTTGTAAACGCAGTTTCAGTTTTCAATTCAGACAAAATAAACAATAATAGAAAACAAAAAAATAAAAAATAGTAACAAAAAAAAATAGTAAAAAAAGACAGCGTTGTTGAATGACATGTATGTTTCGTCTTTTGGTCGTATAATGGTAAAAATAAACTTGGTCGTAGAAAGTAAGGATCGAAAAATAAATAAATAAATAAATAATTAAATGCTGGTCGGTTTGCTCACCGGTGGAAGATGGTTCTAATCACGGGGAAACAAAAAGGCGAAGACAACAGTAGCAGAAAAAAGGCAGTGGAAGAGAGAGATGCGAAGACGATACCGGAGCAATAATGCAAGGGCTCCATCACCAGCAACAGCAGCTAGCGGCTCTGCTCTCCGCAGCTCTGCCCAGAGGCAGCGGCGGTGGCGATTCAGCGTCGTCCTCCTCTTCCGCCGCTAACCCCTTATCCTCCGCCGAGGAAGATGAGTCCTCTCGTCTCGCCGCCATCAACTCTCTCCACCGTGCCCTTCTTTTCCCTCCAAACTCACTCCTCGTCACTCACTCCGCTTCTTTCCTCGCCCAGGGCTTCTCTCAACTCCTCTCTGATAAGTAATCCTCTCACTCACACATTTTCTACATGCAACTTGTTGCTTTTGTTAATCAGGATTTTGATTTTTGTTCCAGGATTTAGATCATATTTTCAAATGAATGGGAAATTTGTGTTTATTACTATTCTAATTGTTAAATTCACAAGTGAATTTGGGACGAAATTGATACAAGAAATGGTTTCGTTCGGGAAAGATTTTCAGAATTGGTTTTTAGGTTATGTTGCGGGTAAATTGATCTCAAAAAGATTCTAACTAATGCTTTTTGCTTTTAACTCTTTATTTCTGGTTTAGGTCATATGTAGTGCGTCAGGCAGCTGCTACAGCCTATGGGGCTCTGTGCTCTGTGCTGTGTTCAATCCTTATATCACCAAATGGAAGACAAAACCATGCCATTCTTGGCAATCTAGTTGACCTGTTCATCAGTTGGGCACTGCCCTTGCTTGCAAATGTTGGTACTGGAGATAGGGTAACGGAACTGGCACTTGAAGGTCTGCGTGAATTTCTTAATGTTGGAGATGTTGGTGCAATCGAGAGATATGCATTACCAATTCTTAAAGCGTGCCAGGAACTTCTTGAGGATGAGAGAACTTCCTTGAGTTTACTGCACCAGCTTTTGAGTGTTTTAACTATTATAGCCTTGAAATTTTTTAGATGTTTTCAACCCCATTTTGTTGATATTGTTGATCTGCTTCTTGGTTGGGCAATGGTACCCGACCTCTCTGAGTCTGACAGACGTGTTATTATGGATAGCTTCTTGCAATTTCAGAAACATTGGGTGAATAGTCTGCAGTTCTCTTTGGGATTGCTGTCGAAGTTCTTGGGTGACATGGATGTATTGCTCCAGGATGGAAGTCTAGGCACCCCACAACAATTTCGGAGACTGCTTGCTTTATTATCATGTTTTTGTACAGTTTTGCAGTCAACTGCTTCTGGTTTGCTAGAAATAAATTTACTTGAACAAATAATTGAACCTCTTAGCAAAATGATTCCTCCATTGATAGGATGCTTAGCTATGGTTGGAAGGAAATTTGGATGGTCAAAATGGATCGGGGATTCCTGGAGGTGCTTGACTCTCTTGGCAGAAATTCTAAGTGAGAGATTTTCGACCTTTTACCCCAACACGGTTGATGTCTTATTCCAAAGTTTAGAAATAGACAATCTCAACCAACATGTTGGGGCTGGAAAGATTACTTCGTTCCAGGTTCATGGGGTTCTTAAAACTAATCTTCAGTTATTGTCTCTCCAAAAACTTGGCCTCCACCCATCATCTGTGCATAAGATACTGCATTTTGACTCACCTATATCTCAGATGCGGTTGCATCCAAATCACCTAGTCACGGGAAGTTCTGCTGCTACTTATATTTTCTTACTCCAACACCCAAAAGATGAAATTGTTGAACAGGCAGTTACTTCCTTGATCGAAGAACTAGAATTGTTAAAAGGCATGCTGGGTAGGAATTTGTCTAGAAGAGACGAGGCCAGTAGTATGGTTGGTGGCAAAACTTATTCTAAGCCAGAGTTGTTTGCGTTGATTAAATTTGACTTGAAAGTCTTGTTAAGCTGTGTTTTTGTGGGCGGAGATAACAGTTTGATTGCCTGGGCAGAACTTGATGCTTTGTACCTCAAGAGGTCAGGAAAATTGGCCTTATTTATCATTGAGAAATTAAATCCTTTCGACATAACTCTTCAGGGTTTTGTGGAGTTGCAAACTAATGTTGTAAATACATTACACCGATTAACCATGTTTGAATTTCTTAAAAAGTGCTCCATAAGGAATATTGGTGGTGAAGTTTCTGCCAATATTGCAAGTAAAACTCTGCCACAGGATAGACTTCCTGTTCTTATTTTTGAGCATTTGCAGAAGTACAGTTTTGTCCTCGTCAAAGCTCTTCACATTTCCTCTCCTCTGGCGGTAAAAGTCGAAGCCTTTCACTGGATCTATAAATTCTGTGAGGGTGTCATTGATTTACATGAGAATACAAATGCAGCAGACTATCCTTGTGAAGCATTTGGGTATGTCGGTGTTGTTGGGGATTTGGTTTTTGCAGTTCTGGATGCGGCATCAGATAGGGAACCAAAAGTAAGATCTCATGTTGCATCTGTCTTAGAGTTTCTTCTGCAGGCTAAACTTATTCATCCTACATACTTCTATGGCATTTGTGAAGTGGTCCTTGAAAAGCTTGGTGATCCAGAAAGTGATATAAAAAATGCATTTGTAAGGGTGCTTTCTCATGTTTTGCCCATAACAATTTACGTATGTGGTCTGTACAATTGTGTTACAGTTAATGCTTATAGGCCCAGTGTTCCGAGGTTAGGTAATAGTTCTAACTTGCACTGGAGACAAGTGTTTGCTCTGAAGCAATTGCCTCAGCAACTTCATTCACAACAGCTTGTTTCCATCTTGAGTTTCATTTCACAAAGATGGAAGGCGCCTCTTTCTTCTTGGATCCAACGACTTATTCATACTTGCCGGAGTTCAAAGAACTCTTCTTCAACTCAACTAGAGGAAACTGGAAACAGTGGTATGAATGACCTAGGATTGGACATTAAAGTAGAGGAAGATATCCTTGAAAAATTTTCCTCAGTGAATATCCTTGCAGGTGCATGGTGGGCTATTCATGAAGCGGCTAGATACTGTATTACTACACGTCTTCGCACCAACCTTGGTGGGCCCACCCAAACTTTTGCAGCATTGGAGCGCATGCTTTTGGACATTGCACATGTGCTACAGCTTGATACAGAGCAAAGTGATGGAAACTTAAATATTATAGGTTCTTCTTATGCCCATTTGTTACCAATGAGGCTATTGCTGGATTTTGTTGAGGCCCTAAAGAAAAATGCATACAATGCATATGATGGATCGACTGTTCTACCGTGTGCTTCACGGCAAAGTTCTTTGTTCTTTCGAGCAAATAGAAAAGTATGTGAGGAGTGGTTTTCTCGTATATGTGAGCCAATGATGAATGCTGGATTGGCACTGCAATGTCATCACGCTACAATCAATTACTGTACTTTGCGTTTGCAGGAGCTAAGAAATCTTGCTGCTTTGGCTTTGCAGGACAAGCCTAGGGCTCAGGTGGCTGAGAATCTCCATAATATCAGGGGGAAATTCTCTCAAGACATCTTGAGGGTTCTACGACATATGGCATTGGCTTTGTCTAAAAGTCATGAACCAGAGGCTTTGATTGGCCTACAAAAATGGGTTACTGTGACATTTTCTCCCTTGTTTTCAGATGAGAGCCATAGCATGAGTAACGACAAAGACTTGGGACCTTTCTCATGGATCACTGGAATGGTTTATCAGGCTGAAGGCCGGTATGAAAAAGCTGCTGCTTACTTTACTTATTTGTTGCAGATGGAGGAGTCACTCAATTCTTTGGGTTCTGATGGTGTGCAGTTTGTTATAGCTCGAATTATTGAGAGTTATTCTGCTGTTTCTGATTGGAAGTCATTAGAGTCTTGGCTATTGGATTTGCAAACCCTTCGTGCTAAGCATGCTGGGAAGTGTTACTCTGGCGCACTAACTACAGCTGGAAATGAAATAAATGCAATTCATGCCTTGGCCCGCTTTGATGAGGGTGATTTTCAGGCAGCATGGGCATGCCTGGATTTGACACCTAAAAGCAGCTGCGAACTCACACTCGATCCCAAATTGGCCTTGCAAAGGAGTGAGCAGATGCTTTTGCAGGCGATGCTGCTTCAAATTGAAGGCAAGGAAGAGAAAGTGTCACATGAAATACAGAAGGCGAAATCAATGCTGGAGGAAATGTTGTCTGTTTTGCCACTTGATGGGTTGGCGGAGGCTGCAGCATATTCCAGCCAGTTGCACTGTGTCTTTGCATTTGAAGAAAGCTGCAAACACAAAGGAAGCCAAGACAAACAAGTCCAATCGTTACTGAGTTCATATGTCCAAGTCCTGCAATCTCCAATCAACCGAGTTCATCAAGACTGTGACATGTGGTTGAAAGTTCTTCGTGTTTATCGAGTAATCCATCCAAACTCGCTGGTGACTCTAAATCTCTCTAAGAATTTATTGAGTTTGGCCCGTAAGCAAGGAAACCTAGCGTTGTCAAACCGTCTTAACGTCTATCTTAGAGATCTTGCACCAACTTGTTCTGAAGAAAGGTACCGTGATTTTCTAATGACAAATTTGCAGTATGAGGGCATCCTGTTGATGCATGCTGAAAACAGGCTTGAAGATGCTTTCACAAATCTCTGGTCATTTCTTCGTCCATGCATTGTTTCTTCTTCATCTACAGTTTCTGAGCTTGGTGACAATGTTTTGAAAGCGAAGGCATGCTTGAAACTTTCAAATTGGTTGAGAAGGGATTATTCAGATATGAATTTGGAGAATATTGTCCTCAAGATGCTTGTTGATTTCCACATTACTGATACTTCTGCTCTTGGCAGAGGGGCACCTAGCTTCAGTGATGGTTGCTTAAGCTCTTCAACAAATGTGAGTCTTATTGTTCAGGAACTTGTGGGTACGGCTACAAAGTTGTCCTCTCATCTGTGCCCCTTCTTCAGCAAGTCATGGATTTGTTATGCTTCTTGGTGTCATAGTCAAGCAATAGCATCTCTGTCTGCCCCAAATGATGCTGCGCTTCTATCCTGCTCTTTTTCTTCCATTCTTGCCCCTGAAGTTCTTCCAGACCGATTTAAGTTAACTGAAGAAGAGCTATTAAAAGTTAGATCTATTGTTTTGCAGCTTCTCCAGAAAAAGATTAATTCAGATAATTTGGAGGTAGGGGGAGAGAATAAATTTCATCTTGAATCTTCTGAAAATTTGAGCAATGAGAACCATGTGAAGGCTTTGGTGCAACAAATAGTGAATATAATTGAAACTGCAGCTGGAGCACCAGGAGCGGAAAGTTCTAGTGGTGAATGCCTTTCTGCTATGCTGAGTTCTCAGTTGCAGAAATGCATTCTATGCTCAAATGTTGGCATTGAAGAATCTTCAGTATCCTCTGTTGATGATCTGATTGATATTTGGTGGTCTTTGAGGAGAAGAAGGGTTTCTCTCTTTGGGCATGCGGCTCAAGCTTTCATAAGTTATCTTTCATATTCTTCTTCTAGGTGGTGTGATGGGCGGTTATCTGCCTCTGTTAGTGAATCTCTGAATCAAAAGACTATGAGCTACACCTTGAGGGCTACATTATATGTCTTAAACATTCTTCTCAACTATGGAGTAGAGTTGAAAGAGACTGTTGAACCTGCTCTTTCTGCTGCTCCATGGTTGCCATGGCAGGTGAGATTCTGATTGTTAGAATGTTATTTTAACATTGAATAATTTGCTCAAGGTCTAATTAGCATGAACTTTTGAAGGAAATAACACCCCAGCTGTTTGCTCGGTTAAGTTCTCACCCTGAACAAGTGGTTCGGAAACAGTTGGAGGGCTTATTAGTGATGCTTGCGAAGCTATCCCCTTGGTCCATTGTGTATCCTACCCTTGTTGATGTACATGCTTGTGAACATGAGCCTTCAGAGGAGCTTCAGCATATACTAGCTTGCTTGGTAAGCTAACATCTTTCATTAATTTGTTACTCTGATGTATCTTTTATGTGCTTTTGACATTGAATATATTTAGTAAAAGTGACCATTTACTATATTGTTTTATATATGTTTTAAGTAACAAGTGCAGATCCATAGTTCAGGAGTGCAAACATCATTTTAAAACAGGGAGTGCAAACATCATTTAAAACAGGGACTGGTGCAGTTAACGCAAGGAGGATGCTGGCAATAGGGATAAAATGATAACGTTTTGGTTATTTTACTCAGCCAAGGGCCTCATTTTCTATTGAAACTGAGTCCATGTCTTCAAAACCTGTTCTTTTTTGCATTGGTGTCCTTATGGAATAATTATCATTTGGGTAGGAATCCTACTTCATTTTTTGTTTGTGCCTCTAAATCAGCCATAGTACATCACTTGACTAAATAGCTTTCTTCACTCAATTTTGGGATTGTTGGTTAGTAACTAGGAATTAGGTGAATTTTCAGGTGATAACAAATTTAAAGCTGTACTATTATGTGCTTTTGGAATATAAATATCTGGTCCAAAATTTCCTTGTCCTACTCATTCAGATGGCTTCTCATGCCATAAGATTTATTATCCATTCATGGCTACTCCAGAATTCAAATGGTATTGAAACCATTTGTAATATATAAGCAGACACTTTTTCGAGGTCTTGACTTTTATTTTCTCAAGTCTTGATGTGTGAGGCGAAGACCGTAATGGATTGACATTGAGAATATGAAGTAACTGGGAATGTCGTTGAGAATATGATAATAGCTAAGTTATCAGTAGATAAAGACATGAATAATGGAAATGTGCTTCTAGACTAGATGCAAATATTATGGATATGCGATGCTTTTGATTATCCTAAATATTATTACTAGAATTATAACTTTCTTGGTTCTGGTTGAATAAGGGATGTTTGAGAAACATCTTGTTACGTGCAGAGTAAGCTTTACCCAAGATTGATTCAGGATGTCCAGCTTGTTATCAAAGAACTGGAAAATGTGACTGTTCTCTGGGAGGAACTTTGGCTGAGCACACTGCAAGATGTTCATGCAGGTAGGCCTTATCTTGTTGATTTAGAAGATATTTTGGACTCTGTCTTGTGTTCCTCTCATATATCTATAAATATACAAACATAAATGTAATTAGAAGTGGGTGGTTGATTTTTTTTAATTGTATCATCTATGCGATAATGGACACACCCATGGATTTAGTTTTTTTTTTTTTTTTGGATAAATTAATAAAATTATATTAAAGAAGCATCAAGGGATGCCACCCATGTACAAAAGCTATAACTATCTATAACTGGCATCCACATGTTCTCCAAAATGCAAAACAAGTGTAAGTGTTCGGGTCCTTCCCCCTATCAACCGGCATACGAAAGTAAACAAGACAATGAAGTATCTCTAAAACATCTCATATTCCTCTCTTCCCATACCAATCACAACAAACAAAAAGGAATTAATCTCTAGGCTTTCCTACTAATTTCAGCACCCAACCAAGTCTCGAGCTCCTTGTTAGCTTCCTTCAGGAATACCCACCTCATACCAAAACAAACAATGCTAGATCCCACAGATTTGAAGTCCATGAACAATGGACAAATAAGTGACTAATAGATTCCCTATAGCTCTTACAAATGCTGCACTCGTTCACCACAGTTGTTCTCTTTTTAATAATATTATCAGTGGTGAGAATCCTACTGTGAATCAAACACCACACAATAAATGTCACCTTTGGGGGTGCGCCATTGCTCTGCGCCTACAACCTATGGAAATTTGGCCTCCCTCCACTAGCCCTTCCAGAGCTTTGTAATAAAATTCTAGCCCGAACCTTTCAGATCTGGTAACTACCCATCTCAGTCTATTCTCTCCTGCAGTGTTATTTGCATACAACATGAACTGCATCATGGTTGTGTTCAGATGTAGAGTATTGATGTGTCTGACACAGTAATGTTTCAGAACTAGGCTCTTCATTGTTGGATATCTTTTGTTTACTTTGAAAGTGGGAATTTATTCAATATTGTGCTGCCGCATGACTAGTCATTTATTCTCAAATGCTTATAAGCATTTTGGATCGTGGCTCAATGTACATAGCTAGTTTACATATTTATTTCCTTTAAATATACAAAGTTGTTAACATATTTATGTATAGCTTCTTTTATTTGGGCCATGGGCTAGATTAAATTTTGTGCTTCATTATATTTCCCATCTCAACCTATTATCCTTTTTCTTTTCATCTTGTATCACCCTTCACTGTTGCAGCAGTTAGTTTTTGTTGTTCATGGTTGGATCATCTTAATTATCTTTTGTTACACATTTTTCCAGATGTGATGAGGCGGATAAACTTGCTGAAAGAGGAGGCTGCACGAATTGCAGAGAATGTTACTCTTAGTCATAGTGAGAAGAACAAAATTAATGCTGCAAGATACTCGGCCATGATGGCTCCGATTGTTGTAGTCTTAGAGCGCCGCTTGGCTTCTACTTCTCGTAAACCTGAAACGCCTCATGAGATATGGTTCCATGAGGAATATGGGGATCAGCTTAAATCAGCCATCTTAAACTTCAAGACTCCACCAGCATCAGCTGCTGCACTTGGGGATGTGTGGCGACCATTTGATAACATTGCTGCATCATTGGCTTCTTATCAGAGGAAGTCATCTGTATTTCTGAGAGAAGTTGCTCCTCAATTGGCTCATTTATCGTCTTCTGATGTTCCAATGCCTGGTCTTGAGAAACAAATCACAATATCTGAATCTGATGGAGGTCTTACTATGCCTCAGGGAATTGTCACCATTGCTTCTTTCACTGAACAAGTAGTTATCTTATCAACCAAGACCAAGCCTAAAAAACTTGTTATACTGGGCTCAGATGGTCAGAAATACACGTATCTCTTGAAAGGGCGAGAAGATCTGCGTCTTGATGCTAGAATCATGCAGCTATTGCAAGCTATAAATGGCTTTTTGCATTCATCACGTGCCACTCGTAGTAAATCTCTCTTCATTCGCTATTATTCGGTAACCCCAATAAGTGGTCGAGCTGGTCTTATCCAGTGGGTGGACAATGTTATAAGTATATACAGCATCTTTAAGTCATGGCAGAACCATGCTCAGCTAGCACAACTGCAAGCATTAGGTGCTGGCAATACGAAAAATTCAATTCCCCCACCAGTTCCTCGGCCAAGTGATATGTTCTACGGTAAAATTATACCAGCACTTAAAGAGAAGGGCATAAGAAGAGTAATATCACGGAAAGACTGGCCTCATGAAGTGAAGCGAAAAGTTCTTTTGGATCTTATGAAAGAGGCTCCTAAACAACTTCTTTATCAAGAACTTTGGTGTGCTAGTGAAGGATTCAAAGCCTTTAGCTTGAAATTGAGGAGGTCTGTGATCATAAAATTGAAGTTGTTATTTGGTTATTACTCCAAATCCGTTTCTTATGTGCACATATACCATTTCTTTTGATACACTATTATTTAAATATTTCTTTATTATCCAATTTAGACATCATTGCTATGGCAATTATGATCTTGCACCTGTTTTTCCATTGATTTTGAGTTTTTTTCCCTATAAATATTTGGAACCTATTACTTCCAAAGTATGTGAAGTTTGTCTAGTTCAAAAAATATTTAAAAAGAAAAAGGGAGTTTTGAATTTGTGTTCGATGTGTGTTGAGGAACGTCCGATGATTGTCGATGTTTGACACAGACATGACACAGTTTCAGAAGTATCCATGCAACTTTTAGTTGGAGATTGTTCCCCCACTCAGAATACATCACCGACTCTAATGAATTTGACTGTAGTATTAATCTTAATGTGCATAAGGATGGCCTTACAACAATGGTAAGGTTCTTCGATTATGAGCTGAGGGTCACAGGCTCAAACTCTGAAAACTGTCTCTGCTAGCAGAGGTAATATTGTGTACATAAGACCCTTCTTGGACGGGTTGACCATTATTAATCTTAATTGGCATGCTAACTGTGCTATATTAATACATAGGAGAGAAGGATATCAGTGCTGTCAGAACTACAGCTCAAAAACAAATAGTAATTTGACCAAAAGAGATACAAGAAAAAAATGGAGAGAGATTAAAGTTAGAAGATGGCATGTTTTGGTTCCCATTGCCCTAGGGAAGGATTGGAGAGGAACAAAGAAGAAAAATTGAATGGGAGAGAGATCTGTATGAATGGTAAAAACCAAGAATTATATTGTGAGGTTCTTCTACAGGCCTTAAGCACGTTAAATCACTCTCAGAAGTAAAAATAGATATATTAAATTTATGGATTTCAGTATAGGTGGAGGTTAAATACTGTCAAGGCTAGAAGATTGAGATAAATTGCGCGCACAGACTAAATCTGGTGTGTGAATTTGTATACATTGAAGGAGTGATTGTACACATTGCCTTGGTGTCCATTTATATCGCCAAGTGACAATGTACATTATCCTAAATTAACTTTAGTGTATCTACATTAACACTACATTAGCTACATACATTAACAACACCATATACTAATCACTCCCCTTTAAGCTGGAGCATATATATCATATGTTCCAAACTTATTCCAAATGTACCTCACCTTAGCTACTCCTAAGACCTTAGTAAACAAATCAGTTAATTGATCTTCTGACTTCACTTGGCTGGTTTTGATGACATGCTGTAATATCTTCTATCTGACAAAGTGACAGTCAATTTTGATATATTTGGTTTGCTCATGAAACACTGGGTTAGAAGCAATATGAATAGTAGCTTGATTATCACAAAATAGATCCATAGGCTGGGATCCATGAATCTATAATTCTGTCAACATATGATGTATCCAGACCAATTCACAAAAAGTATGTGTTGTAGCCTTATATTCTGATTCTACACTTGACCTTGCCAACATTTCTTGCTTTTTACTTTTCCATGACACTAAGTTTTCTTCCACGAAGATGCAATAGTTGATCATTTATCTGATGGCAAACCAGCCTAATCTGCATCTGTGTAACCTTGAACAGATATATGACCATTATTTCGATTCAACAAACCACATCCTAGTACACATTTTAGATATCTCAAAATATGAATAATCGTATTCCAATGATTGGATTGAGGAGCTTCAAAAAACTGACTCACTAAACTCGTAACAAATGAGATATCTGGTCGTATAATAGTGAGGTAGTTAAGCTTCCCAACTAATCTACAATATCGACTAGGATCATCCACTAATTCTCCTTTATCTGTCAGAAGTTTTGTATTTGGATCCTTTGAAGAATCAACCGGTTTGGCTTCTAACATTTTGGTTTCAGACAATAGATCAAGAATATATTTCCTCTGAGAAAGGGCAATACCCTCAAGTGATCTTGCAATCTCAATTCCCAAGAAATACTTTAGTGCACCTAATGTGAAATACTTTAGTGCACCTAGTTCCTTGGTGTTGTATTTAGTTTGAATGAATATCTTCAGATCATGAATTCCTTTTGTATCATCACATTTGATTACAATATCATCCATATAAACCAGTAACCAGATCTTTCCCCAAGAGAAATGACGGTGAAAAACAGAATGATCAACACTATACCATATCAATTCAAATTCTATTACCACATCACTAAATTTGCCAAATCACGCGTGAGGAGATTGTTTTAAGCCATACAATGACTTTTTCAATCTACAAACAAGTCCAGATTCCCCCTGAACAATAAAGCTAGGAGGTTGCTTCATATACACCTCTTCTGTAAGATCACCAAGAAGGAATGCAGTTTTAACGTCAAGTTGATGTAAAAATCAGCAAAAAGTGGTTGCAAGAGAAATGAGAAGACAGACTGATGTGATCTTAGCCATAGGAGAGAAAGTCTTTGAAAAATCAAGGCCATAGACTTGAGTGTATCCCTTGGCAGCAAGCCCTGCTTTCAATTGATTAACTGAACCACTAGGATGAACTTTGATATTATATACCTACCGACAGCCAACTATTGACTTGCCATGAGGTACAGGGACCAAATCCCATGTATCATTGGCTCGAAGAGTTGATATTTTTTCTTCAGTAAAAAAATGTGTACACCAATGTAATGGTGAGGTCCAGTTGAAAACACGCTCTAATACCATGTCAAGACTAGAAGAGTGAGAGGAATTGCACATAGTGAGAGGAATTGCATGCATAGACTAAATCTGGTGTGTGAATTTATATACACTAAAAGAGTGACTGTATACGTTACCTTGGTGCCCATTCATATAAGTGATATCACCAAGTGACTACGTATATTATCCTAAATTAACTCTCGTGTATCTATATTAACACTACATTAACCACATACATTAACAAATACATTGCACTCACACACAGAAGTCTGCATAGTTTAAACTGCCTTTTTAAACCTATGAATATTTGCTACCTTTATTTTTGCGTAGTCATCTGTTCATTACCAGCTAAGTTATGGATGCTTCCTCTGCGAGTTGGTTGGTTTTATTTTTTTTTATTTTTATTTATTTATTTATTTTTGGTTGGAGGGGGGGTGAGGATTTGGTATGGCTTCTATCTGTCAATGAATAACAATATGCGAGGCATCCCTTTGATTGTATTTTTTTAATAATTAAAAAAGTGATAAAAAACTGTTTTTTGACATATTGCTGAATATTATCTGCACACAAAATTCACAAGTTTTGTTATATGTACCTTGAATTTTTCATGTCTTATATGATATTGTGATGTTGATTCCTCCACATCCCACCCCAATTCCTTCTTTGTACATACTGTGGTAGCGTCTTCTTGTGGACATGATAAAAATACTCAGTTTATTGTGCAATATGAGTGGACAATTTTTGTTTCTTAAACCTAGTATGTCATAAATTGTGGAGCTCTTTGATACAGCTGAATTGACTTCTGTTGCTTGCTTGTAGGTATTCTGGTAGTGTAGCAGCAATGAGCATGGTGGGCCACATCCTAGGCCTAGGGGACAGGCATTTGGATAATATTCTTATAGATTTTTCTAGAGGGGATATTCTGCATATTGATTATAATGTGTGTTTTGATAAAGGGCAAAGACTAAAAATTCCTGAAATTGTGCCCTTCCGCCTGACGCAGACAATTGAAGCAGCTTTAGGGTTAACTGGGATTGAAGGTACCTTTAGAGCAAACTGTGAAGCAGTTCTTGGTGTTCTGAGGAAAAATAAAGACATGATATTGATGCTGTTAGAGGTATTTGTTTGGGATCCGCTTGTGGAATGGACACGTGGAGATTTCCATGACGATGCAGCAATTGTTGGAGAAGAGAGAAAGGGCATGGAGCTGGCAGTTAGCTTGAGTCTATTTGCATCACGTGTGCAAGAAATTCGTGTCCCTTTGAAGGTACTTGTGTAAATTCTTAGCTTCGATATGCCTCATTTTTTAAGATGCAGAAAAGGTAACCCCCCTCACCAAAAAATAAATAAATAAATTTAAAAAAAAAAAAAAAAAGAAGAAGAGCAAAAGATATGAACATCTATAATTAAACGACTATCATGTTTTCTGTTATTTATGCCTGGTGTAATTTTTCATGATTGATTGCATTACAGCTTTTGAATTTAACGTCTTTATATTTCGATTCCTTGCGTTTATTTGGAAATTTATATTTTTTTTTTCTTTCTCCTTTTCATTTTACAATTCAGATCGGTTGTTCTTTTTCTATGAATTTATAACTGGAGGTTAACCTTATAAATGAACTTATCCTATCAAATATGACCAGGAGCATCATGATCTCTTACTTGGTACCTTACCAGCTGTTGAATCTGCACTTGAGGTATGTAGAAATACTAATTACATTTCTGTGTGGCTGCTTTTAAGTTTGCTAACCATGTGATTTCATTCCCCAGAGGTTCACAAACATACTAAATCAATATGAGCTTGTATCTGCTCTTTTCTATCACGCTGATCAAGAGAGGTCTAACCTTGTGATGCATGAGACGTCTGCAAAATCAATTTTGGCTGAAGCTACTTGTAATTCGGAGAAAATCCGTGCCTCATATGAAATACAGGCCAGAGAATTTGCTCAAGCCAAGGCTATGGTAGCTGAGAAAGCCCAGGAGGCAACTACTTGGATTGAACAACATGGAAGGATCCTTGATGCTTTACGAAACAGTTCAATTCCAGAAATCAAAGCTTTCATACAGTTGATGGGTACAGAGGGAGCTGTGTCTCTTACATCTGCTGTTCTTGTGGCTGGTGTTCCATTGACTATCGTTCCTGAGCCCACACAAGCTCAATGTCATGATATAGATAGAGAAGTTTCTCAGCTCATACTTGAACTGGATCATGGACTTTCTTCTGCGTTAACAACAATTCAAGCATATTCATTGGCCTTACAACGAATTTTACCACTAAATTACCTTATAACCAGCCCAGTACATGGTTGGGCACAAGTTCTGCAACTTTCAGTAAATAGCCTTGCCTCTGATGTCCTGTTGCTTGCCAAAAGAGAGGCTGCTGAGCTGATTGCAAAGGTACATGGAGATGGATTTGATTCTAGCAGCAGTAGTTGTGATGGTTTGTGTCTTAAAGTGGAGAAGTATGCAGAAGAGATAGAGAAAGTTGAAAAGGAGTGTACTGAACTGGTGAGCTCAATTGGCTTGGAGACTGAATCAAGAGCCAAGGATCAACCTCTATCTGCTTTCATGAAGTACATGCAGTCTGTTGGTCTTGCAAGGAAAGATGATGAGACATTTCATTTAGGACCTTTGAAGCATGATGGGACAAAAGATGTTAGATTGCAGGGGGAGTTTGAAGAGAAAAAGGAGAAGGTTCTAACTGTTTTAAATATAGCTGTAAGTTCTATATACAGTGACATTAAGCATAGAGTGGTTGACATGTTGAGCCATTCTACCGGGGTTAGAAGAACAGAAAATGTGCTGAAGTCTGACCTTGGAACTGTTTTCTGTGAGTTTGAAGAGCAAGTGGAGAAATGCGTACTAGTAGCAGGATTTGTTAATGAATTACAGCAATATGTTTTGGGGGATTTGTCTACTGTTGATACAGATGATGATCGTTCTAATTATTTTTCCCAAAGGAACTGGGCTTCCATTTTCAAAACCAGTCTACTATCTTGTAAGAGTTTTGTTGGGCAGATGGTTGAAGTTGTTCTACCAGATGTCATAAAATCTGTTGTATTGTTCAATTCAGAAGCCATGGATGCATTTGGATCTCTCTCACAGATCAGGGGATCCATTGATACTGCACTGGAGCAGCTGGTTGACATCGAATTAGAGTGGGCATCTTTAGTAGAGCTGGAACAGAACTACTTTGTAAAGGTTGGTCTTATAACCGAGCAGCTGTTGGCTCTTGAAGAAGCTGCTGTGAAGGGTAGGGATCATCTTTCTTGGGAAGAGGCTGAAGAGCTTGCCTCCCAAGAGGAAGCCTGTAGAGCACAGCTGGATAAACTCCATCAAACGTGGAACCAGAAAGACATGCGGGCTTCTTCTCTGATGAAGAAAGAAGCTAGCATTACAGCTGCTCTATTTTCTTCTGAAAGACATTTTCAGTCTCTGATTAGCACTGAACACGAGAGTGAGCAACATATTTTAAAAAGCAAAGCTCTTTTGGCGGCACTAGTCCAGCCCTTCTCTGAGTTGGAATCAATTGACAAGGCATTGGCTTCACTTGGTGGACCTGTTACTTCTTACTTCTGTGGAATTTCTCAAATATCAGATCTGATGAGTTCTGGTTGTCCAATATCTGAATATGCCTGGAAGTTTCTCAGCTTAAATGACCACTCTTTCTTTATTTGGAAAGCTTGTGTTGTGGATTCGTTTCTTGATTCATGTATACGTGATGCAGCTTCATCTGTAGATCAAAATTTAGGATATGACCAGCTTGTTAATGTTGTGAAGAAAAAACTTGAAATCCAACTTCAAGAACATATTGGCCAATACCTGAAAGGGCGACTTGGTCCTATTCTGTTGGCTAGATTAGATAAAGAAAATGAACTTTTGATGCAACTGACAGAAAACGCTAGGGGACTTGCTAGTGAGCAAATGAAGAAAGATTTTGGGGCTGTAAGAAGAGTACAACTTATGCTTGAGGAATATTGCAATGCTCATGAAACTGTCAGAGCAGCAAGGTCAGCAGCCTCCCTCATGAAAAGGCAGGTGAATGAACTCAAAGCGGCTCTTCGTAAGACCAGCCTAGAGATTGTTCAGTTGGAATGGATGCATGACATTTCCCTTAACCCCTTGCAAAGTGTGAGGCTCATAGCTCATAAATTTCTTGCAAGTGAGGATAATCTATTTCCAGTGATTATGAATCTCAGCAGACGTGAATTGTTGGAAAGTTTACAGTCATCTGTGCCAAAAATAGCTAGGTCGTTGGAGTGCCTACAAGCTTGGGAAAGAACTTCTGTTACAGCTGAAGGGCAGCTTGAGAGAGCCATGGGATGGGCCTGTGGTGGTCCAAATTCTAGTACAGTTGGAAGTACCTCAGCTAGGAATTCAGGAATACCTCCTGAATTCCATAACCATCTGATGAGACGACGACAATTGTTATGGGAAGCGCAAGAGCAGGCATCAAATATAATCAAAATTTGCATATCCATATTGGAGTTTGAAGCATCTAGAGATGGCATTTTTCGGGCTTCTGGAGAGCTTTTTCCCTTCAGGACTGGTGTTGATGGCAGGACATGGCAGCAAGCTTACTTGAATGCTTTAACAAGATTAGATGTCACTTATCATTCTTTTATACGTTAGTTTCAATCTTTTTCTAAGTCAATCGATTTTTGAAGTGGGCAGGTTTAAATTGTTTGATTACCTTTTTACTTGGATGTGTGGCTTTCGTATGTCAGGTACCGAGAAAGAGTGGAAGCTAGCACAGAGCAACATGGAAGCTGCTTCCAATGGCTTATTTTCTGCAACCAATGAACTCTGCATTGCTTCAGCGAAATCAAAGTCAGCATCAGGTCAAGTCTTTTCTTGATTGATTTTTTAATACATCCATGTACTTGCATGATTCCATATTTATGCTTCAGTTACATGCATGTGTTTTTCACGCTCCATATGCCACTGGAAGGTGGGAGGGTTTGTTGATTGGTATACATATTATATATATTCTTGGTAAGTTGGTAAATGGTATTTGTGTGCATAAGAGGTGTTTTGAGTCAAGAGGGTCGGCCGATAGCATAGTTTAGTGACAAGCTGAATGAATCTAGGAAGCGATACTCTACGTATGATAGAGAGTTGTTTGCTGTTGTACGTGCTTTCTGGCATTAGCAGTATTAGCTATTACCACAAGACTGTGTTTTATACTCTTACCATCAAACTTTAAAATACCTTCATTCCCAAAAGAAATTAAGCAATAAGCATGCTTCATGGGTAGAGTTTCTTCAAGAATACACCTTTGTACCCAATCATCGTGCAAGAGTAGAGAATAAGGATGTTGATACTTTGAGTAGGGTTGCTCTCACTTGGTAGTCTATGAGTGTTAATGTCATAGGCTTTGATAGGCTAAAAAATGAATATCCGATTTATCCAGATTTTGGCCTACTCTTTTAAGACATCCAGGATGGTCATCGTTATGAGCTTGTTGATTTTATTATTCTAGATGGTTACTTGTTTGTGGGTTCAAGTTTTGCATTCCTCGTACTTCTATTTGAGAATTTTTAGTTTGGTTAGTTGGCCATTTTGGCAGGGATAAGACTATCGTTTTAGTTGAAGATAGATTTTACTGGTCATCCTTACAGAAAGATATGACCAGAATTGCTTCTCAGTGTCGCACATGTAAGGTAGCAAAGGCTGAAAAGCAAAACTCTAGGTTTTACACACCCTTACGTATCCCATACAAACCGTGGCAGGACGTCAATATGGACTTTGTTCTTGGTTTACCTAGGACTGCTAGAGATGATTCCCATCTGGTAGTAGTCGATCGGTTTTCTAAGATGGCCTACTTTGTACTTTGCACCAAAATAGCTGATGTTTCACATGTGGCTAAGTTGTTCTTTAGATAGGAGGTTAAACTGCATGAACTACCCACTTCCATAGTGTCAGATAGAGATGTTACATTTGTGAGTTACTTTTGGAAGACTTAGTGGAAACTGGTTGGTACCCATTTGAAACTTTTGTCTCCTCCTCATCCACAGACTAATGGCTTGACTGAGGTAGTTAATCGAAGTTTAGGAGACATGCTTAGGTGTGTAGTTGGGGAACTTGGAATTTGTTACTTCCTATTGCTGAATTTGCCTATAATAGCTGTCAATCGTTCCACTGCTAATAGTCCTTTGGAGTGTGTTCATGTGTTACCCCTCACTAGCCTATTGACCTTATTCCCTTATTCTCTGATAACCGACCATCTTAATCAGCTGAATCTTTTCCCGACGTATTCATGATATCTATGTTGATGTTCGACGTAAAATTATGACTAGTAATTTAGATTATAAACTAGCTACTAATGTACATCGTCGCAGTGTTGCATTTAATGAAGGGGGATTATGTTATGGTTCATGTTCCTTCGAAGCGCTATCCAAACACTTTCAAGAAATTACATGCACATGCCATTGGACCTTTTCATATTCGTAGCAAGTTGGGCCCTAATGCTTATTTAATTGATTTACCTACTAATATATATATATATATATATATTAGTACAATTTTCAATGCAGAGGACTTGTTACCTAATCAGGGCATATTCGAGCCTTCAGTCTTTCCTGTTGGTACTTTTGCGGACTTAGTTAGCTCTTTTGTTCCTTCATTTGTGCCATCCATTCCATCTCTTCAGCAGCTGGATGTAGAGCAGATCATCGATGTGTTTAATTTTGAGACCATCATTTCTCCTCAGGGGCGCCTTTAGCTTTTTCTTGTCAGGTGCAAGTACAGACTAAACTCCAATGCTATTTGGATTACTGAGGAGGAATTCCACTGTATTGATTTTCAGCTCTTGGTGCATTATCTTCACTAGTACTCTACGGACTAAAGTTTTTTTTTTCAACTCGGAGGGAATGATGGGGTCATGATATCCGTTTTTAGTTCAAATATTCTAGGCAGGGACGAAATTTAAATTAGAGGGGTTAATTTTGGGAGGAAGGATTTTTAGGAGTTTAATTTATTCGAAATTTAAATTAGATAGGTTAATTTTGGGAGGGAGGATTTTTAGGTGTTTAATTTATTTGTTTTCCTTAAATTTCAAGATTTGATTGGCATTTGATTGTGATTTGATTATGATTTGGTTACTTTATTTTAAGTAATTACTTGATTTGGTTTTCAGCCCTAGCCTATATAAAGGGTTAGAGGTTGTACAGGATATTCAGGTCTTGAATGATATTGAAATAAATTGAGTTTTATTTTTTCTTAGTTATTATTTTTTTCATTAGTTTTGTGTTCTTTTGTTCTGCTGTGCTACGTCAAGAATGATGGGGATCATGATAGCTGTTTCTAGTTCAATATTCTAGGTGCGGATGAAATTTGAATTGGATAGGTTAATTTTGGGATGGAGGATTTTTAGGAGTTTAATTATTTCGAAATTTGAACTAGATAGGTTACTTTTGGGAGGAAGGTTTTTAGGAGTTTAATTTATTTGTTTTCCTTAAATTTTTAGATTTGATCAGGGTTTGAATGTGATTTGATTATGATTTGATTACTTTATTTTAGATAATTACTTGATTTGGTCTTTAGCCTTAGCCTATATAAAGGGTTGGAGATTGTATGGAATATTTAGCTCTTGGAATGATATTGAAATAAATTGAGTTTTATGTTTTATTATTTTCTTCATTGTTTTTGTGTTCTTTTGTTCTGCTGTGCTATGTTAGATTTGTTCCCCATCTGCTTTGCTTCAATGGCATTGTAGTGAGTAGAAGTTGCTAGTAGGCTAACATTGGAAATATGGAATCACTTGGCTCTCTTTTGTACGGGATAGTATAGCACTATGGTTTTATATCATGTTCCAAATATGAAATATACTTTAAGTACTTGCATTAATGTGATGCAAGGGTTATTTTTGTCTTATTTAGGTGATTTGCAGAGCACTCTTGTTGCAATGAGGGATTGTGCCTATGAGGCCAGTGTGGCGCTGTCAGCTTTCGGGCGTGTTATAAGGGGTCATACTGCTTTGACTTCTGAATGTGGTTCCATGCTTGAAGAGGTATATTTATGAATTTGAGACAATGATCTAATCATTTTTGCGTTTTTTTCTTCAAAAAAATAAAATATTTTATTAAAAAGGACATCGAGGAGATCCCAACCAATACAAAAATGACCCAGACTAAAAGCCGTGTTAAAAATCTATGTTCTCAATAAAAGACAAAAAGGTATGCAGATCTGGTAAAGCCCGAAAGGCAACTCTATGAAATAGTTATCACAATTTCACATGTGGGTATTTCATAATTTTTTAACTTCTTGTGGTTGCATTCATCTCTTGTACACACAGGACGAATTGAATCAAAGATTTTTGCATTGCTATTGAATTCGTCTTTCTTAAGTTGGAGCCTGTTTTGAGGGGAGGTTGGCAGCAAATATATAGAAATCATAAAATTGCTTAAATTAATCTTGAACATAATTATTTAATAACTAAGGTATTCTAAATGTAAAATTCCATATTTTCTTCTTTTTCTTGTTGCTATTTTCCGCATTAACCTTCTACCTTAGAATATGAATCATAATTAATAAAGATCTGCCGCTTCTGTCTTTTGCAATTGCGTGGAAAGTAACATATTTGCATATTTAATTAATTACCTTCATTCACCTGTGGGTATTTTATAATTTTTTAACCTCTTATGGTTGCATTCATCTCTTGTACACAGGATTATCTTGTCGAATCGAATCAAAGATTTTTGTATTGCTATTGAATTCCTCTTTCTAAGTTAAAGCCATGTAGGGTTTGATGGTGGAATCATAAAATTGCTTAAATTAATCTTGAACACGATTGTTTAGGGTCCGTTTGACAACGTTGTCGTTTTTCTGTTGTTGTTTTTCTATTGTAGTTTTCTGTTTTGTGTTTTCTTTCCAGTTTATTTTTTCTAGAAATGAAAATTGAAACTGTGTTTGGAAATGCAGTTTTGTTTATAATTATTAATTTTTTTATTTTCATAAACTATTTAATTTTATTAGTTTCTAAAAATTTAAAAGAATTTAAAAAATATATTTCATATTAATTTAATTATATTATTTATTTAAGAATTGAATAAAATATAATTACTATATCATTTACTCCAGTAAATATAAAATATATTAATTATAATTTCATTATAATATTTACTAAATTATATTTCATAATAATTCAACTAATTTAATTATGATATTTATTATAAATAATTTAATATAATATATTTAATATTAGTTAAAAATAATTAAATTAAGTTAATTATTAAATTTAATTTAATTAATTAATCAAATTATAATATTTATTAAAAATAATTTAATAAAATGTATTCAATATTAGTTAAATTAAATAAATTAAATTATGAATAAAATTTAAGTTAAACTAATTAATTTTATTTTATTATTTATTAAAAATAATTTAAAATTATATATTTTATATTGATTAAATTAATTACTAAATTAAATTAATTAATTTGTTAAAATATATTTTATATTAATTAAATTAATTACTAAAGTAAATTAACTAAATTAAAAAATATATTTTATTAAATTATTTTAATAAAATATCATAGTTAAATTAAATTATATTTTA
>QLOD02000029.1:18765892-18779830 GCA_003260245.2 Sideroxylon spinosum | reverse complement strand
ATATATATATATATATTGTATATGTCAACATTAACACTCAGTTTGTAAATGTTCTATTCTTAAAATTGATTTGATTTTAATGTAAATAATTAATTTGATTTGATAAATGAAATTTTCTATTTAAAACACATGATTAAATTTAAGAATTAAATTAAATTGTTTTAAAAAAATATTAAATTTCATCATATTACTGAAAAAACGAAAATAGATAAATATGATATATTTGAAACATGAGAGACGGGTATTTAGAAAATCTCATTTTATCTTTGCCAATGCAATTCCTAAGTCTCTTACGCTACGTCATTGCGTCTATTATTGGCCAAGAGAAAAAAGAAGTAAAAAAAAAAAAGATGAAAAAAAGAAAAGCATTTGTAAAAGAAATAAAAAGGGGGTACAAAGAAAAGCATCCTATATAATCTTCTTCAATAATTGAAGAAAACAATAAAGACAACAAAGGTGGGGTTCCAGAACTTCGTTTTTTGCCATCTCATCCACCAATTTGAGGAGATAAGTCCACCATTCCTTTTGAATTTCGACGTGGGTGAGCCACAACGAGCCAAACTGTGGGTACATTGTTAACACATACCAGACAGAGCCACTTCTGTAGAAATGAATTTTCCTTTGGGCTACCATCCAGTACCATATACCAAACGTCTGGTTCATTATATATATACCCCCCCCCCCCCCACAAAAACAAAAAAAAAAGATAGGATGTTTTTGACAAGTGGGTTCGTCAACACACGGCATATGGTCAGAATTAGACAAAAAAAGAAAAAAAAATATTCTCTCTAATTGTGATTATTCGTTGCAGATTCACGCACTCACTCTAATAAATCCTATAAACAAAGGCTTAATGAAAAGAAATTGATAATGTTAAGAGTTAATAGGTTAGAAACAATAGGCCAATTTTTTGTCATATCACTATTACTGTCGCATTATTATAAATTGAATTTTCCTTTTTTTGTTAAATAATTGGTAAAATAATGATTTCTCCAAAATATATAATTGACTTTTATTTTTTTACTTTTTCTCCTCTTCACAAAAATCCAAGTGAAATGAATATCTGTACACGAAACTATAGAATATTTAGCACAAAAATTGTAATCAGCTTGAGAAAAGAGCTGCGTACGAATTATATACGGAGGGCTAAAAACTCTCCCAATCTTAAAAACTTATTTAATGCCTTGTATTTTCAATGAAGAAAAATATTACATCTAAGAGGTTTCCTACCTCTCCCTAAAATATTAGGTCCTAGTCTGGTCCCTCATTAGAAATTCTTGGATTCGTGCCTGGGTCCTCCCCTATTGCAACAAGACTAAGGAAGAGCAATACACAGTCCACTTGGAACAAAGATACAAAAGGTGAAGTTTCCATGTTATGTCCTGAGTTGACACACAAAACAAAATAATAGTCATGTGTACAAACTCTTCTCATACCTGCTGGCAAGATAATCTCAGCCATTCTTCTAGAATATCCTTCAACAGATCCTAGTAATATACCTTGGCCATCTACCCACTGATTTTTCTTCTTCCAACCCCCACGTCTCTCTGTATATATTTATATATATATGAACTAACATATATATATATACCTCCAGTCCACCATTTCTCTTCATCTATACAGTGATTTTGAAGAAGCAATTCAAGAAACAGAAAAGAGAGAGATCGTAAATTTGTGAGAATGGCTGCTATGGTTGATGTATGTATGAGTGAGCTGACAAAGATCAGAGTTAAGGTTCAATTTCAGAAGCCCTTCTTGTTCAAACTCAAAAGAAGAGCAAGTGTTCATCAAGAAGAGGAAGAAGAAAACGAAGCATCATCAACAACCAAGAAGCAAGACCATTCTTCTAACTTGGTCTTCCTAAAATCATCTGCAGAGACAAAGAAAGACGATACAATGTCCGAAGCCACAATTTGTCTGCTCATGGACCGTTTTGCGCCACTGTGACAATCCCAGAAGTGAGAAATTCGAATGCCGGCATATATTATATAATATCAAACACGTGTATATTTGCCTTCAGTTGTATGAATGTTTGTAAGAACTCCTTCAATAGATTGCCAGTATATGTTAGACCACGTGAGGGGATCTTCTCACATCTCATGTTCAGACATAGTCCAAACATGTTTTACTATTCCTGCATATTTAACGTTATAATACAGTTCCAAAATCACTCAATAACAGTCACAGACACCATAAATTCTGGCTTGCATACGGGAATTCTCTATGCGGTCAGCAATGAAAATTACAAACTTGAATGATGTGGATATACTTATATGTAGCTCTTATACAAATCTGCATTTTCAGATGTACCATTCTTATTTCTCTCAAAAAGATCTACATTTCAATTATCTTGCAAAAAATGTCAACACAGTTTCTTATTCCATCTCCCTTTGTATATTTATTTGTACACTAAAATCTTGCAAAGCTAATTAAGGGGGGAAGGAGGCTTTAGCGTAACACAATTGCCATTTTCTGTTGGAAATTTATGAAGAGGAACTTGCCTCGATGCTACCAGAAGACCAATCCAGTCCACCTGGTACAGAAATGCTGTGTCTTTCCACATCCCACTTCAGTATCTCCCTGGCATATCTAAGAGCTTCTTCAACACTACTCGACTTCAGTCCAGTAACCAGTGAAACATACAACTTCCGCCCTGCAGTGAGGGAACAGAAGAGCTCTTTAAATTTCACCGCAATATAATGGAAAGCGAGTCGAGCCAATGAAGGGTTAGTGTTGCTGCTGGAGCTGCTGTGATTATGGCTTTTCACTGTGTTGAAATCATGAAACCAGTCACATTGGCTGAGAGGGAACTGTTCAATCTTCTCCTCGAGCAGGTCGAACTTGTTGAGCACCAGAAGGAAATTCTTCTCACCGAAGGTTGGATGAGTGATTATGGTTTCAAACAGCTTCTTGCTCGCTAACATTTTGTTTCTCACAACTCCATTATCATCTTCCCAGAACTCATCATAGCCAGTCAAGTCAACACAGTACACAACAAGGTCAATATCTTCAAACATCTCCAGCCACTTACAGTTTTCTCCAAGACTGCTTGCGTGTACCCTAATGAGTTGGTACCTGCATTAGAAAGACAGAAATAGCGAGGAATGACGATACATTATCAACTACCAAGATCCAGAGACAGGGACGAAGCTGTGAGTTGACTAAGGTCTGGTGCAGTCCAGGCAAAATTTTGGTCCAAATTTTTTTCAGTATTAATATTATATAATATTTTAACTCAACTGTTTATAATCTAATTTAATATTCAAATTTAATATTCAGTGTATATCTCAAGAGAAAAAAAGAAAAAAATTAACCCAACTTAATACGCAGTCCGATACAAAAAAAATTATTTTAACCCAACTATTTATAATTCAATTTAATATTCGGTGAAAAGCCCAATGTAAAAAAAAAATTTAACCCAGTTTAATACATAGTCTGATAGAAAATAATTCTGGCTCCGCTCTTGTCCAGAGACATGTAGGTATCTATTGCATTCTAAATTCTGTCAAACACTGCAGGCAGTACACAGGGTTTCCGGCACAAGTTTGGTTGAAACTAACTTGAATTGTGCAGTACTTCCCCATTACCAGAAGAAGCCCTAGGTGCTCTTTGGTTTGGGAAATATATTTTTGCCAAAAACCCCATTTTATTGCTTTCTGTTTTCTAAAAAATGCAAGCTTGTTTTCCAAAAAATACTCTCTTAGCTACACATGTTTTTCCACATGTTGTCATATTATTAGAAAAAAAAAAACAGCATCCAATCCTGAAGCTTCAGATTCTATTGTCTAAATTTTTTTCTTCTTTTTTGATAACTGATATTTTAAATTCGAAAGTTAGCATACAAGAAAGTCAATACGCATTTAATGATAAAAGGACACAAACCTCTCCAAGAGATCATTCTGCTCAGCTGGATCCAAGAAGCTATTTTGTGTTTTACTGGGAAAGGAAAACTCCATGGAAGCCACACCATTGGATGAGGTGATACCCTCGGCATACAGTATATCCATATCAGAGGGCTCATAGTCTGTCCTTGAAATCTCAACAGCCTTCATGGAACAATTAACTCATTATTAGATGATAAACCAGAAAGAAATGTATCACGCTTCAAATCACATTTCATTCTATATGTACTTAGAATTTCAAGGCCAAAAACATTCATACCTTTCCATTTCCAAGTCTAATACGCAAGTGCCATAAGACACTATCAATACAGAAATATATGGTAAATTTTGTTTACTGCATCTGGATAACCTCTGAAAATATTTTAAATTTAAATCTTATCTATGATCAGACCAATAAATATGTATGTACACTCAGGCTATTCATTTTTTTTCTTTTATTATATTTTTTTTTTTTAACATTTTTTTTTTTCCATCTTAAACTCCAAAAGAAAAGAGAGAATGCTAATTCTATAGCTTTTGCTGGTATCATTGACTCCCCATTGAAGAAGACACCATGGAATCAACTATTCAAGTCCTAGTTTGCAGGTTGGTAACCCAGCCCAAAGGTCAAAAACTTTTATATCCCCAACTACCTTCAACACAAAAAGGCATCATGCAATTTTTTTTTTTAATTTTTCTTTCTCTCTTTTTTTTAAACTTTTTTTCGGAAGTTGAAACCGTTAAATTTAATAAAGCCATTACCTAGGGTTAATTTCATTGATGTAGCATGCTATCATGCTAGAAAGCAAGGAGGCTGAACCAAGCACAGCCTTACCTAGGTGCTACATTCACACAGAGAGAGGCTGCTCTCAAGAGTTGCAGCCAGTGTTTACAGTTTAAGATACATACGAAGCCAAATTACTTCCTTTAAGAGATAAACTTCAAATTAAAAAAAGGAGGAAAAAGAAACAAAGCCTATCCAAGAAACTAAGAAACCAAAACCAGAAAGGAGCACTACGGAGCTTGATCTCACCCGATCTAAGAAATTATTAGCGACTCTAGGCAGCAGGGGTAGTTCATTCCTCCGGTTGTATGTAGCTTGGAAAGATTTATCGTTCCACAACTCCTCAACAAGTGGTGCATATTCACGAGAAGCAGCTGGAAAAATGACTTCCAAATTGCCTGATCTCATCACTTGGAGAAGCCAGTCAGAGAATGCTTTCAGTCTTGGGCTGATAGAATAGATATTTCTTTCATCAGTCTGACCATGACTCCCTGTTGTGAACTAAACTTTCAGAGTCTACTCAACCATTAAAAATTTATTAATGGAAAAATATATGTGCAGGATGCAAGATTTTGAGAGATGGTGAAGAAAGATTGAGAAACAAACAAAAGGAATTTGAGGAAACCAAAACTCAGAAGGTTTTATCAGAACATGTAACTATAATAGAGGAGGCACAGTGCTGTTTGTGTAACAATACATATGTTATAATCTTTCAAAAATCTATTCACCAGAATCAGTCTGAGCACTAACCACAGCCGAGAATGAATAAAAGGAAAAACAATCTTCAGAGACAGAGAATTGATTGACTCTGTAAATTCCTTATTTATCGGAAAGAACAGACATAGGAGCAATCTTTGGCCAAATAGTCCTGTTAGACCTTATGATAGTTTAGTTTAGCAGTAAAAAGAATATTGTGTTAAATCTTTTCTCATTCCTGAAAAATTTTAACTCATTTTCATCGTGGATATTATGTTGCCCAACCTTTTGTTGGATGCATAGTTGGATGCAAAGTCATAGGATCACCATACATGTTGCTGATGGACAAAGAGCATCGATACTAAAAATCTTAGTACATCCATATGAATGTGCTTTAAGTGCAAAGATACCAAAATTCTACTCTGCAAGTGAATGAACTGCTTTACCCCCTTTAGATGGAATATTAAAATTGAGAGGATTCATGCAACAAATGACTTATAAGGTCTCGATTACCCTTACAAAAGAAAAGGGAAAGGAGGGAGAGATGACCATTTAAAAGTTAACAACCTTCAAAGCCTTTTTTTGTTGATCTATGTACCTTGTCACATTTATGATGGATAGATGCATAACGCATTGTACAAAAGATGAACAGAAAAGCAAATTAATAAACTCTCCTCATACCTGAAGGACCAGGATCACTTCGCCTTTTCCTCGTTTCAATCAAACATTCTTCCTCAAATTGTTCACGTCCTTCAAGAAGTATTCCAAGATAGCCATACAAACTACCCTGGATCATGAGTTTAATATTTTGACGCTCATCTTCAGAGAAATGGACATTATACACCATCCTGGCCTGAATTACACACACAAATCAGTCAGTCACCAATTTTATTCAGTCAAACCAAAACAACATGTAACACATCATTTAGTGTGGTTAACTAGGAAGCATGGACACTTCAAAATAGGTGTCGTATCCATAGCCGACACGTATCGAATATATATACTTTCAGACAATCTAAGATACGTGTCGGACACGCCACATGGTGTGTCCTATTATTTTATTATTTTTCTTCCAATCTTTTATTAAGATAAATCTAGATTTAAGTAGTTGAAACTCCTAAAATTATAAAATTTCATAACTTATATTTTATTATGGTTTGTATATTGAATTATATATTAAATTAATTTTGTTGTGGATGTTATATTCACATATATAATTAATAAAAATATACAAAATTTATATTTTTTGGTTGTAGCTTTGCTATGTCTGTATCCTCATTTTTTTAAATTATCATATCGATATCCGTATCTGTACCAGTATCGTATATGTATTCCATATTCGTATCCATATCCATGCTTCTTAGGTGACTAATAGAGAATGCCTTTGAGTAATAAAATGAGAAAATAATTACTACCAATCTTTCTATATGTATAAAGGTTGGTCATAAGCAGCAATTTCAAGTACATTTAAATACATTCCAGACTTATAAATCATTTTGCTTTTTTTGTAAACTAAATTGTCTTGACCACATACAACATAAACTACAAGTAACGGAATAACTTAAGGAATTAACCCTTTCCTTGCAGTAAACCTATTATTCTAATTGACTTAGTAGAAAATTAGCTTTATGGTAGATTTCCATGAATAAAATCAAAAGGACTTCCTGTAATTGTTGCCTCTGTTCATGATCTCCTCTCAGTTACACAACATGGAGGTGCCGTTTAAAGTGATGGTATATGAAAATCTATGAATGAATATCACAGATAAAATGATTTAAAGTTCTGAACATTATGAAACAAGTCATAATTTTTCATTTCCCTTACTATATGCAGAAAATAAAATAACTAAATGACAGGCTCATTTTTGTGGTTTTACAGGTACTAAATTATTGTTCATATGTATATTATCTGTTTTCTTCTTTGATCAGCTAAGTACAGCAGGTAAAGGGGGAGGAGGTGTGAATTGAACACGACTGTGGGGGCTGCCTTGTTACTCGATTAGTCCCATCCTATAAATTATGTTCACATTCTGTTTTTAAAGTTAAAGTTTGATGCAGGATCTTATGTCCCTGAAAACGCAAAGAACAAAGGAAGCATTGAAAACAACTATAACATTGTGCAAACAAAGCAGTTGATCTTTATGCTGTTGACTATGAAGTATAAGAATGGAAATGAAGTAAAAGAAGAAAGCTAAATTCTTCCAATTAAATACCTGTTTAAATATGGTACTTTTCCCAGATTTATCAACACCAACCAGTAGAAGTTTATTTAGTTTATTCTGCTCATGGTACTTTGGTACAACTCCATTGCCAACATCGTCAACCTCTTCCCCGGAAGGTTTTTGACACTCTGGAGGAGTTGGCAATGAAAGGAGGGCACAAGCTAGCCTGCTTCCAGCCTGGAAAGAAAGTTTTCCCAAGATAAATTATCTCACCATGAGTTAAACCAACAAAAGCAAGCAATAGACAGCTACACTCATATGCACCTTCTCCCATATTTTCCCAATCACCTGCTTCTGTCCCTCTTCCTGGCAGGACCCATCAGCGCACACCCAGAAGTGAGGGTTTCCATCACACTGAATTCCTGCCAACTGCGAGATTCAGGGAAAATGGTGTTTTAATTTTGTAATTACAAGAAATAAAAACCTGCAATTCAAACAGAAGTAAACCAGGGAAAAACTAAAAACCTTTAGCATCAAGTGCTCTGACTTTGTAATCTCCCGATTATTTAGCAATATATTTGTGTTTCCGTTGCTACAGTCTTGCTTAATGGTATCACCAACAGCCAATTGGGCACTAATGATCTGGCAGGGCTTCTGACCCTCCTGTTTAATTTATCCAAAAACAACATTGAATTCATTGTGGCACAACAAAACTAAATATATACGACCATTTCTCAAATAAAATAAAATAAAGATTAATAGAATTCAATGCTCACCTTTCCCCAAAATCCAGATACCTTGTCGTACCAATACGTTCCTGGTTTTAGCTTTTTTGGTGGGTGCTGACAGGTTCTCAACTGCACGAGCTCCGCGTGAGAGAGGCGCTTTCCGTTCACGAATACAAGCCTAGAGGGTAGCTGATTTACTTCACTTGAAATCTCAGATTGCATAATAAGCTTAACTTCTGAATCAGAAAGCAATTGCTTGAGCACTCGGGAACATTTTCCCAGTGCCCTCCTCTTCGATTCATCAACGGCGTAACCAATACAAACTATGCATTTTCTTCCTTCTGGCATCGACCCCATTGCTCTGAGCACGCAATTCCCACAGTACTTGGCACCACAAACCAAACAAACTTCCTTCTCACCAAACCGATTCCTCTTCAGGCATCGATGGCACAAGCCTTTCTTCGCATTGATTTTCGCCTCTAACCTTCGTTGAATAATTTCTGGGTCATTGTAATCAGTCACCTCTTGAAACGTAACATTCGATTCAGGGTCATGGGAAGTCACGATTGATGTCCCATTGACATGTTGGCAGGGAGATGAAATCTCAGAGGAAAGAGCTGGTGGCCTTAAACCCCCATCATCCAAATCCAAAATCCCATTTCCATCGTCATTCAAATCCTCCGCTTCTGTACTTTCTGATAAAACTTGCGATTCATTGCGACTATCAGAAAACCCCAATGACCCAGAACTCCCAACACCATCTGAGATCTTGTGAATTGGTTCATCAACATCGCCTGAGCAATCTACCAAATTTGTTGATTGGCATGAAATGTCACGACCCTCCAAGAATCCAGTTGTTCCTGAATTCGGGGATTTGAACTTGGACAATTTGTTGCTCGGAGGATTACTCTTTGCAACTGGTTGAATGACCGGAAGTGTCAAATTACTCAAAACATCGGTGAGGGAAACCACAGATGCGGTCCGGATTTCATCAATCGGAAGTGCCCGGGGAACAGTGTAATTCAGTGGAGGACCGCTGTACTCTGAGGCGAAAGAGTATTCGACGCTATAGCCATCGCCATCGTCGCGATTCTTCGAAGGTGCGACGGGTAAAATTTTTCTCAGAATGCTAGCCATCTCGCTGTTTTTCGATTCAAAAACCCCCAATTGAAATCCAATTCTCACGAACCCATGAAGCAAAACCAACAGAAATTGTAACTGACTGGAAATGTGTTCGGTGAATGAGAAATTCGAAATGAAAATTGTTAGTTTTAATAACAATGATCTCAGGCCTTCTTGACCTGCTAGCAAAGACTGATGAGACTTGACTTGAGTGAAGACTGGGTAGACAAGCCCAGAATTCAAAGTTCAATATTCTCTATTGATCAACGCGGTTTTTGGTGGAAATTCCTCGCAAAACCGGTGGGAAAAATATATAGAAAATTCAAATCCTGGAGTGGAGTTGTTAGTAGTGTCGCCCGTTGGCCCGGAGGACCTGTTCAGTCCGAAAAATCAGTTCAGTCTAACTCAATATTTGTAAGATTTAGGTTTAAGAATTTAGCCCATAGAATTAGACTGGATTAATTTTTTTGGTCCGTTTTATTTTTAGACTAGGTTTGGGTTCAAGCATTATAGTTTAATCTAGTCCAGTCCAGTCCATCCAAAATTAATATAAGAAGTCAACTGAAAACCCCACACTACTCCCACGCACTAACCATATCCCCGCTCCTGTCTTTCCCCACGAATCCTAATCCAAACACTCAGCCGTTTTTCCTTTTTTCCTCTCTTCTCAGTCGATAATATAAATCCTGTACCTCTCACTCTCATTCTTTTCTTCGTCTCTTCGACCACCGCTCTTATCTCTTCTCTCATCTCTTTTTCATCTCACTCTCTCTTCCCAATATCTCTTATTCTCTCTTCCTGAAGCCTTCTAATCTCGTTGGTGAATCAAAGTTATTTCTCTTCAGTCAGCTACGTGTATATCTTTAATTTTAAAGCATGACAAGGAAAAAAAATTAATTAGTAAAAAAATGTTTCTTTTTTTTTTTTAATGAATTTATGGCTTGTTATTCTTTTATGTTTTCTGTCATTTTTAATTTAGTTGTTTGTATCTATTTTATACAATGAATAGATTATTATTATTTTTTATGATTTTTATAATTTTTTAATATTTTAGCTTTTGATACAATGGATATGTTTGAGTTTTAATTTTCTAGTAATGGACAGACTTGGACTTATAGTTTTTAGCCTAATATCAGGCCTGGCAGGGTTTGGGCTCAGTGCTTAAAAACTCAGCCAGAATGAGCTCAGCCCGAACCTAACCCAGTCCAGCATATGTCCACCCCTAGTTATTAGGGGCTATTTGATCTCTCAACAAATACCAAAAATTATAAAAAGTTTATACTTTTTTCTAATCAAATTTCGTCACACATGACTTTTATATCAAATTTTTATATTTTTACTACACTTTTTGGTCAACTTTCTTTCTAATCAAACACCTTTAGTCCAATTAGTCCCTGTATATATGAACACTGTAACAATTGTAACACTTCTTTTAAAATTTTGACACGTGGACTTTGTTTGGGACTTTTGGGTCATTTCAGGTGACATAGGAGGAAAAGTTGAGGGTTCTGCTAGAGACCTTTTTTTTTTTTTTTGGTCTGAAGATACTTGGGCCAAAAATTGCAAAAACACTATCAAAAAATCAAATTTTAGAGGAATACAATTATTAAAGCACGAAATCATTTTACGATTTTGAAAATGTGAAATCATAGCGTGGTTCCTATCAATTACACAGATAAATGCGAAAAGTTTCACTCAATCCAGCAAAACATGTGGTATCATTCTACGGTTTCTAAAAAATGCGAAATGGTTTCGTGGTTCTTATGGCTCTTTAAAACCCCCCAAAGTTCCTGCTCCCTCTTAATTCGCTGTTCGTCGCTCAATAACCTCAGTCACTCTCAAACAGACGAAGCAAGGTGCCTCTGTTAACTTAAGCTCAATCCCAGATCTCTCCTCTCTTCTGCGCACCTCACCTCACTAGCAAAGTGCTCCTCCGTAGATTGTCTCTCATCCTCATCCTCATTCACCTCCAGTGATCGGTGGAAGAGAAATAAACATATTGCAGGTTTTGATTAGAGCCATAAGAACCACAATATGATATTGCATATCTTGCTAGGGGTAAAATTGTGAAATTGTTTCGTATTTGTAGAAGGAGCTATTACATTTTTTTTGCTGGCCCGACTGAAGGCCACGAAATGGTTTCACATTTTTCCATTTGTTCTGAATGAACCATGTTATGGTTTTGCAGTTTCAAAACCACGTAATGACTTAGCGTTTTTGCTAATTGTATTCCCACAAATACTAATTTTTTGGTAACTTTTCTGCAAATTCTGGTCCAAATATCCTTAGAACAAAAAAAAAAAAAAATCTCTATTATGTGTGGTGATGTATTGGGAATCCAATTGGTAGTAAATGAATGTGATCAGGAGTGGAAACAAATCAAATTATTTGCAAATTATTCGTACTCAGCTTGAACTCGTGACTAAAATGAGTTCAAACAAAGTTTTGTTATGACTTGTTTAAATTTGAGCACAGAAAAAATAGGGTCAAAAAGTTAGTTTGATAAAATAATATACATATTTTTATTATAATATTCTTATATTTGTTACTATTTTTTGTAATATTTTATTATATTTTAAACTAATACGATTTTATTTCTGTTTGATCAAGTTATTCACAAGCCAATCTCAAAACTAAATTCTTTTGTGTAAAGCTATGCTCGAGCCTATACATAAATTCGAACCGAGGTTGAGCCCAATGTAAATAATTCAAGTTGAGTTTGAATAAATTAAAACAATATTTGACTTGACTCATTTCTGTAGGTTTTCATGGCATAGGAAAAGAGAAAAATACCTCAATTTAAAGCTTGAAGGTTTCAAAAATTTGTAGAAGCACAGCGGAAATCCTGTACTCAGCAATTCAGCCTTCTAAAACTATTCTCAATTTTCTCTCTCTAGATGGTTTATGTGTGGTCACGTATCTAGTCTCTATGGCTTAACTCAGTATAAATCAAAGAGAAAAAAGAAATATACGCATCAAAGAAAATCTAGAATCTCTTATCCACTCTCTCATATACAGATATGTCATCTTAGTTAAACGTGTATAAGATTATGGAAGATAAGGTATATAAGAAAACCTCTCAACCACCATATCATCATATCTAATGCACGTTTTATCTATATTGTATTATAATCTCTTTTTTCAAATGAAAAAGATAAATCCTAAGCCAATTGGACCTACGTCCATCAAGATTTAAATTAAGCTAGTTTGGAGACTGAAGGTCCATAGACTCCTAGCACCAACTTAAAGGATTTGGGCCTTGTCATCTTATGATTATCCCATCAACCTTTAAATTAACCCCAGGCTATTCCACTAAAAGCTCTGAGCTGCACTCTAGTTGTCCATGTTAAAATTCATTTAAATTAAAACACCTTTTAATAAAATGAATTTGGTCTTAGACCAATAATATCCATTTAATTAACCCTCAATTATAAGCTCATAATTAAGCTAGGCTAATATTAAATATCAAGCCTCTTAAATTACATATTTAATGCTAAGTCACTATTTATCCAAACTTTAATCACTCTCAATATTTATATATTTGTAAATAATTTACAAATATATATTATTATTCAATAAACAATTAATTAAATAAACTGCTGCCCCAGATTTAATGACTCGAGATGACATGTAGCTTAGGAGAGCACTATAAAAAATAGATTTTATCTTGTAAGTATATGTTCCCATGATTCTGAAATCAATTCTCTAAGTCATTGAAATTTTGACCATTTATACAAGTCTCACAATGTGGTAACTCAAATAAATTTTATTTATGATGTGAGTTTATTACAAACTTAAAATTAAGGTTTATTAAGTTTATTAAAACTTTAGTAAATTATGATCAATGACATTTATTAAACTAGATCATAATTTACAATAGTCCATTCAATATGTATATAAATATACACATTAATTTTTCTACTCAAAATCCCAACTTTAGTGATCAAGAAAAATCACCCAATTAAAAAGTTTTAATATAATGAAATACTCGTTTCATTAATAACTATGAATTTACTTTTATTTATAAAAACTTATGATTTAAATCTTTCTGTATTGACATCTTATGTCCAATACTTACATCACATACTTTATAAATAAGGGACAATAATGTATGCTTGTATAAATAAATAAAATATTTTATTATCAGTAGAAAAATAAAATATTATTATAAATCATGCTTTCCAGGGCGAAAAAGTAATACAAGTCTAACAATCTTCCACTTGCCTTGAAGCATGTCAGGCGTATAATGAACTCCCATATTATAAACATAATGGTCAAAGCTCTTAGCTGCTAAAGTCTTAGTGAATGGCAATCTTGGATACAATCACTCGTAGAGATATACACTAAAAAATATGCTTTATGTTATGTTTTTATATTTTAATGAGAATTCTTTTTGAGCAGTGAATGTCATTTACTATATTTGTGCATGTGCCTAGTATTCACAAAGAGTATTTGATCTAGTGTGTAGAGAACGGCTTACACACATAATACTAGATCATCGGTTCTTTTGGAATACAAGTTTATCATTCACAGTTTTAGATGGAATTAGACACACCATCAGTAGAA
>QLOD02000029.1:18752203-18765792 GCA_003260245.2 Sideroxylon spinosum | reverse complement strand
AATTATTTTATACTGACTTTATAAAATAATTTAAACCTCATGATTATTATGATTACTTATGCTCTTAATCCGAATTCCATTCTTAGACACGTGTATATGGTGATTGTTGCTTTGATTACACAAAGAATGAGATTCTCTATGAGTCAATAAACTTAGTGGGTTGGGTAATAACATTATATATACGGTAAATATTAATAGTTGAAGTAATCCATATCCTGATAATTTGGATTGATGATATCCCCTTAAGGAAGCTTATATGTTTTGACTGTATCAAATCTTGCAAGTGGATTCTGAATCCGATACATCAAATAAATTAAGTGGAAAGGTCTTAAAGATAATAAAAAGCCCATTAAATTAGATTGTCACTAATTAAATTTAATTGGTGGATATCTGTAATCTTAACATAGGGAGATAATAAGTATTTAATATGAAAGGCTCGAAAATATAATTTCGATTATGATTAGGAGTATAATTATAGTTATTTAGTAGAATGAATTATAATTTATGTAATTAAATCCTAACCTGGGTAGGATTAGGAGATTTAATTACATAGGAAGTCGTTTTCTTATTTGCTTAATGGTCCCTGTTGTAGCCTTATAAAATACCCTCTTGATTGGAAGCTAGGGTTAACGTTTTCTTAGAAGAAAAACAAGAAACCCCAGAGACTGCCGAGAGATCCCACTATCTTGTGAGAGAGAAGGAAGGTATTTTGGGGAATACGGCAAAAGGCTGAAGGTTGAGATCGAGCAATTGAATTGAAGTCATCAAAAGCTTTGTCTATTGGATCTGTTGAGATCAAACTAGAGAGATCTCGAAGGTTTGATCTTGTACTCATAAAATAGATTGGTAAAAAAATTTTATTAATTAAATACACTATAGCCGTGATCTTGGGGTTTTTCGTATTCCCCAACAGTCACTTCATCCTTCTGAACTAAGTCTCTCATTAAATTATACTTCCTATCTATGTGTTTCCCTTGCTTGTGATATATGGGTTCTTTGGACTGCGCAACTGCTCTACTATTGTCATAAAAAAAAACAATGGGCCTACCAACACTAGGAACCACATTTAGTTTATAAGGAACCTACGGAGCCACATAGCCTCTTTCGCTACTTCTGAAGTAGCTATATATTCAGCTTCCATGGTGGAATTTACAATGCAAGTTTACTTTACGCTCCTCCAACTTACAACTCCACCACTTAAGGAGGATGCATAACCTGAGGTGAATCTTCTGTTATCTCTATCTACCTGAAAATTAGAATCTGTATACCCAGTGGGTACAAGATCTTTACTGGAATATACAAGCATCTAATCTCTTGTTCTTCGAAGATATTTGAGTATATGCTTTACTATAACCTAATGCTCTGGTCCTTGATTTGACCGATATCTGTTGACAATTCCTACTGCATAACAAATATATAGTCTAATACATAGCATAGCATACATTAGATTTCCTACTGCTGAGGCATAAGGAATCCACTTTATGTTTTTAATCTCTTGAGTAGTCTTAGAGGACTGATCATGAGAAAGACCAACCCCATGTCTAAAAGGAACTAATCCTTTCTTGGAGTCTTGCATAGAGTACTTGACTAGTATTTTGTCTATATAAGTACCTTAGGATAAGGCTAATATCCTATTCTTGTGATCTTGTAATAACTTGTACCCAAGGATATAACTAACTTCTCCTAGGTTCTTCATATCAAATTTGCATGACAGCCAGCCTTTAACTATCGATAATACTCCCATATCATTCCTAATAAGTAGGATATCATTAACTTCTTATAGACACAAGGCTATTCAGGATTTTTCTCAAAACCAAATGATTTGATTACTTGATCAAATATGATGTTTCATGATCGAGAAGCTTGTTTCAGCCTATAGATAGACTTCTGCAATTTACAAACCTTATGATCTTGGCCCTCGGCTATAAAACCATCTGGCTGCATCATATAGATGCTTTCCTCAAGATTGCCATTTAGAAATGCAATCTTAACATCTATTTGCCAAATCACATAGTCTAGATTTGCCGTAATGGATAAGAGAATCCTAACAGACTTTAATATAGCTACTGGCGAAAGGTTTCTTCATAATTGATACTGCTTTCTGAGTATATCCTTTCGCAACAAGCCTAGCCTTAAAGGTTTCCACCTTCTTTTCTACCCTTTTATTTCTCTTATAGAATAACTTGCACCCAATGGGTTTAATCCCTTCAGATTTATCTATAAGTTCCCAGACTTTGTCTAAGTACATAGAATTCATCTTTGATTTCATAGCTTTGTGCCAAAAATCTGCATCCAAATCAGTCATTGCTTCATCATAACTAGTGGAATCTAGTTCATGTTCATTAAAGACTGCTTGATAAGACTCTCCAATTAACATGTATCTAGATGGACGTCTAATCATCCTCCCACTATGATGGAGCATCAGTGCTTGTTACTCTGCTACTAGTTCAGGTTGTCTAACAAACCATGGATTAGGAATTGATTCATTAATCTGATTAGGAATAACACCAGTTGTGCCAGATAGCTCTTCAAGAACTATTTTACTTCTAGGTTTGAAGTCTTTCATATAGTCTTCCTCAAGAAAAGTGGCATTTGTGCTGACAAATATTTCTTTTCTTCAGGACTATAAAAGAGACCTCCTCTCATTCCTTTAGGATAGCCTACAAACAAGCAAACTTCTGATCTACGTTCCAATTTATCTACCTTTCTCTTCAGCACATACGCTGGACAATCCCAAATGATTATATAGAGTAAACTAGGTTTATTTCCATTCCACAATTGGAAGGGTGTATTAGGAATTGACTTATATGGAACTAAGTTTAGAAGATACATGGCTGTTTCTAAGGTATAACCCCAAAACGAGATGGGTTGTTTTGAATAACTCATCATTGACCTCACCATCTCAAGCAAGGTTTTATTTCTCTTTTTTGGTACACCATTTTGTTGCGGAATCCTTGGTGCAGCCAGTTAAGAGAGTATCCTGTTATCTAATAAATAGTCCCTAAACTCTCTGAGGAGGTACTCGCCACCTCAATCAGAACGAAGTGTCTTATGTGTTTCCTTAATTGATTTTTTGCTTCCGCCTGAAAGATTTTGAAATTTTCAATAGTTTTAGACTTACGATGCATTAGATACACATAATCAAACCTTGAATAGTCATCAACAAATGTGATGAAATACTAAAAACCCCCTTTAGTTTGTGTTCATGGGTCCACATAAATCTGAATGTACTAAAACCAACAGTTCTGTGACTCTATTGCATTTTGCACTAAAAGGTCTTTTGGTCATTTTACCTTCCAAATAGGATTCGAACATTAGTAATGGTTCAACAACCAGTGAATCCAAAGGTCCAATTTTAACTAGTCTTCGGATCCTATCTAGATTTCCAAAGGTCCAATTTTAACTAGTCTTCGGATCCTATCTAGATTTATATGACCTAGACGTAGATGCCACAAATCCGTTTCATTAGTTTGGGATAGCTTGATTCTCTTTTGGTGATTAATTTCATTATTCAACTCTGTGTCATGTAGCGAGATTATTTTAGGATGCAAATAGTATAAATTGTTAGCCAATATACTAGAACAATAAACGTCCTATTCCTTTTGATTACATGGTAGAATAAAAAATAACTGAATATCCATAATTGTTCAAACTACTAACCGAAATCAAATTACGTCTAAGTTCTGGTACAAATAAATAATTCTCTAAAATTAAAATTTCGAATGCATCAAAAACTAAAGTAATAATTGCCATTGCTCTTGCTGCAACTGTTGTACCAGTTCCCAACCTAAGACTGACTTCATATCACTTAGTGCCCTGGTTTCCTGGAACCCTTGCAATGAATTGCAAATAAGACTAGTGGCTCAAAAATCTACTATCCAGGAATCTGTAAATCGACCACTACATAAGTTTTAATGACAAGAATTTTACCTGAGGTTCCAATTGTCCCCTTAGCCTTGGATTGTGCAGCCTTTGCCAAATACACTAGGCAGTTCCTTTTCCATTACCCCTTCTGCCCACAATGGAAACACTTTCCTCCTTTGGGCTTCTTTTCCTTCATTTGATTTGTACCACCCCTAACTTAACCGCTTTCTTGGGCTTATTCTTATTCTTATTAATTCCCTTTCCTTTGGGATTGGGATTAGCAAAAGAAGATGCCCCTTGAGTAAGATGAACAATCGATACAAGTTTCAGAATTGATTCGCCACCTTTAGCACATTCATTAATTCAGTCAATATGCAGTCTTTCTTGGTCATTGTGTAATTGAGCTTGAATGGCTTGAAAGAGAAAGCCAGGGTAGCTAGAACCATATCAATATGCTCATCAACAGCATATGTTCCACCCAATTCCTTTAGTTTCCGAAACAATGCAATCATTTTTTAACATATGATCCTGCACTGGCGTTCCTTCGGCTCGGTGAGTGTTCATGATCTCACTGATGATAACTAATCTCTGAGTTCTATCATTTTCAATGAACATCTCAGATAAGCTTAACATCATGTCAGAAACATTGGGTATCATCTCATGTTTTTTGGACAAGTCACTAGATATAGAAGCTAAATTGTAATATTTTGCCATATCGTTAGACTTCACCCATTTCTTATAAGCCTCTTGCTCAATTAGGGGTACATTTTCATTAGGCTTAGGAGGACATGATTCAGTCAAAACAAAGTTATGCTATTCCACAGTTAAAACAATATTCAAATAACTTTTTCAGTCCGTATAATTTGGTCTAGTCAATTTATGCTACTAGTCGGCTGAAAGACATTTTTTGAAAAATAATAACAAAAATAAATTTAAATAAACATACATTCTTAAAATATAAAACTTTTGCATAGTAAAAAATGCATAAAAAAATATCCATAAGTAGAACTCTATAATTCCTTTATTATGTATCAGTAATTGAATCCTACTTTAAATATGCCTCCGTAGGGTGGTCATATTTTCCACTAACTATACAAGTCAACTTACTAATTTATTATTACTTTCATTAGATATCTCATATCTAAATAATAATAAATTACCGATATATTTAGTCTCTTGGAATTAATTCAACAAAAATTTCGTATAGAGGATATTAGTTATTCTAAGTTGAGTGTATAACCATTGTTTCAATTTTTATATTTTCAAATAAGAAGGCTATGGTAGAGCAATCAATTTTATTGAAGAATATTTAATATTTTGTTCTTTAAGAAAATCCTATCTAGTAATTAATATTGATTAATATCCTTCGTAGGGAGATCATCAAATTTGAGAGAAAATATCAATCTATTTTATTGTAGGATTAACAACGGAGGCTATGGGTTTTGTGCCTAAAACCCTCTCCCACTCAATTTTTATAACTTAGAGCTTTTAATTTGATAATTTAATATATATATATATATATATGTATGTATATTTAATTAAAATATCTATTGGCATGCCAACTATTAATATCTACTTTTATAAAATAAAATAATTAATCGATTTTTTCAATTTAAAATTAATCAAAATATTAAATAAATGATATTAATTATATCCTAATCACATTAGAATATAAATATAGTTCAATAATAATTATGCATGACATTGAATAATTATGCATGATCATGTGATGTGGCATCCCTAAAATTTATATAACATGTTATCAAACAAACATTCAATATATTAAAATAAAATAAATAACCAAAAAATAAATAACCTTTGATCCACGGTTTCCTAGAAAGAATAAAAAAAATTAACGAAAAAAGAAATCTTATTCTAGGTTTCTTGTCGTCAATGCCCATCTTTTAATAGGTTCCTCGTTGCCTTCGAAAATTTAGGTTGAATTTGGGTTAAGGGAATTTGAGATATTTTTCAAATTTTATGAAGTAATTTTAAAAATATATAAAATCACTTTGGGCGTAAAGTCTACATTTTAAAAGAATGCCCAGCAAGCTTTAGTTTTAAAAATCTAAACATTTTGAGAAATTCCAAGGATACCCTTGTTATTTTAAAACTTCTCCTCTAAGTCGAATCTTTGAATTACAAAGAAAACTAGGACTTGCAAAGAAATTACAAAATAAGCCTAGGGTTTTATTTCCTTTTCAAATGAACCCTCTTCCCAAATCCAGCCTGTACGTAACATGCTGTGTAACCAACGTATATCTGGTGACTTCAATTTCAGAAGATAACTCTCAAAGGCACAAAGAATCTGTCCATTTGAAATTCGACAGCAGAGGACCAAACTAAAACCTTTACTGCTCATCGACGAGAATGGGAGTCGGAACCACCAGAACCCAAGCATGACTTCCGCGGCTGTTTCCGCTGCCGCCGCTGTGGCCGAAGTGTGCCGTTGCATTACTTGGTTCGGTTATCTTCTCGCTGGTCGAATTTGGTTTCTAAGCAAAAGAAAATGACTTTGCCCGTGAGGAGGGAACCAGAGCTTGCCTGTTCTACGCCGCGGCAACCGCAAGCGGCTTCGCCGCCGCTGCCGCGACGTACGTTACGGGCTGCTCCTCCGCCACTATGCTACTCTTCCATCAAGCACCGCCTCCTGCGGTTGCGCCGCTACCAGCAACCCCATTCCAACACGACTTTTTTTTTGTTCTGTCGATGTTAACAGCCGTTTTTGTATAAATACGGAATAAAAATGAGAAATTGTGGGAGTACGATTAATGCGATGATATTACGATTTTTAAATAGAATTGTCGGAGGAGGAGCCGCAGAACCATTTCGCGGTTCTTGACTTGAATACGAAAACCGCATGATCATTTTGTAGTTCTAAAGTGAAAACGCAGCTACATTTTACGGTTTCTACACTGTTTGAATAAGTAAAAACCACATTATGGTAATGCATTTCTTGGCCTTATATTTCCTCAAACCAAATTGAGCTCAATAGCTCAGTGCCGTTTCTTCCTCTCTCAGTCTGTCTCTCTCTCAGTTCCATTGGGCTCTTCACGACTTCTCTTCCCAAGCTCCCTCTTAACTGGAGTTCTTACGGCGACTGGTGGTCAAAGTACTCCACGGGCTATCACTTTGGTTCACCCCCATTGACCGCCGGTAAGTACATTTCCCCTTCATTGTCACTCCGTTTGGAGTTGAAGTTATAAAAGTTGAGATACAATATTTTTGGTGAAAAGTAATGGATACCAAAATTTCCACTGAATTTGTGCTTTTCCTAGTTTGGAATTGTTAATGGATAAGATGCAAACTTAGGATTAATACTTGGATGAATTTTGGCTTCTCTTTATTTCTTGTAGATCTGTCCCTTTAAGTCTTTGACACCCTAGGTGAATCACATATTAGTTAGTTCCTTATGGTGCTTGGTCTGATTGATAATTTGAAATATGCTGGATGGGGATGTTTGCTCTGTGCTTTCCTCAAACAAATCATGTACACAGATGTAGGCAAATGATCAATGAGTAATTTGATGAGAAAGAATATGGTTTTGTTTTTTGAAGTCAATCATCAAGCTTCAGATAAATGAGTAAAATGAAAAGGGTTTCTTTTGATGGATCCAAAGAAAGAATTTTTAATTAGTTGTGACAATAAAAATTTTGTTGAACAGTTAATGAAAGTACAAAAAAAAAAAAATAACTAGGGATTAATTTGGTGTGTAAATAACTTAATTTTAAATTTATAAAACAAACCTACATAAAAAAAAGTATAAAAATAACATATAAAAATAAAAACCATTAAAATATAAAATTTTATTATTTATTAAAAAAAATTATCACATTTTTTAAAACATTAATTTAAAATATTGTATATAAAAAAATATGGAAAGAGTAAGAGAAAAAAAATTCCTGCTTTATTTAACAAATTCAAAATTATAATTTTCCTTATTATATAAGTGACACAGAGTGTAAACCTGTATTTATTTGAAATTTAAGTTTTAGGCACATTAATATTAATTTAAATATTTATTTTTAGTAAATTTGTAAAGAGAAATAAAGTTTAAACATGCTTTTTAAATAAAAAATTTAATTGACTTTATGTAACAGGTTTAATAAATGTGTACAAAATATTAATATTAAAATTTATATATTTAAAAAATATATGAAAGTAGTGAGAGATTATATTTTCATGTGATGTAATTGAATAGATAACCAAAGTGGAGAGAGAAAGAAAGTAGTCCTAACCATCCAGTTATGTATTGATTATGTCAATCTTTTTAAATTAATTTACAGTATTAATGTTATATGGTTTATGAAATTAAATATTTCATGGTTTTAGTTTTCTTAACGTTGACTTTTTAATTTACGTAACAGAAGGTACCATGTCAGAATAATACGTGACTGTATTTTGCTTTTGGGGTGGGAATGTAACTTCGACTGATGAAAGGCTATCCTATGATCGTGAGTACGAGGAAAGTACTCGAATTCCTACCACGATAAGTTACGAATCTAATAAGTGAACTGTGCAAAACAATGGCTGTGGAGGAGGCTCACGTAAAGCTTAATGTTAAATTTCAATATCCAGTGATTGTTGGAAATGTTGCTCGTTACAAACCATTTCGGGTGAAAAATGATAGGAAATGTTGCTCGTTACAGGCTATTTCTGGTGAAAAATGATAGTAGGGTTAGAGGAATGATGGATACCATAGCTCAATTAAAATGGACACACGTTGACCTATACATAGAGTATGAACCATTGTCGGTTGAGTCTTCTCGACCCGTAACAGTGTGTGCGAATGTGGAGACAACACCTATCATTAATTCTAAGAGAGAACATGCATCAAATACTCTCCTCCAATCGTCTCACAGTCCCTTGGATGTAGATTTCACTGAATGGGGGGCAGTTCGAGAACTAGCTGAGTACGAGGAGCAAACAGGTGTTGCTGCATCACATGTGCCTCTTACCATGGAAGCTATGATGGCAGAGGAAGACTCATTCTTTAGGTTATCTCCCCGATTTCAACCCTTACATGATCCTAAATATTGGGAAGTGCCAAGCGTCCCAACATTCATTCCTAATCAAAATTTGAAGCAAAAGAAAAGAAGGCCAATGTCAACTCGCATTACAAATGAGATGGACAAGAGTGAAAGTTCAACTAAGCTGCGGTGTGGTATTTGCCGTGAAGAGGGTCATACTAGGAGGAATTACCTTGTAAGACGCACGAGCTAGTTAGTTTTTCGATTGCTTGGATTTGTAATATGAAAGCCATTTGATGACTTCTTATTGTTTTTGGGTTGTCATGTAATTCGTAAAATGTTTAGTTGCTTTATTAAGTAATTCATAGGACATGTACTTGTTTGGTTTTGTAATATGAAAGACTTTCGATGAATTCTTATTTTATTTGCTTTGTCATGTAATTCGTAGGATGTTTAGTTACTTTGTTAAGTAATTCGTAAGACATGTAGTTGCTTGGTTTTGTAATTTGCGTGTCTTTTAATAAGTTTGTCACTATTCATTTAAGTAAATTGTTCGAACTATTACTAATTATTTCATTTTGTGTATCAGTAATGGATCCCTTGGGTCATCAGGAGCCTCCTTTGTTATCGCCAGGACCGCATGATGCCTCTGTGCTAGGGTTACAACTCAGTTATAGGTCGACGGACATATAGGATGGTGTGGTATGTTATGAGTGTACGCAGTTGATTACTATATTTCATTCATAATTGCTAAGTTTTCGTAACTAAACTTCAAATTCTCATTATTCAAGAGTCTGCAGTCCTTGATCTTCGTACGGGCCAGCGCCTCATGAGAGATCTTACTGATCCACCTAATGTCCGCATTATAGATTACATTGTCAGGGCAGGGGTCTACGGGTTTTATCGTCTAGGGTGTATCATGTTGTACAGGCCACTGATCATCGCACTTGTGGAGAGGTGGCGAGTGGAGACCCCCTTTTATATGCCGATCGGAGAGTGTACCATTACACTGGAAGACATCAGTGCCATTACCAGATTGACAATTGATGGGATGGCCGTTACTGGCACCGATGTGATTCGTACGACACAGGGCTGGATTGAGCTTATACATGGCCAGCTTGGTGTGGCACCCCTTGCCAGTGCTATCAGAGGCAGCGGCATTAGAATCAGCAGGTTGCTGCAACACTTTGAACACCTCACACCCGATGCAGATGATGCCTTAGTGCGCCACCATGCACGTGCCACATTGTTTATGTTGATTGGAGATTGCTTATTCCCAAATAAATCGGGGAACCTAATCTCGATGATGTTTTTACCATTGGTCAGTGACTTGGACCATGTTGGGCAGTACAGTTGGGGAGGAGCAGCCTTGGCTTATCTTTATCGGGAGATGTGCAGGGCATCGTAGACTCGGGCAAAGAAGATAGTTGGCCTATTAGTCATCCTATAAATATAGGCGTGGGAGAGGTTCTCATTACTTCGTCACGTTGTCCGATGTCGAGACCGACGAGTCGATGCACCTCAGCTAGATGCTGCAGATGTGACACATCCACTCGATGCACCACATTGGGGTCCTCCAGGAGCCGGGGCTTTATCGATTGACTGACTAGTAGACCCATACGGTTGCAGGTATTACAACGTTACATGGATTTCATATTGTTCTATGTTAGCAAAGATTATTAGTTATTTACATAGTACACTAAGCTATCCATAACTACACTATGAACAGATGGCGGGCGGGGCTTACATTGATATCTGTACGTACTCTACTTGAGTACAGGGACCAGCTGGACTTGATGGTAGACGCCCATATGACATGGCAGCCATATCCAAAGGACTTAGCTATCCCAGTGCACGACCGAGAGATATGACGGATGAGATCCCCATTGATCTTCTACGACATCGTTGAGATGTACTTACCTGATCGTGTACTGCGATAGTTTGGGATGGTCCAGCATGAGCCTAACACATGCGACACATCTGAGCCATTACATGGCACTGACCGATGAGGCAGGTGAGGTACTGACTGGAGTATACATCATGCTGATCACAATGCTATGTGGGACGATCGGCGTGCTCATGTGGTCAGAACTGAACCACTTGTAGGTCGAATGGATTGTAGTGATTCGTATATGCAGTGGTATGAGTTGATTACGAGGCATCCTATTGGGCCTCCTCGCGATGTTCCTCCCATTGGTCCCAGCTTGTGGCTACCACGAAAGAAATACTGGTATGAACATAGTCAAAATACAATGTCCTTTGCTACTTATTTGGAATGAGTTATATCGTAATATGATTTGATGATGCTTTCAGGTACAAACTGTTGTCATGGCCACACAAGTTACAGTAGATAGTATATCATTTGGCGACGACTTTAATGGCGATAGGTCGAAGGACTATTGCAACTCTAAATGAGGAGCATCGACTACGAGAGGATGGTAAGAGGTCTAGATCAGAGAGATCTGGACCGTCTAGCTCAGTCGACCCATCAGCCTCAGCCGGAGATAGACCTTGCACTGTTACCAGAGTGTACCCATCGACATCAGGCATGCTGATATCATCCGGTGCACCTACTAACCTCCCCAGCATCGATGACTATACAGTCATCACCGAGCCTACTAAATTTAAAAAAATATTTAGTCTTTATTTTTATCATAAATTAATTGAAGTGTATTAATTTACATAAATAATAAGTTCTTAGTTTAATAGTAAATAATTTAAGTTTAGTAAAGTGAAAAAGAAGATCATTTTAATAATAAATTATAATTTTAATAGTATTGAATTTTAATTGTATTAAAATAATTATTTTCATTTAATAAAATAAATTATTATTTTATAATAATTATTAAAAATAATTTTTCATATGAGTAAAGAGAGTGTAAGAAAAATGGTAAGAGAAGAGTAAGTTTTTATCATTGCACCTCTTTGCCCTAGGTTCCATAGTACACTCATCTTCATTTTGGGGGTAACTGATATTCTCGGTTAATACTTATATTCTTATTTAGGTCTATTATATAATAAAAGCTATAAATAGTTACCCTTGTTTTCATCCCCTTTACCCTCACCTTAAACTCACCCTTAATGTAAAGAAAAAATAAAAAGAAATGAAGGAAATATAGAATTTAAAATACATTTCTTTATTTGAATAGATTTAAAAATTTAATAAAATAAAAGGTATTAATTAATATATTAATTTTTTAATATAATTAATTTCAATTTCTAAAATTCTAATCATTTTTCTTCAATTTTTCGTTACAATCTAAGTAAGAGAAAAAATTTTGAAAGATTCGGGATACTAACAATTGTTGACTTGTGATTAAAACTGTTAAATTAAAATTTAACGATTCAGATGTATTCATATTTTTTTTAATGAAAATAGTATACATGTATCTAAACTGTTAAATTTTAATCTAACGCTCCTTACATCAACGTCACGGAACAAAACATTATTCTTTTTATTTTTTTGGTTGACATATTTTTGATCCAAAACACGACCTTAAATAAAAAATTTGGAACAATATGTCCCCTTACACTAATTTTTAATTTTAATAAAATTTAATCAACAATACAAGGTAAAAAACATTTTGGTACTAAAATATATATGCAATAATTTTTATTAAGATAAAATAGCTATGATATAAAAATCTAAGGGAATTTTATAAAATATTATTGTATCTCTTAGGATGTTTTGTGGATTAAATTTTATACTACGATTTTTGGTTTACAAAAATTTATATGTGAATATTTTAGTTCATATTATATATTATTTTACTTCACGTGCACATCCATTTGAATGAAATTTGCTTAGATCAGAATTATGAGTGCGAAGGAGAACAGTGTTCTAAATCATAATTTAGGAGTTAATGTGTTAGTCTTTTTTAATTGAAGGGAATGAAGGGATATTGGACCATAATTTTGGGCGATAACTTTCTAATTAACTTTAATAACTGTAGAAGAGGTCGGGTGATTGACACGCCAGCTGTCATAGTAGGAATTTTCTGATTACTTGGAACATCTTGCATCTGCGATTGAAGGAGCAACATAAATTTTTTGACCAAAAAATTGGTATTTCAAAGAAATCATGAAAGCGTTGGAATAAAGGAAAGAGTAGGAGAAAAAAAATTAGAACATGGGAAGAGAACGGCGGTGGAAATTTTCTCTCCCTTGTTGGTTACGTTAAGATTCCGTTCTGACCAAAATTTTAATTTTCAGTTTTTAATTTCCGTTTTTTATTTTTTTAATTTTTTTAAATTAGTCGTGGAAACGTATTTAGTAAATTTGTTTTTAGTTTTAATTTCTTAAAACATGAAAATTGTATCTAAATTTTTTAAAAACTATATAAAAAATTTATTTTCTCGTGTTTTTTTTTTCCCTACCATCATCACTCAACCACCAACTCTAGCTGGCACTCATCTCCAACCATTGTTGGCCACCACCTTTGCTTTCAGTCGTCATCCACTCTTGGTTGTTGATGCCTACTCCTTTCTCTCACCTCTTAACATACTATTATCCCCGACCATCCTCTCAATATTATAATTATTAACGAATAATTATTTTTTCTAAATGTGTTTTCAATTTTTTAATATAAAAATTAAATTAAAAAATAAAAAATTAAACGTGGAAATTGAAAACTGAGTACAAATTAAAAATTGATAATTTTATCAAACTTGCATTGGATTCTTAATATTTATATTCCATGTGAGTACGTAGTCTATTTACAGGATATAAAGTCTTTAGAAGTAGCATTTTTTTTTT
>QLOD02000029.1:18736331-18747393 GCA_003260245.2 Sideroxylon spinosum | reverse complement strand
AAACCTATTTATTTTTCTTGTTTTAAAAGAGAATAGTAGGTTAGAAGAACTTAGAAACCCTAGTGCTCATTCTCATACTTCCCCGTGGATATGATCTTGAACTCACCAGGTAAAACTACACCGCACGCCCTTATATTTGGGAAGTGTTTTTAACTGCACATTTGTGAGGTGGTCAAGTTTTTGGCACCGTTGTCGGGGAACTTTTGTAGTTTTGATTCATTAGGGAAGTTTAGGTTACTCTTCTATTGTTTTTTTTTTAAAAAATAGTAATAAAATAAAATAATAAAAAAATAAAATATCATGAACATGGATTATTTTCCTTATAATTCTAGTTCACTATACCCCATCCACCCACTCATTGATTATTTAGGTAGAATTTATGGAATTGATTTTTGATTAGAAACCTTTTATATATTACCTAAATTTCATGGACTTGGATCCTAGAGTTCATCTAGAAAATTTTGAGTCAGTTTGTTTATATTGCACGAATGATTACATGGATGATTCTTTTAAATATAATTTTCTTCCGTTATCATTATGTAGAATGGCCGATGATTGGTGTTGTGCTGCTATTTGCTCCATTAATATTTGGGAAGAGTTACAAAATGATTTTCTTGTAACTTTTCATCCCACTTTTCAAAACATCACCTTCCGCTTTCAAATCAAAAAATTTTATTTCAAGAAGGGTGAATCATTTTATAAAGATTGGGAGAGATTTAAAAACATTTTGGAAACTTTCCCAAGTCATGGATTAGAATTAGGGTACTTCCTAAACACATTATACACTTAAATTCTAAATTGTTAATTCTATTGTTAGATTCAGTTTATTTGCATAGTTTACATTTTAGCTATAATTTGAACTCAATTCAAAACCTCAAGCACTTGAAACCATCACTTTTGAACTAGGTAGTGAATTACTTTAATCTTATGAAAATTAGAAATTAACATAGTAGGTTCCTTATGAATTTGACATCGTTCTTACTGAGTTAAAACTACAGTGCACACCCTTACACTTGGGGGTAATTTTAGACAAAATTTCTAGAGGCAATCAAGTTTTTGGCACCGTTGCCAGGGAACCTTAGATTAGTTTTTAAGTTACTTTAGATTAAAGTTTATTTATTACCTTTTATATTAAAAAATATATATTTTATATATTTATTTTGTATTTTTATTTATGTTTCTTTTGGAAAACGATCTTGAGAGAAGAATTTCTGAATTACGAAAGGAGAACGAATTTTTTGAAATCCAAATTCCAGAGGAATAACAACAACTTGAGCTTTTTGAAACTTTTGAGCAAACAAGAGTGATCTATAGACATCTTATTAATTTAGATTTCAAATTGATATTTAGTAGGAGAGACTTGACATATTATTAAAAAGAGCTTTTGAAAATACCCTTTTGAATTTGGCATTTCCTAGAATTTTAATTTTAATTTTTATTTATTTAGTTTATGAGTGCTTAGAATCGTGGGGAAAGATGGTAGATTAATACATCCTAAAAACATTAATATTCCCTTTGATACCGAAAAGTTCCTCATAGACATTCCCATATCATCTAATTCTACTCCTACAGTAGAAATGGCAGAAAATAATCAATCCGTTGTTCCTAGATGTTCAATTAGGGGCATACTCCAAAAAGATAGGCATGCACCTTTATCTTGTATAGTATGGCCTGAAAACCAAAGACCTTTCAATTTTAAACTTGGGATGATCCAACTTCTGCCTACCTTTCATGGTATAGAATCTGAAAATCCTTACGAACACTTAACTAGGTTTTAGAATATTTGTGTGACGTTAAAAGACCAAAACTACCCCATAGATTTAGTATTCCTAAAAATTTTCTCTTTCTCTCTTAAGGATAAAGTCGCTAGGTGGTTTGAACTGTTACATCCTAATTCTATTCACTTTTGGGAAGAAATGCAATCGAAATTCCTTAAGAAGTTTTTCCCTCCAAATAGAACTAATGCCATTCAACACCAAATTTTAAAATTTTCCCCTTGGCCTACTGAAACCTTTTGTCAATGCTAGGAAAGGTTCAAAACTCTTCTACATTCTTGTCTACACCACGGATTTGAAGTCTGGCGTCTAACTAGTATCTTCTATGGATCGTTAACATCTCAACTTAAACAATTTGTGAAAATAATGTCTAATGGTCAGTTCTATGATAAAAAGCCCTAAAGAGGCTTATGAGTATTTTGAATTCCTAGTTGAGAATACACAAACATGGGATACTACAGGATCTTAGAACTCTCAAACTTCTATTGCAACATCTACCAAGGGAGTACACCAGTTGAATGAATCTGATGATCTCAAGGCAAAACTAATGACACTTTCATATGAAATTGAAACTTTAAAAATCAAAAAAGAGACACCAACTATTAAGGAACATGTAGCTAGTTTTTATTGCCTTATGTTTGATAGCCAAGCACATAAAATTGATGATTGTTCAACTACTCCAGTTTGTCGTGAAGTAGTTCAAAGTCAACAGACTAGTGAGATGCCCATTAATGCTATAAATCGATTCCGTCCACCATATCGGGGATAAGATCAAGGGGAAAATCCATTTTCTGAAACCTATAATCCAGGTTGGAGGAATCATCCTAACTTTGGAAGGAGAAATGATGGAGCATCAATGCCTCAGCAGTTTCATTTTGCTCCACCTCTACCTATCCCAAAAATTTCTAAGCATAACCTAATACCGTCTCAGAACATGGGACTATATCCAAACACACAATTTGCTCCCAATAAACAGTCCACCGAAGAGACTCTTCAGCAATTCATGGCTACACAATCTACATTGTGGGCCCAAAATAATCAAGCGATGGATTACATAAAAGGACAACTGACCCTTATAACCCAAACATTAAGTAATCAGTAGAAAGGTCAGTTGCCTACTCAACCACGTCCAAATCCATCTGCTCAAGTAAATCAAGTTGAAGGATCTTCTAGCTCTCAGAATATTCTTGACCAAATTCAAGCTTTCATGACGCTTAGGAGTGGTAAGGTAATAGATAAAACCATTCATCCTAGGGTGGCTGAGCCCGGGAAAGAGTGGGAACATAAGTGGACAGCGAAAGATCAAATACAGACGGAAGATGAGATAACATTAAATGAGAATGAGAGAACTCAAGAAAAAGACATAGAAAAAGGGAGGGGAAAGGAATGTGAAAAAGAAATAGAGATTACTTTAAGAGAATATGTTCCCAAACCACCATTCCCTCAAAGATTCCTAAAATCTAAGAGAGTGCTCAAACTGCAGAAATATTAGAGGTGTTTAAACAAGTTAAAATCAATATACCTCTAATTGATGCAATTAAGCAAATTCCTACATATGCAAAAATTTTAAATGAATTGTGTACAGTAAAAAAGGCTGAATGTGAAAGAGAAAGCCTTTCTAACTGAACAACTAGTGCTATATGCCATGGTCGTATACCCCCTAAGTATAAGGATCTTGGATGTCCTACAATTTCATGCCACATAGCAGATTACTACATCAGCCGAGCACTGCTTGATTTAGGAGCAAGTGTTAATTTACTCCCATATCCAATTCATGAACAATTAGGCTTTGGAGAAATAAAGCCCACTCGTGTGACACTACAACTAGCTGATAGATCTGTTAGAGTCTCAAGAGGAGTAGTTGAAAGTGTATTAGTTTAGTTAGAGAACTTTTGCTTCCCAGTAGATTTCATCATACTGGATACACAACCCCTGACTAATATTTCTCCTCCAAATTCAACACCAATCATATTGGGCAGGCCCTTCCTTGCTACTTCAAATGCACTTATCAATTACAGGAATGGGTCAATGAAAATTTCATTTGGAAATATTGAATTTGAAACTAATATCTTTCATATGAGTAAACAACCAAATAAACAACCTGATATGCAAGAGGTAGATTTCATAAAAGCCATAGTGCAAGACTATGTAGACCGGGAATTCTTAGAGGATCCAATTGAGAGAGCACTTTCATTTAGTAAGGAAAATTTAGCTTTTCTGACCCAACCAGTAGAGGTGAAAGCAATCTATGATTGATTGGAGGTATGTCCTATAATGTCTGTAGGAAAATGGATACCAACTGTTGAACCATTAGGACCAATGTTAAATAAAGCTGAATCGTCTAACTCGAAAGCTTCATAACTTGATAGGAAACCTCTTCCTAGTAACTTAAAATACACATTTTTAGGTGAAAATGAGACCTATCCTGTAGTCATATCCGTCGAGTTGACTTCTGATTAAGAGAGTAAACTAGTTAAACTTTTGCAAAGTTATAAGAAAGCTTTAGGTTGGTCAGTTGCAGACTTAACTGGTATTAGTCCACTTCTATGTACCCACCAAATCTATTTAGAAGAAAATACCAAACCAGTTAGATAAAAGCAAAGAAGACTCAGTCCGAACATGAAAGAAGTAGTTAGAGCTAAAGTGTTAAAATTACTTGATGTAGGAATCATATATCCAATCTCTGACTTTAAATGGGTATGTCCTACACAGGTAGTTCCTAAGAAATCAAGTCTTACTATAGTTTGGAATAAGAATAATGAGTTGGTCCTAACTCAAATTCAATCTGGTTAGAGAGTTTGCATTGATTATAGAAGACTCAATACTGTGACAAGGAAATACAATTTCTCTCTTCCATTTCTGGGTCAAGTCTTGGAAAAAGTGGCTGGGCGTGCTTATTATTATTTCTTAGATGGTTAGTTGGGCTATAATCAAATTGATGTTTAATTCTTTCATGTCACTTGTTGATTTGGGTTCAATACACCTAGTTGAATTGTACTCATGCATGAACCACAAGAGTAACCCCTTTCGAGTGATTTCATTTGAGAGTGAACACCCTGGTGAGAGTTGAAGTCAAAACCATGGCCTTTACGTATATTTGTTAATTATGTTGATTGGATGACGGTACTTGACATGTTTGAAAATAAATGGTTGAAAAGTTGGGTGAGTTTGAAGTACATTTGAAAGTAATTTATGCAAGAATTTGAAGTTTTTAGAATTATTATTCCCCTACATTGAACTAGTGTAAGAATTTTGTGGGTAGATTCACTACAAACCCTCATGAGACTTCACTCGTCACAACGGGTAACCTAGGGGTTTAAAAGGCTTGTTGCACATAGCTAAGTGTAGCCGTGTTTCCAAAGAAAAGAGAAATAGGTATTAGCTTGCATTCATTTTTAATAAAGTCATTGCTAGGGACTAGCAAGATTCAAGTTGGGTAGTGTGATTACACTTGAAAAGTGTAATTATAAACTCCATAATGTAGCCTTAGAACATGCATTGTTTAATAAATTCAAAAGCTTTGCTAATCTTTATCACTTATTAGTTCTATTCTCTTCAATACAGGAAAAAAGAGGAAATAATCGTTATTAGCAGTGTTAAAGATGAGGAAATCAACAACAATGAGCCCTTGCTGTCTGTGCAAAGAACCCCTGTTTGAACTAGAGCAAGGATAAGAAAAGAAGAATAAAGTAAAAAGTCAAGAGTAAGGGACGGTTCGGACCATCTCCCAGCCGATTCAGACCATTGCAGAAAAGCTCAGATAGAAGCAGCGCACTTGGTCTAGACCATAGCTTTAGAGGGTCCGGACCGTAGCTTCAGTGGGTCTAGACCAACTATAAGGAAAATTGAAGAATTGAGACACTATGGTCTAGACCGTAGCCATGGATGGTGCGGACCACTGAGCAAGTTAGGGTTCTATTTTTTTGTATTTTTAGCATTTTGTAAAGGGCTCTATAAGTAGGACCCTTAGGGGATTATTTTGGGAGTCCGTGCTAATCGTTGTTAGGAATTTTTCCAGAGAGTTTTCTTTATTTTCTTTCGTTTCTTTTCATTGTTCTTCAAGATGTTCGTTCACTTTCTTTGGATTTTTTTGGAGGCTTTGTTACGTTTGCAGTCTTTCGAAGTATGATATTTGATTATTTGTTTTAATTCAATGAATGCACCTCCATCTCTTGTTCTTATTTATATTTCTTGCATTGTTTTTTATTCCATGTTAGGCTAGAAACCCTAGTTCTTGATTTAACAAATCAAGGAAGGGTGGATGATTATAATCTTTGTGATGTGCATAGACTTACGTGTATTGTGTGAAAACGTACACGTAGAGATCTACAATTTTTAGATTTAAGTTCATTTATTTCAAAAACATTTGAAAACAATAAATTCTTGATCATATTCTCTAAAATCACTAATAAGGACTTTTGAATCTTAAAACTTTTCTTTTATATTTTTGAGATGAAGATTTTAAATCTAAAACCCTAATTTTATCAAAAGAATATTTTTCGGTTTTATAATCCTAAACGTGAGTATAAAACTGAGATAGGGAGAATTTTGTATGCTTTCACGAAAACATCTTTCCGATTTAATTTTCCTTTATGTGAAGCGTAGATGTGTAGTAAAAATCACATCACATTGTGAAATAATCCATCCACTTAGAATTGAAAGTTGAATCAAGACATTTATTTATTAATTGAAGCACATCTTTTAATTTCAGTTGTTAATTGCCTTAAATTCTAAATTGTTAATTCTTTTGTTAGATTAAGTTTATTTGCATAGTTTACATTTTAGCTGCAATTTGAACTCAATTCAAAACCTCAAACACTTGAAACCATCACTTTTGAACTAGGTAGTGAATTGCTTTAATCTTGTGAAACTTAGAAATTAACACAGTAGGTTCCTTGTGGATTCAACCTCGTTCTTACTAACTTAAAACTACACTGCACACTCTTACACTTGGGGGAAATTTTAGATGCAATTTCTAAAGGCAGTCAATGAATATAAGAAAAGGAAAAACTAACCACTTAATATTGTTCAAAGCCTTACCTGCATAGAAAACTTGAGATGGTTGTTGAATAGATTCTTGTTTGCATTCCAACGAATCCTCTCCCATTTATAATGAGGAATGGTAACTTTAGCAACTGTAATCATGTTATCAGTCCTATGAAATGCCATGTTCCTAACTATCATTAGTCAGTCCACCGGATGGTTGGTGGATGGGAGCATCCTTAACTTGAGGAGGACTTGAATCAATGGCACCAATAAGAGTAGTTGGATCACTGGTGGAGAAAGATGAAGTCTGGTTGACCTAAGACGTAAGAGTTACTTAGGGAGCAATAAGTATACCAGAAATGGCTTTTGAAGACTTCTGTCTTTTATCTTTTTGGGCCTCCTAGTTAACCTTAGGTCAGGAGTGCTTTCTTTTTCCCTCAACTAGAGGTGGAGATGAATTGAGCTATTTATGAGCTATTTAAGCTCGGCTTGAGCTCAATTTATAACTAAAACGAGCTCGAATCGAGCTTGATTTATGACTTATTTTAGATTGAAGTTTAAGCTCAAATCTAGAAAATCTTGACTTGAAAGCTCACAAGTAGGCTCAATAATATATATATTTAATAATTTTTTTATATTTCTTTAATAATATTTCTATTATATATTTTTACAATATTTCATTTATTATATTTTAGATTAAACCAATATTATTTTGGTTTAATCAAGCTATTCATGAGCTTAGCTCTAGCTTAAATTCTTCTTTATCAAGCTGAGCTCGAACCTATATAAAAGCTTAAAAATCGAGCTTGAGCTCAGTATGAATAGCTCGAGCTAAGCTTGAATAAGTTAATACTCGGCTTGATTAGGCTCATTTCCACCCTTAACCCTAGCAGAGGGATCATTGATAATTATGCCGGAGCTGGTTTTCTTCCCCTAAGGTGTCACCTGTTTGGTTTCTTTTTCCTCAGGCATCTTTTTCAAATTTATTTTTGGAGACATCTCTTACTTGGGAAGGTTAGTATGGGTGAGAGGAATGTCTTATTCTTCCTTAATCTCGAGCAATCGGCGGAGGGAAGGTTCCAGGGAAATTGGCTAATTGTCCCCATCGTTTTCTCCTTCCTAAGCCAGTAATGGGATTTTAAAACACAGGGTCCTCATTAGGTTCGGACACCCAGCTGCTCGTGATAGCATAGATATCTTCTTCAAATTCTATTATGTTATCCGAAAGCATATGCACTAATGCCGTATCAAGTCAGGACTTCAGGTACCATTTATCTTCGTATTTTTCTAGCCCTTTAAATGTTTTAATAATATAGGGAATCCCATTAACTTATATTTATATTATACAACTGGTTAATATGGCAAACCCCATTAACTACCCTCTAAAAGTTATGGGACACCATGCTAGGGGAAAAGCTAAGCCTCTACATAACCTTCCTAAGAAAAGGGGTTAATTGGGAACCTAAGGCCACTTTCAGTGATGGAAACTATTAGGAACTCTACTACCCTAGCTAGAGCATCCCTTTCACAAGGACGCCTAATGTTAACATTCGCCAGAATGTCATACGTTTTCCTAAAAGTGGCTATGTTATTCTCCTTCATTAGCTTGTTAAAGAGTTTACTCATTTTTTTGAAAACAAAAAAAGAAGAGATGAAGCAAAATCCTCACAAATTTCTAATACTCATCAAAGAAATTCAAACTCTAGGAGTGCTTTGAAATTTTTTAGAGTGCAGGGGGAAAGCAAGGAAGCTTGAGAGTCTAAACATGTCGGAAAATGATGCAAATGGCAAGTAAAGGATATTCATATACATATGTGGGAGCTTACAAGGGAAACCACAGGACGAATTGGAGGCAAAAAGGCACTCAATTGTTGCTGACGTTGAGTTGAAATTGATGAGATAGGTGAAAAGGTTCCTAAGATTTTGTTGCAACATTAAATATAGCATGCACTAAAGCTGAGAAGGCATTTAACATATCATTAATGTAACAGAGTATAAATCTGTAATGGCAAGGCACATCACAAGGGAGGCAAAAAGAAAGTGATTTGAAAAGATTTTACAAATAAAAGATGTATGTTTAACATTCAAAATTTTACTCTACACGGATAACAGGTTATTCGGACCAAAGTGGGGGCATTATATTGGTACAAAAAATATATTAAACATGTAGCATCATCCCTGACACAGACGTATCGAGCACATAAGAGCTCGACCCTGACCACATCTCATCTTTAACCATATCTCATCCCTGAACACATTAATTTGGCTCTATAATGAAAGGTGTAAATTCTAGTTCAAATGCAACCATAAATGCGGCATTGTAAAAACTTTAATTCGTTCATTATATTAAATTTATTATAATATCGTTGGTTCAGTTAGTTTGTTACATAACAAGTGACATTTGGACATTCCCAAATCGACAAACAGAAAGTGGCATTTAGGCATTCCCAAATATCATATCACACTTACCACTCTAAAATTTACCATGCACATTGAATAGAGTGATGGTTATTAAATGCAAGGTAAACCACCACTATATGCAAATGGAATATAATAATGTTATTTTCCCTATCATTTTCTATTATTTTATTCATTCTCTTGGCCTATGTCACGCCTCAAATCTTTAACCTAAGGGGTAAGTGAATGAACATACAAGCCATGCACATTTCATTATTTCCATGATCAGAGAAATAAGACTACCCTAGAGAAACATGCATAATAACTAACAATAATAATAAAATAAATCAAGCCTAGGCTCAGCCAGGCTACCAAGCTCTAACACATCCCATGAAAATAAATAAACATAGGCCTTATGGCTTTTACAATCCAATCGAATAAGGATCCAATTTAAATTAATTTTATAATCTCGAATAAAATTTAAGCTTAAATAAATGAAAATTAAACATCTACAACAGCTATGAAACTACTAGCTCAAATCAATGTCCACCTAGATCTTTAGATTCAGTACCCACAGCAAAGTCTGTAAGGACATGGGCACTAAACACTTGTGCCCATGATGCATAATACCAACATATATGATTGTAAGGCAACATTATGAAGCATGATCATCATAATAATCTATATCCTCAATAGCATCACAATATCTCAATAAAACTATATAATCAGGATCATCGTCATAGTACTCAACAACAATTCTAATTATCATCTTTCTTAGTCTTATCATTATCAATTCATATCCATATTTACTTTTTGCATTACAAATATGGGGTGGGTATGGCCAACGTCATATTTTTCAGTCAACACTCATCGAAATGACGAACCGAAATTTATCATCGTTTAGGGCCACAATTAGCCACAATGTTTGTCATGTAAGCTACTAACTAGTGGCACAAACATCAATCCCTGTATAGGTTTTGGGTTTTCCAATCCTAGGGTAATATCTGTACCCTTCCTATTTTCCCGTACCCTTCGTCCTTGTCTCACAATATCAACCCCAATATTATCTTTTCTCATTTACAATTCTCATAACCATTATCGTATATCCACCAACTCAATTAATGCACTGACAACATAAAACAGCATTCCCATTAGAGCCATATTCTCCACTTATGCTTAATAATCAATACGTTATAATCTCATTTTGAATCATTAAAAATTAATCTATAGATCACAAGGTTAAATTAAAAACATACTGGATGAATTTAAATATCAAATATAATCAATATTCTAACATTTCTAGCTTAATGTCATGAATGATAACCATAGGAAAACCAAAATAGTAAGCTAGACAGAAAGGGTTAGGCACCTTCCTAGTTTGGTTTGGTGTGTACCAAAAGTGGTTTACCCCACTAAGTTTGGTCTCAGGTGCTCTTGTTCTGGGCAAAAGGCTCAAATATCAAGCTATGTTACTTCTGTTAGTGAAAATGGACTTCAAGACCTCCTAATAGATGCATATTGGAAACTATAACCTAGACATTCTCCCTTTTAACATCCTAAAACAACTTATAAAGCACATCAGATGAAGTCGATTTCATGGTTTAATGAACATAATTCAAAAACATTCCTCAAACTGCCAACAAATCTATATGTACATATATAACCATTTCACTAAAATAATTTTTGATAATGGTTTCGTACAATATGCATCAACTCAACAAATGCAATTAGCTAATCCTTTACATAACAATATGGAAGTAAGATGCAAGAGCATCCCTACCAAAAGTGAAGATCAGGAGAAGAACAATATGCTGAACAAAGATTATAACTTCACCAACAAGCCCAGAAAACTTTAAGTAGACAGTTCACCCAAATTGTCAATCCTAACATGAGCCCGATTACAA
>QLOD02000029.1:18706534-18717623 GCA_003260245.2 Sideroxylon spinosum | reverse complement strand
ATTTGCTTCATTACCACTGCCATGTCCTTAAGGGCGCTATCGACTCTGTCTCCTCCATTTATTGCTTTCCAAAACCACACTATTGCTGCTTCCAAGTCTTTCTGAACTATCTATATATATAATATAAGTTTTGGTTTGGAAATTAAAAAAAAATTATTTTTTTAATTGGTTAATTGTTAATTACTAAAAAACTAATTTTTTTTGTGTGACATCCAAAAATTATATATATATATATATTCTTTTATTATTAATTTTATTTTATTCTAAGCCTAAAAAGTTAATTGTGATAATGTGATATTATTTTATATTTTATTGAAATCACATTTGATTGTAATTAATTAATGGAGTTAATTAGTTTAATTGAATTAATATAAGATTTTAAAATCAATTAATTAGTAGAGTAATTTCCTTAGTAGCAATTATTTAAAGGATAAAGCTAACTTCTTGGAAGAGCACGTGGCTAGATGAGTAAGTCTTAATAGTGATGGTTAGTGAGACACTTGGGCCATCAATTAATGGAGAGTAATAAATGTCATGAGTTGGTTGTGCAATCTATAAATGCACGTGGATGGCCATGAAAGAAAGAAAACGTAGATATATATATACATAATGTAATGGAAATCATGGCACCGTTAAGGACGGTGGAGGATGCCTATATATATACGTGAAGCATTTGGGTAAGAAGCAAAAACACACGCCCAACGTGTATATCGATATATATATATATCAACAGAAGGGGATTACGAAAAAAAACAGAGACGGGAGAAGGAAAGATTGAAAAAAAAATCTGGCCGAACCTTACTAAGATAAGTTCTCTTACTGTATTGATCCAAAAAAAAAAAAAAAAATTAAATTTTAACAATAGTATTTTATTTACTAGACTTATATTGTTAATTAATTTAGATGGTTTAATATTTAATGTGCATGTTTCGTTTGAGGGTAAAAATTTAGATCTGGAGGTAACTAGCAACAACCACCTCTATAGTTCTATTTTTTTTAGAGAATAAACCTTTAATTTAAATTGGAATAAATTTTTTACTCATCCAATATTTATTTTATACCTACAAATATTTAGTCGTCTTATAAAAGATATGTAATCTAAAATTTGAAATAGATGAGCAGTTCTACTGTTAAGATAGATAACACTAATAATAATAAGTAGTAGTAATAATAATAATAATAATGATAATATTAGTAACTGTGTAACAATTAAAAAAAAAATAATTTGACAAAAGTATATGAATGTATGTTAACTACTCATAGTTTATTTACACAGAATCTAACGCAGATCAAAGGAGAAACCAACAGTAAAGATTACTAGACCCTTCAGGTAGAGGGTTTATTCTTGCAATTGAAACTTAGTGTTTTGTATACAGGCATAGTAGAAGTTGCCCTCAGATATTCTAAAATTTGTTGAAATAGTGTGAGTATTAATGTTGATTATATGTTGAGAACTCATGCCATCAGATACTCTAAAATTTCATTGCATGACTATTGTGATATTACGGAAGAATGTAAACTGATGAGATTTGAATTTATGGAGTTCGAATAATTACTCTGAAATGTATCGATAGTTGTGTGGGTAATACTGTTAATTATGATTTAAGAACTTAAACCGCCAGGCCAAAGTAACAGAGTTATGACATAAGGGTGGCAGGGGAATATAAGGGTGGAAAATGGGTTATTGTTAATATTATAATTATTTCATGTACTTTTACATGAAGAACTTGATGAGGGGTTATAAGGGTGGCAAGGGGTCATAAGGGTAGGAATGGAGTAACTCCTTACATGAGCATCACACTGTTTGTTTATTTAATTTATAATGTTACCGTATATTTTATTTGATAATCATAATTGCTTTGAGTATTTAATAATTGTCTTTATATAGAAATACTTGTTGATATTGTTTGAATATTTTTACTAGGCTTAGCAACTCATCCCGTCTTATGGGTTTTATACAGAGAGGCTGTCTTATAGCAAAAATTGACGATAACAAAGGCTAATGGCTGATCTAAGACGACGAGTAACAGTTAGAACAGGGCTTGGCATATATGTAATTTTTTTGCAACTAGGTTAGGGAGGAACTTTTGTAAACAATTTGGTTATTATATTTTAGCTCTTCTATTAAAACCCAAGACGTGACAGATTGGTATCAGAGCTAGTTAATAGATTAAATTTAGGACCTGAGTGGTAAAAAAAAAAAAAATTGGTCAATGGGCCTTTGAAGATTTAGATCAATTGGTACATATCCGAACAATTTGTGAGAATTAAGTTATTTGAGTTAATCTTAGATTATATTTCCTAAGATTATAGATTAGTATTGGCACTGATTTGATTTCTTGTGGATGTCCACATTGCAGAGTAGATTTATGGCAAATCCATGGGTAATGTGGTCTCAGTGCGAAATCGCTCGTCGGAAAGTTATAGTTGAGCTTAATACAATAGAAGAGAATTACATTCGGATACGGACCCGAGACTTAGCTCGGTAGAATATTCGGGATACTGCTATATTCTGGGTGCCTAAGTCAAGACAATACCAAAATGAGATCACTAGGAGGAAGGCTGTGTTTGAGTTAGTAGAAGCTCAGCGACAGTTACAGTTGCTAGACACTCCACAAGCATTCTCAAGTTTAATTCACACGATAGTACAGGAGGGTACTCTGATTTATCAGCCATTGGCTGAGGGACCAGTGCATCCTGATCCGAGCCAGTTACCATTTGCCTCAGCCCATCCACTGCCCCGCGCCTGCTGATGGTCCTGTACCCAATGTGGTGCCTGGACCTGATCCGGGACCTGAGCATGTCCCCGCACAGGAAGTTGCTATGGGTGAAAATGATAATGCAGAGAAAGTGGACCTCGAGGAACCCATCTTTATTGACCTGACTGGTGAGCCTGACGACAGCAGTGATGTGAGTTCTAACACTGCTTAAAGGATGGGTAGCAGTTGTATATAATTTTACTGAGGATACTTTACGACACTGGTTGTGTATAGTTTTTGGAAACCCCTGAGCCAGTGACAAATATGTACCTCAATTATAGAAATAGAGTAATATTTTTGCATAGTCAGGATGACATGTATGTAAGAATATTTTTGTAAGCTGACTGAAAGATATCAATGAAATATATAATATTATCAAATATGTTGTTTGTTTGATTAAATATACATATATATACACATATACGCATTAAACCTGGTTATTCTATTTTTAGAATATCACACCAAAGAGAAGGAAGGGATAACGAAATATCAGATCGACAGAAGGAAGCGAACATAAGTATAGAAATGAATGATACAATACCACCAAATACTGAGAATGTCCCCACTATGGAACAAATGTGGCAGTTTATGAAAAATTTAGCTGAACAAATGCAAGAACAAGTAAGGCCACCTCAGGCACCTATGCCAGAGATGATACCACCTCCACCCCCGGTACATGAACCACCACCAGGGGTAAACCTACCTCCAGTAGATAACAGAAGAGAACGAAAAGCTAGGTGTTTTCGAGAATTTCAAAAGAAAAAACCCTCTAAATTTTTGGGAGAGGCCGATCCTACCATAGCAGAAAAATGGTTGAAACAGATTCGTAAGGTATTGGATATTGTGTGGACCCCAACTGAGTATCAGGTGGAATTCGCCGCATACCAATTACAAGAGGAGGTAGATTTTTGGTGGGATTCCATTAAAGTAAGAAGGGAAGTGATTGGAATGAGTTGGATCGAGTTTACAGATATTTTTTATCAGAATTACTTTCGAGAAATCACCCAAAAAACGAAGATGGAGGAATTCATACGGTTAGAGTAAGGAAACATGACAGTGGCCCAACATGCAGCCAAATTTCTAGAATTATCTAGGTATACTTCTGACTTTGTGAACATAGAGGAGAAAAGGACCTGAAGATTCCAAAGCGGGTTGAAACCTGCAATTCGTTCCAAAGTGGTAGCATTCATAGGACAGAGTTTTTCACAACTGATTGATCGTGCAATGCTAGTGGAACAAGATGAGATACAGAGAAATGTAAAGAATGAACAAGGAAGAAGAGGACCTTGGAGGAACGATAGAAAGGGAGGTACTGGCCAGAGTCGGACAACCAACAATTACCGACCATACCCCAAAAACCCTATACAGCAAGTAAGTCAGATAATGATGAGAAATGAGATCGAGCCGAAAAAATGCTATAACTGTGGCCGTTTTGGGCATCTACGACTACAACGCCCCTAGCTGGGTAACACTCAAAGAGTGGGCCCCCTAGATGCTCCACGACCTCCTCAGTTACCACCTCCACAGGGTTATACTCATGTGATTCCAAGGCCAAGATACCAAAACCGGCCACCATTCCCAGTGCAACCATACCCGGCAAGATCTAACAATCTCACTATCCTACCTAAGCAGACACAAACTTCTTCTTCTGAGTGTGGTAAAGGTCCAGCAAAAGGAGCTCAAGGACCGAATCGGCTGTATGCTCTACCTACCTTGGAGACAAAAGGAGAAGCGTCAAATGTAGTAGTTGAAGGTACCATATTTTTGTTCAACTCGTTGGTTAAAACTTTATTTGATTCTGGAGCTACTCATTCTTTTATAGCACAAAGTTATGTGGATAGTTTACAATTACCTGTGGAATCCTTAAATGTTGGAATGCATGTTAATACTCCCGTTAATGGAAGAGTGAACCTACAAAAGATATGTCGGGCTGGGATAATCCGAATTGAGGATCGTGAGTTTGACACTAATCTAATAGTTTTGGACATGCAAGGATTCGATGTTATTTTGGAAATGGATTGGTTAACAAGATATCATGCAACGATAGACTGCTTTTATAAGACAGTGATGTTGTGGACAGAAGATGGGGACAGGATAAAGTTCGTTGGAGATAGGGGTACCTTCTTACCGTTCACACTTATGAGTCTTAAGAAACGAAAAATTACGGCTAATAGTCATCTGGGTTTCTTAGGAAAAACAATGGTAGAAAATACAGGACAATGAGTTGAAAAACTTACACCAGTGGTTGATGAATTTCCATAGGTATTTCCTGAAGAACTACCTGGATTACCACCTGACAGAGAAGTAGAATTTATTATAGACTTTTATCTAGGTACAACACCAATTTCAATAGCTCCATACCGCATGGTACCTGCCGAACTCAAGGAATTGAAAATTCAATTAGATGAATTATTAGGAAAGAAATTCATTCGCCCTAGTACATCACCATGGGGGGCACCAGTGTTGTTTGTAAAGAAGAAAGATGGGTCACTAAGGTTATGTATCGATTACAGGCAGTTGAATAAAGTGACTATTAAGAACAAATACCCACTACCTAGAATAGATGATCTCTTTGATCAATTACGAGGTGTAGTATTTTTCTCCAAAATTGATCTTAGATCCGGATACCATCAGTTAAAGGTGAAGGAAACTGATGTCCCGAAGATGGCTTTTCACACTCGATATGGGCACTATGAATTTTTGGTGATGCCATTCGGATTGACAAATGCACCTACCGTGTTTATGGATCTAATGAATCGAGCGTTCAGAGAATATTTAGATAAGTTTGTGATAGTGTTTATAGATGATATTTTAATATATTCACGAACAGAAGAAGAGCATAGAAACCATCTACAAGTGGTGTTAAAATTGCTAAATGACCACCAATTATATGCTAAAAGTAGTAAATGCAATTTCTAGATGAAAGAAGTCAAATTTTTAGGTCATGTAGTATTTGAAACTGGAATATCTGTGGATCCTAGTAAAGTTGAGGTCGTAGCAAATTAGGATCGACCGAAATCCGTAACTGAAATTCGAAGCTTTCCAGGGTTAGTTGGGTATTACAGACGATTTGTAGAAGGATTTTCAAAAATAGCCGCTCCACCGACTCACTTAACTAGAAAGGGTGTTAAGTTTGAACGGGGAGATAGATGTGAAGAAGCCTTTCAAGAATTAAAGAGAAGACTGACAACTGCACCAGTCTTGACACTACCTACTACCGGAAGATCATAAGGGATTAGGGTGTGTGTTGATGCAAAATGGAAGGGTTGTAGCTTATGGATCTAGGCAATTGAAGAAGGATGAAGAGAATCACCCTACCCATGACTTAGAATTAGCGGCAATTATTTTTGCCCTAAAAATTTGGAGATGCTACCTTTATGGGGAGAAATTTCAGATTTTTACAGATCATAAGAGTTTAAAGTATATCATGACCCAAAAAGATCTAAACTAAGACAAAGAAAATGGGTGGAGTACTTGGAAGATTATGATTTTGTGTTATAGTATCATGTGGGCAAAGCTAATGTAGTTGCTGATGCGTTAAGTAGAAAGAATCGAGAAGGTCTACACTATCTAATTATTGACAAACATGATGCGTGGGAGATTCTAAGGACGTATGAGTTATATGTGAAGGCTCAGAAGCCCCGAGGACTCATATACAATTTGGTAATTCAACCTACTTTGGTAGAAAATGTGATAAAAGCTCAAGAGGATAATAAGGAGATCAAAGGCTTGAAAACCAAAATTGAGCAGGGAAATGAGAAGCTAGGGTAGAAAATATTCCCTGATGGGAGCTTAAGATATAAAGGTCGATTCTAAGTAACCTGAGGTTCCACTTTGAAAGATGAAATTTTAAAAGACGCGCACAAGTCCAAATATACTATGCATCCGGGTAATACTAAGATGTATCAAGATCTGAAACGCCAGTACTATTGGAAAGACATGAAAAGGGATGTAGCGCAATATGTAGCCAGATGTTTAACATGTCAACAAGTGAAAGCAGAACATCAGAAACCAGGAGGGCTACTACAGCCATTACCCATAGCAGAATGGAATTGGGAATTTATAACCATGGATTTTGTTGTAGGGTTACCATGAACACAACAGGGCTATGATGCCATATGAGTAATCGTAGATAGGCTTACAAAGTCAGCTCACTTCATACCAATGAGGACAACTGACTCTCTTAATACCCTTAGCAAATACTACATTAAGGAGATAGTCAGATTGCACGGGGTACCTAAGTCAATAGTATCTGATCGAAACCCCTGGTTTGTCTCACAGTTCTGGCGAAGCCTACAACGAGCTTTAGGTACCACACTTAATATTAGCACCGCCTATCATCCGCAGACAGACGGACAATCGGAACGGGTGATACAAATACTGGAATATATGTTGCGAGCTTGTGTATTTGACTTCTAGGGTAGTTGGAATGAACATTTACCATTAGTAGAATTCGCCTATAATAATAGCTACTAAGCAAGCATAGGCATGGCACCTTATGAAGCATTATATGGTCGCCCTTGTTGATTATCAAATTGCTGGTTAGAAATAGAAGAGTCAGAAACAGAAGAGTCAAATCTGTATGGACCAGACATAATCCAAGAAACCACTGAAAAGATTAAGTTGATCAGGGAAAGACTTAAAACAGCCCAGAGTCGACAGAAAAGTTACGCCGACCAACGAAGAAGACTACTAAAATTCTCAGAGGGAGATTAGGTATTACTAAATGTGATACCTCGAAAGGGAATAATTCGATTTGGGAGGAAGGGTAAGTTATCTCCCAGATATATTGAACCATTCTTGATCATACGAAGGGTTGGTGAGGTGGCGTATCAACTAGAGTTACCCCAAGAGTTAGCCCAAATCCACGATGTCTTTCATATGTCCACGTTACATAAATATGTGCCTGATCCGAATCACGTTATAGACTGGAACAATGTGGAAGTACGGTCCGATGTGACATATGAAGAGAAACCAATACAAGTGCTGGACACTAAAGAAAGAATCTTGAAAAATAAAACAATACCGTTGGTAAAGATCTTATGGCAACATCACGGAGTTGAAGAAGCAACTTAGGAGACGGAGACAGAAATATGGATGAAGTATCCTGAATTATTCACATGATAATAAATCATTCTTTTTCTGGTACGCTAGTCGGTATACCCTAATTAGACTCTTCTAACTCACACGGATATTATATATATTATATGTGTATAAAAGATATGGAGAGTCATCTTGTGGAGAGAACTATTTAAAAGAATAGAGGGAAAAAAAAAACTCACCCACATTTAATTTCGCTAAATACGAATTTCGAGGATGAAATTCTTTAAGGGGAGGAGAATTGTGACATCCAAAAATTATATATATATATATATATTCTTTTATTATTAATTTATTTTATTCTAAGCCTAAAAAGTTTAATTGTGATAATGTGGTATTATTTTATATTTTATTGAAATCACATTTGATTGTAATTAATTAATGGAGTTAATTAGTTTAGTTGAGATAATATAAGATTTTGAAATTAATTAATTAGTAGAGTAATTTCCTTAGTAGCAATTATTTAAAGGATAAAGCTAACTTCTTGGAAGAGCACGTGGCTAGATGAGTAAGTCTTGATAGTGATAGTTAGTGGGACACTTGGGCCATCAATTAATGGAGAGTAATAAATGTCATGAGCTCGTTGTGCAATCCATAAATGCACGTGGATGGCCATGAAAGAAAGAAAACGTGGATATATATATACATAATGTAATGGAAATCATGGCACTGTTAAGGGCGGTGGAGGATGCCTATATATATACGTGAAGCATTTAGGTAAGAAGCAAAAACACACGCCCAACGTGTATATCGATATATATATCAACAGAAGGGGGTTACGAAAAAAAAAAGAAACAAAAGAAGGAAAAATTGAAAAAAAAATCTGGCCAAACCTTACTAAGGTAAGTTCTCTTACTGTATTGATCCAAAAAAAAAAAAAAAACAATAATAATAATAAATAAATAAATTAAAATTGTAGCAATAGTATTTTAATACTAGACTTATATTGTTAATTAATTTAGATGGTTTAATATTTGATGTGTATGTTTCGTTTGGGGGTAAGAAGTTAGATCTGGAGGTAACCAGCAATAACCACCTTTATAGTTTTATTTTTTTTAGAGAAGAAAATCTTAATTTAAATTGGATTAAATTTTATGCTCATCCAATATTTATTTTATACCTACAAATATTTAGTTGCCATATAAAAGATATGTAATCTAAAATTTGAAAAGATGAGCAGTTCTACTGTTAAGATAGATAATACTAATAATAATAAGTAGAAATAATAATAATAATAATAATGATAATATTAGTAAATGTGTAACAATTTAAAAAAAAAAAAATAGACAAAAGTATATGAATGTATGTTAACTACTTATATTTTATTTACACAGAATTTAAAGTAGATCAAAAGAGAAACCAGTAGTAAAGATTACTAGACCCTTCAGGTAGAGGATTTATTCTTGCAATTGAAACTTAGTGTTTTGTATACAGGCATAGTAGAAGTTGCCCTCAGATATTCTAAAATTTGTTGAAATAGTGTGAGTATTAATGTTGATTATATGTTGAGAACTCATGCCATCAGATACTCTAAAATTTCATTACATGATTATTGTGATATTACGGGAGAATGTAAAATGATGAAATTTGACTTTATGGAATTCGAAGAATTACTCTCAGATATTCTGAAATGTAAGGATAGTTGTGTGGGTAATACTGTTAATTGTGATTTGAGAACTTAAGCCGCCAGGCCAAGGTAACAGAGTTATGACATAAGGGTGGCAGGGGAATATAAGGTTGAAAAAGGGGTTATTGTTAATATTATAATTGTTTTATATACCTTTACATGAAGAACTTGATGAGAGTTATAAGGGTGGCAAGGAGTCATAAAGGTGGGAATGGAGTAACTTTGTATGAGCATTACATTGTTTGTTTATTTAATTCGTAGTGTTACCGTATATTTTATTTGATAATCATAATTGCTTTGAGTATTTAATAATTATCTTTATATAGAAATACTTGTTGATATTGTTTGAATATTTTTTCTACTGGGCTTAGCAGCTCACCCTGTCTTATGGGTTTTATACAGAGAGGCTGTCTGATAGTAAAAATTGAGGATGACAAAGGCTAATGGTTGATCTAAGACGACGAGTAACAGTTAGAATAGGGCTTGGCATATATGTAATTTTTTTGCAACTAAGTTAGGGAGGAACTCTTATAAATAATTTGGTTATTATATTCTAGTTTTTCTATTAAAACCCAGGACGTGACATTTTGTGCTTGAGAAAGAAAAAAAACCAACTTTTTGACGTTTTATTAATTTAACATTTTTACCCTTTAATATTTAAAAGAAGGTTAAAATATAAAAAGATAACTTTGGTCATTTTAGAAAAAATAAAAAAGAGCTACAAGCTCAAAATGACAAATGGAGCCTAATTATATGTATGTAATATGCATGCATGTTGATATTTATCAATTACTCCACGTGAAGAGAATTGTTCTTCCAATTTGTAAATATTATATGGATTTTTCAAACATGAAATATAATTAACTAACGAAAGAAGTTTTTTTTTTTTTGCCAATACTTGGCTAATGGTACATATATCCGTAATACGTGGTGAAGCGAGGAGAGCCTCCAATCCTAGTAACAATATATAACTCCCTTTTTATTAAGCTTTCGTCACATACTATTTTTTTTTTTAAATGCTCTATTAATTCCCCCTCCCCCCCCACCCCACCCCACCCCACCCCACCCCACCTAGTTAACTTCCTTTTCTTATAAATGCACGGTGGTTATTCTCTAAAATTACGATTTTTAAATGATCACCTTTTTAAAATAAATCATTTGTTCAGAATAAATATTTTGCGTTTGAAAATAATTGGATCATTGGCACAATTGAAAAAAAAAAAAAAAAGAGATAGAGAAAAACTTCAATTGGACAAAATAAATAAACACACACATATATATTTATATATATCTATAAAAGTATTTGTCTTCGGCACTCATTTGTATGTATTTATATACATGATCAAGAACTAAATAAGCAACTTTAGTAACCTATTTTTAAATAAACAAAAGCATGTAATTCAAGCCAACACAAGTATTGATGCAAGATGATTCGTAAAACATAACTCTCAATATATATATATAGAGGGGAGAGAGAGAGAGAGAGAGATAGAGAATCTGTAAAGTTGGAAAATAAAAGTAACATATACCTGAGCATGTTTGGCTTTGCCATAAGGACCATCACCACAAGGAACCTTATGAATTACATGAAATAGATCCTTCT
>QLOD02000029.1:18617748-18641985 GCA_003260245.2 Sideroxylon spinosum | reverse complement strand
GCTTTGTGAGATAACGCTACTACAATGAGGTATCATTGGCATTTTGTAATTAAATACTTACCTTCTTGAGCTCTTTTTTTTTTTTTTTTCCTTTTTTGATACACCCATGATTTTTTCACATTATTATGATAGTGTCTTTTTGGTAAACCTTACTGCAAGATTATCATTACACTAATTAATTAATAATCAAGTTTTTCTGAATATGTGAATAATCAGGCAATTGACCTTTACCTGAACCACCAACTTTTAAAAAATATAAAATTTATATGATGTTTGTGTAACATTATGATACTATATATAATATTATAAAATCATATTGTCGGATCATTATTGGGTCGGATGGGAGTATATTCATGTTCGGATTTGTTAAGTATTGAGTAATCGATTTTGAGTCCGAATCGATTAAATGGATCGAAAGCAATATTCATTTTTGCTTAATCAAGCATCGTCGACGCCTAGACTTGATCCCAGATTTGTAGATCAATAATTTTTACATTTCAAACATCATGACTCAAAAGGATTACATAGAGAGTTTAGTGCAAGAAAATATTGAAGTGAGCTAGTAGGAAAAGGCCAGGTCTTTAGGAAACGTTTTGGAATTAAAAAAATATAGGGATTAGGTGTAGGATCACTTTCACTGAAACAAATCTAATTAGGAAACGTCTTGGAATTAAAAATATATATAGGTTTTAGGTGTAGGATCACTTTCTCTTAAACAATATTTAATTGAAGGGGTGATTAATATGGTTGGCCAACTATGAATAAATTTAATATTTGAGCTGCAGGTTTGGAGCAATGACAAGTATGAGAGTGTGGAGCACAGGGTGATGGTGAACTCTGAGAGGGAAAGGTTTTCCATTCCTTTCTTCTTCAACCCTGCACACGACACCATGATTGAACCTGTGGAGGAGCTGTTGAATGAGCAGAACCGTGCAAAGTACAAGTCATTCAACTGGGGAAAATTTGTCAGTGCCAGAAATCTTAGCAATTTCAAGAAACTTGAGGTTGAAAACATCCAAATTCATCATTTTAGGGTTTAAGTGTAATAGAAAAATCTATATGTACAAAATCTCTATATGTACAAAAACTAAGTGCGTTTGTTCTAGCTTTTCTTTTATTATCTTTATCTGAATTAATAAACGTTGGGTAGTTCATCGCCCGGCGAGATGTGATCACTTGCGAACGAAATACATTTGTGTGTTTTAAATTTCTTTCTTTGGATGAATTATATGGATTTTCTCTAAAGTTTGATGAAAATACATAAAATATCTATATGATTTCTAGAATTACACTTAATACTCTATTACAAATTTTCGTTTGACATTAGCGTGTCGTTAGAAAGAAACTTATGTATGATTGAATTTAGAATATCTTAAACAGGGATTGTTGACCATTTAATGATAAAAAAAAATAAAGATTTTATTGTTAAAGTTACACTAAGCGATCATTCCAATATTGGGTCAACACTAGGATACTCTAAAGATGACTCTAAAGATAAATAAGGTAGATCTGATCATTTTAAAATTCTCAAATAAAAGATTTACATGCTTAATTATAAAATTTGGTTAAATCTCATTATAAATCTCAAACAATACGATTTGTGGGTTTCAAACAGTGATCAAATATTTCGAAAGCTTATATCAACAATTTGATATTCAAAATTGCTTCGAATTATCAACAGAATACAAATACAAACTCTGATAATTCATTAGAGATGAATAAGCATGGATTGAGGTAGTCAAGCCAAATTAGTAGGAATATGTACCAAATTCTAAAAAGTAGGGGTATTAGGTATAATTTTAGAAATCCTAAGGGTATTTTTTGTGTTATCATCTACTCTCACTAGAAGTCAATGTAATTGATTTGTTTCATTTTGTTTTATTTTTGTTAAAAAATAAGAATGCTAGAAGTGTGACGATCTATGTTGGCATGTTGGGTTCATAATAATATATTTTCATATTTATATTTAAATATCTCAAAAAGTTTTAAATTAAATAATTAATTTATTTTAAAATGAGATCAAATTGTATCATGTTTAATATTGTTATCATAGTTAAGTTGGTTTATGTAGGTGTCAAGATGTATTATTTCTTAGTTTCATTTAATCATCTGCAAGCAATTTCATATAAGCCTATGTATGATGAAACTAAACGAAATAATGTAGAATTATCGTTACTTACTATTTACTATTATTTTGTTAATTGCAGTCAAATCTTTTATCATTGGATTTTGAATTAATAGTTTCTATGTTTTTTTTTTCCTTCTTCATATCAGATAAAAAAGAATTTTAATAAATAAGAAAAAAATTTCAAAAGAGGTTTATCCAAGCTTAAAACCTATTACACTATTATAAATTTAGTTTTATTGCTTGCTTATCCAAGTGTAGGGATCAATTGCAGTAAGATAAACTAGTTAAGTCCAAGTCGAGTATGGAACGAGTCATCAGTGAATTAGCTTTAATATTGAAATTATGTGGTTAGGAGATGACTTAAAGTGACAAATGAGATTAGGTCAACTTTTGCACTTGGGTCCAAAAGAAGGAAAAATCCATTTAGTTTGGTTGATTTGATTTAAATTGATTGGCCTTGCTATTAAGAACAAAAATTAAAAAAAAAATTAAATGCAATAATTCAGATAAACAACCATAATTATAAAAGAACAAATATTTAAATACAATAATGTAAAGACAACAATTTAAAGACAATATTTAACAAAGTAAAATACTAGAATTTAAAGAACTTAATACCAAATCAATTCCAATGATAAAATATTAGTGAAGTAGTTTGAATATATTATTTATCTCAATCTTTTACCAATCCTGAGTTATAAAAGATTGGAAAATTTAGTAATAAGATTCATAGGGTGAAAAATTATATTTTGCTAGGTATAAGATAATTGGCTCAACTTAACAAGATATGAAATTAGATCTAGGATTACATTAAATTGATATCCATAAATTCTTAACTTGAATATAGCATTACTTAGCAATTTCAGCAGCTAAAACTTCCATAAAGATATTATACACCTAGTTTTATGATTTGAAATTAAAGAACATACATACTCAACCACCTCACCTTAACAAATCATGTTCATTGACTTGGAGTTAAGGGTGAGCTTTAACCTACCACCATAATGAAATTAAAATTGAAATAAAAATTACTTGAATAAAAATTTCTTGACATTAAATAAATCTAATCTATTACATGAAATGAAATTCGCGTAGTTGAAATCGAAAACTAAATAATGAGATGTAATAGAACGGAAGAAGAGGGAAGAATATTAAAAATTCCCACATCTTTTTTTGGATAGAGAATCGTTTTATTTTATTACCTAAAATATATATATCATACATGAATCTCAATACTACTTCCAACAAGGGAGTACACAACTCTAGGTGTAACTCACTATCCAAACAAAGATTAGGGAAGGCTAATCTACTAATAAATTTCACTTGTAACCTAAGTGGCTACGGTAGTAAACACTAAAGCACTCTAAGCCCAACTTACTAGGCTTAGTGCAAACCCTTAATACTTGAATAAAAAACCCAAGTGACGCAAATTACTCAAATGGGCTTCTGATTAAAATAGACTATGAATGCAAGTGGGCCTAACCAATTAAAAGCCGAATTTTCTCAAACCCTCCATCAGCAAATTGAACGTGAATTTTAAAACTTCAGACGGTTGGCATTAGTGTTAATCTTCTCAATAATCTCCACTGGACCGACCAATCATTCGGGCTACCAACTTCTTGTTTTCTCACATAGACATATCTGTCTTTTGTAAGGATAGCCCAAATAAAGTCACCCTTCTCAAATTCCAAAAATTTCCTTGTCAACTATCTCCTTATACTTCAAAGTTGACTCCACGAGATGTTGGTTGCTGAAATTATGGACCTCCTGAAGAGTGAAGATTAGTAATGTATCCAATGTGTTTCACTAACAAGCGTCAAATTTAGAGTAGGCTTATTGCATCAATATATGGCATGTTTTAATTGAGAATTTTGTGAGAAAAAGAAAAAGAAAAAAAAAAGAAAAAGAAAAAGGAAGAAATGATTGGAAAAATAAAAGACAATAAGAAGGAATTATAGAATTTCATATGCATGTTCTTATTTGAGTCAGTTAAAAAAATAAGATAAAAAGGTATTCATTATTAGAATAATTTTTTAATTTTTTTAAATTTCATATCTTTTACTTTCTATTATTTATCATAAATAAACAAGAGAAGTAATTTTAAATCTTCTTTCATTTATTTTTCATTAACAAATCATTGATATTTTAGAGGAAAAATTTTAATGCCAAAACTCAATTAATGCTCTTTGTATTCATTGACAAAATTACCCTCATTTCCAATTGAATCTAAATTTTCTCTCCGTCTTTATTTTTCCTTATACTTAAAAAAAATCATCTCTCTCTTTTAAAAAGATTAGTCTTAATCCCTATGCACTAATTCTTAAATCTAAAATCCGTTCAATTAAGCTAACTTAATTTTTAAACTTTTGTTTTTACTATTTATCCCGTTCACAATTTACATAATCAAAATTAATTAAACAAAATTGAAATATTTGATAAATAAATTAACAAATAAGAAAATATTTATTATTTAAGGTTTTTGTGTCGTATATTTAATTTTACTTTTATATTTTTTGTAATATATAAATAATAAATTGACATTCTAACGTTTTCATGACATTAAATTCAAAAAATTTACTAGAGCCATCCTAAATAATATAAACTTAAACTTAAACTATAAAATATAAAACTTGAATAGATCATCAAATTTATAGTTGTATATCACTCTTATAAATGTGCAGCAAGCTATTCCTCTAAACTTTTTTAATATTATCTAATTTCTAATTTTTTTTCTGCATTTATATTCAATGGTAGTTCTATTATATATACATACACCAAAGTTGCAGACTAAATATAAAAATTGAGTTTAATTTTTGATAAATTTATAGTGTGATAATTTTCTACACAAATAAGTTTTGAAAAGTAACATCTTTTCTATAATTATTATTCTTTCGTATTTTATTAAATTATAAAATATGAATGCAAAAGATTATACTCTTTAAAAAGATTAAAAAAAGGGTTCAATATAGATAATATAATAGTAATAATATTTTTGATAAAAAATGTTTTAATAATTTTTTGATAAAAAATATTTTAATGATTTTTTGATAAAAAATGTTTTAATAATTTTTCTCTAAATTATAATAATCAAAATTATAGACAAATCTAAACTTTTAATAGTATAAATTTTTCTTTTACATAGTTGCATTAAAATTTCATTAATCTATAGTTCATTATTTTTCTTTTACATAGTTGCATTGAAATTTCATTAATCTATAGTTCATTAATCTATAAACAAAGTTCATAATGATAAGAAATGTTATTAGATAAAATATTACAAATAGTATTTTTATACTTTAATAGTACATTAATCATTTTTATATTTAAAATGAGAAATTTATTATTCAACTATAGAGATTTTTTTTAAGAGAGATAAAGAATAATGGGTTTAGGAGAGAGATGTTTTTTTATTTTTTATTTTTTGTGCTGATATTTTGAGTAAATTGTGACATTTTCTAAAAGCAAAATCTAAATTTCTAGAACTCCTCTGATTTATATAATCCTTGTTTACACAATCACTAATGCACCAAACACAACTTTATGTTACAACCACAAATATAATAACAACAAATGCAAACTCTATCTAAATATATATGTTTTAAAAAAAATAACATTATTAAAATTTAAACTGAAACATCTTTAATATAAATCAATATATAGTAAACAAAAAAATATTCATAAACTATAAATCAGTCAATGACTAATCTAATGTGAATCACAACTACACTTCTTTATAGTCTGTTTTGGTCTCTCCTTGGCCCTCATCTCTCCTAGTTGTGACTGTGTTAGTGGGTAAGCAGGTGGATGTTCTGTGGACTCTAATTTTTGTAATTCCCAAGAAAGTGAGCAAAATGATTAAAGTGAGAATAAAAGTGAAATATAAAATCACATATATAAAATACAAAGATTTTACGTGGTTCACCACAAGGGCTAAGTCGATGGTATTACCAGTTGTTCTCTTATTATTAAAATTTTGTGATCAATTGTACAGAAGACAAAATAAGATATTTATACCTAAAAGAAAAACCCTAAAAAATACACCAAGCACAGAGCCCATCTAAGGCTCAGTAGACATCCAAATTGGAGCGTACAACTTTTTCAGGTTAGGTAAAATGGAATCTAAGCCATATTTTTCAGACTCCATAACCCAATAGACTCCATCTGTGGATCATGCACCATAGTCTGCCCCTAAGGTAGGTTATTAGATGGCAATAGCATATATGGCTAAAAAATCCAAAAAATTTACGGGAAAAAAAAAAAAAGAAAAACAAAAAAAAGTAAGAAACCAACAATTTACACAAAAAAGAAAAATATTTCAACCAATAATTTTTCTTCCTAGGGCTAAAAATGGTTTAACCCAACCATATTTCTTCCAACAATTTCAAGCCTATAATTTTAACAATTAAATCTTTAAAAAATTAGAAAAACTAGGCAAATAATAATAATAATAATAATAATAATAATAATAATAATAATAATAATAAACAAACTCTATGCGTTCTATATGTACCATTAATCACATTTGCATATAACATATACATTTGTATGCAACATACATTATACACATTTATATATAACATTCTCTGTTTGTGTGTGTATATTCTATCTGTGTGTAGTATATATGGGCATATATAGTGGAGAGAGGGGAAGAGGGTAGGAAGCCTAACTTTGTATCTAGTATCTGTGTGCTCGGGATGTGGGGATGGAACCCTCGTCAGTCAATTTGAGGAATGGAGTAAGGGAAGCCTCGATGGTAAGTCAAGGTATCCTTGTCGTTGCAACAGTTTGAAGAAAAAACAATGAATGAAGTGAATAAAGGGAAGAGGTTTTTATTGAAAATTATAACTATATTGAAAGTACTCTTTGAAAGGGTACTTTCAAAAAAACACATTTTGAAAAAATGTTTTTCAAAAGCCTTCTTTGAAAGGGTTTCTAAAAGCACTTTTTCAAAGAGTGTTTTTGCAACTAATTGTCACACTCTGAAATCGATAACCAAGGGACCGGGAGGGAGGGCACTAAACCCACAAATAACCACATATAAGCATACAACCAACCTAAATCAAAGTGGAATCGAATTATTAATACTATATTCATCAATTGAATACTCAAAGGTTTATAATCTGTCACAAATGGGTTACAATACAGCATGCCTCAAACCCGGCCCAAAACTAAAATCCAAAATATATAAGGCATAAATAAATAATCCAAAATCAGCTACTCTACCCCATTGGTACACCATGAACATCTACCCTTGCAAGATCAACCTAGGAAGGTGAACACTAAACAAAGTGTGCTCAAAAACAAGAATATAAGAACATATTTTTTTAATCATGCAATCATTTTATAACATCCAAATATTTACTTTTAACATACTATTCCAAATAGATAGTTGCTTAGCCATTAACCTGTGGTCTTATACTAAAAATATTCATCATCTCAATCATACCTCAATATAAATATACATATGTCAAAATGATACTATGGGTTAGGTACTTTGCAAAGTTAGTCTGTGGCCACAGAGTTAAAGCCAAAAAATCCCTGGGCCTAAGCCATGGAGTATAACGGGTTCCGTAGTCTTAGCTGTACTTAACAAATCTCTAGGCTGAAGTTGTGGGGTGCAACTCATCCCGCAGTCCCATATGTACTCGTAGATCCCCAAACCTCAGTCTAGGGGTACAATTAGTTCCACAGTCCCAAATGTAATCATGGCCCTGGTCCAGCAGTCCTAGTTCATCTCATCTTACCTTAGTAGACAAATTGGTCCCGCAGTCCTTGTCCATGTCATCTATTCTTAATAGGCGAACCAGTCCTATATTTTCGATACTAATATGTGCTAGTACAAGTCGTACATATATTTTGTAGGTTTTTGGCCTACTAGCGATGCTATACCACCCTGCGTAGGTTTAGGGGTTTCGACCTTTGGGCTTTAGAACCACTCTTTCTAGTACTCTCCATGACCTCAATATCAAAATCAATATCAATTTAAACTCCTTTAATAACAACACATCATACACAAGATTGTCCTTAAATCTAGTTTCCTATGTTCAACCCTTATTTTATATGTTTTATGAAAGATAATGTCCCTCGAGCCTAAGTTTCATATTGCTCGACATATGCTTGTGCTTAAAAAAAAGTAGAAAATAACACATAAACTCACTACATCACATGCTAATAAAACATAAGATTACCCAATTTGAGAAACCTAAGTTATAAGTTGAAAATCTGCCAACTGGAGGCTGCAGTCTAGACATCATCTCGCGTCGTCCGGCTGCCAAGCAACAATAGCATTAGCTGCCTAAATTCAAAATATTGAAGATAGGCCACAGGAGGCTACCATCTGGATGCTATCCCGTACATTTGGATGCCAAAAGGCAGTAGCCTCAGTAGCCAAAATTCAGAAGCTGAAGATAGGCCACTGGAGGCTACCAACCGAACGCCATCCCCATGCCATCCGGATGCCAAAAGGGAGTATTTTGGTTTAGGGTTATTTTGTCCAAATCATGTGTAACACCATTTTCAACATGTATTCTATATGTATATTCCCTAAGCATATATTTACCTATTTTCTCATATAGCACTAAAATCAAAGATATTAGTATGCTTTACACAATTATCAAAAAATATAGATTCTAAACCTTACAAGTATATCTTTGCCATATTTTTAACATCCAATCTCAAATGTCTCATAGGGTCCATTCAAAATGAATAACACTAACTCATCTACATATATTCAAACAATCATTGTTGCAATATATGAAGAAAATAAAACTTATATGCTATCTCACCTACCTTACTGCAAATGTAGATGATCGATGCACAAATGCATAAATTCCAACTCAAGTTGGTCCTTCATCTATACGAGAACTACAGTGAAAGCTTACTCCGAGCTTCACAAAAACGAACTGGACACTTTGAAAAAACGTAGGGTGAAACCCTTCCTCTTCCCCTTCACACGATCTACTAAAAGTCCCAGTGGCTTGAATATGTATATATATATAGTACACATATCTCTTTTTATATATAAATATCAGATTTTTTCTTTTGATGGGAAAACAGTGGAGTCATGTGGGGAGGGGTTTTTATATGCCTACATAAGAAATGCACCCTTTCTCTGGCCAACCGGAACTCACAGCCACCTTTACCTACCAATAGTAATTCACATCCTCCTTCCACCTATAGGAACTAGCCTCCTATATCACCCAATAAGAGCTTACCTCTCCCCTTGACCAACAAAACATACCCAACACACACACATATATATAAATGCACACTAGCATAATAATATATACATGAATTTAAATAATATGCCATGATAAATTAAATTAGATAAAATATAAATAAATAAAAATAAATAAAAAGTTGAAAATTTTGAAATAATAAAACAAATTTAAACTATATTTTATTTCAGGTTTTTACATCCTCCCCTCCATACAAAAATTTTTATCCTCAAAAATTAAAACAATAGAAGGAACAACAAGATTACAAAAACAACTTGAATTAACGATGCCTCATATCCTGCTCACGCTCCCAAGTCAACACTTCTATCCCATGATGCTTCCACATCGCTCGAACCAGTGACATAGTCTTTCCTCGGAGAACTTACTCACGAGAATCCATAATTCTCACAGGCTTTATCTCGTAGAAGACATTTGAATCAACCTCCAGTTCTCCCCATTCCAAAAGTTACGATGGATTAGGGATGCACTTCCTCAACATAAACACATGAAACACGGGATGCACCTTTAACAACCTTAGTGGCAAAGGAAAACGATAAGCTACCTCACCAAACTGAGCCAATACTTCAAATGGCCCAATGAACCTCAAGGATAACTAACCCTTATGGCCGAATCTAAACTATCCCTTCCATGGTGAGGCTTTCATGAACACATGATCTCCTACCTCAAACTCCAACAGCCTACGTCTCTAGTTGGTATAGCTCTTTTGGTGACTGTGTTGTCTCAAGTCTCTATTTGATAACTCCAATCTTCTCCATCATCTCTCGAACGATCTTAGGCCATAGCAAAGCTGTCTTTCCCACTTCTGCCCCACAGATAGGGATCTGCATGGGCTATCATACAGTGTCTCAAAAGGCACTATCTTAATACTAGACTAATAACTGTTATTATAAGTGAACTCTAATAATGAAAAATGCTCCTCCCAACCACCTTAAAAGTCTAAAACACATGTTTATAGTATGTCTTCCAAAATATGAATGGTACATTTAGACTGCCCATTTGTCTGGGGATGATAAGTAGTACTTGGCATCAATTCCATAACCATGGCTTGCTAGAGACTATACCAGAAATGAGATACAAGATAGGGATTCCTATCTGACACAATCAAAACTAGAGTTCCATGCAGTCTTACAACTTTGGGATATACAATCGAGCCAAGCTGTTCATGGAATTAGTCAGAAAAATATGTAAGAAGTTAGCCAACTTCATCAACCTATCCACCATACCTAAATGGTGTTATGCCTACTAGGAGATCTAAGCCAATTGGTCACAAAGTCAATTGTAATATTTTCCCCCTTCCATGTCAAAACTAGCAACAATTGAAGGAGTCTCGTTGGCCTCTGATGCTCTGCTTTCACTTGCTGGCAAGTCAAACACCTGCTCACAAACTCAACTAAATCCTTTTTCATTCCCACCTAAAAGAACTGATGACAGAGATCTTGGTACATCATCGTTCCTCCAGGATGTATCGCGAACGTGAAGTGATGAAACTCCATTAAGATTACATGTAGAATTGAAACTGGACCAAACAACCTTCCTTGGAATCTCAATCCCCCATCTGATCCTGTTGTCTAACCAGTATGCCCTCATCACTGGTCATCCGTACTTGTATCCATTAGCCTTAACATCGGTACCATGGACCTCCACAGCTCTACTTAATAAGGTAGACTGAACCATTATAGAACAAAACACTGCATGGGCTTTATGGCTCAAAGCATTAGCAACTATAATGGCCTTACCCGGATTGTAGTACGGTTCAAAGTTAAAGTTCTCCATCTACTCGACCTATTTTCTATGCCTTATGGTCAGAGAAGACTTCAAATTTTATGGTCAGAGAAGACTTCAAATTTCTCCCCAAAGAGATAGTGTCTCCAACTTTCTAGTGTAAAAATAACAACTGTCAACTCAAGATCATGCACTGGATAGATCTTCTCTTGAGTGTTCAACTGTCTAGACCTATAGGCTATGTTTGTTTTGGGGATTAGGTGATAGGGTATAAGTAATACTATGGGATAATATATGGGATCAGATATAACATGGGATTAATTTTTTATGGGAGATTATTTATTTGGTGTTTGGTTGGAGGGATATAAAGTGGGATAAAAGTTATGGTTTGACATATGATGTGACCAGAAATAATTTTGAGCCTTTAGATTTTGGCGGGAAACAAATCTGGAGGTGGAGTATTATTAATACCACCACCCATGTGGGATTTCTCATCCCATGAATTGTCGGACAAGCAAGCCGAAGGGATCCACTGTCTGGCCATTCCAATTGCAAAACAAATACTTCACAATGGTGTGTCCCACGGATGATTAATCCAATCTGGTATCTCATCCGGGTGATAAACAAGGCCATAGGATACTACCCTCCCCATTTGCATCAAAACATAGCCTAATCCTTTCTTGGATGCATCATAGTACACTGCATTACCTAATCCTCTTTTTTGGAATCATTAGCATTAGAGTAGTTGTCAACCTCTTCTTTAAGTCTTGAAATGAATGCTCCAGGCCTTATCCCACATAAATTTAACCCCCTTCTGAGTCAATCTCGTCATCGGCCCAGCTAACCATGAAAAGTCTAACACAAATCTTCGATAGTATCCTGCCAACCCTAGGAAGCTATAGATTTCAACCATAGTTGTTGGTCTTAGCCAATCCATAACTGCTTCAATCTTTGAAGAGTCCACTGTGACATCCTCACCAAACACCACATGCCTGAGAAATTTCACCTCTCGAAGCAAAAATTAACACTTGTTGAATTTCGCATATAGCTGATGGTCCTTCAAGATCTGGAGTACAATTCATAAATATCTCTCATGCTCTTCATTTTATCGCAAGTAAATCAATACGTCATCAATGAAGCAACCATAAATTGATCCAAATACTTGCTAAATATTCGATTCATCAGGTCTATGAACATTATTGGTGCACTGGTCAACCCAAATGACATGACTAGAAACTCGTAATGGCCGTAACGAGTTCTAAATGCTATGTTGGGGACATTCTCTGCTCGCACCCTCAATTGTGATAACCTGACCTTAAATTGATCTTTAAAAAGCACACCGACCCCTTCGACTGATCAAATAGGCCGTTAATCCTTGATAAGGAATACCGAGTCTACGTCTGTTTAGTCTCCTATAATCAATACACATCCTAACTGTATTATCCTTTTGTGCAACAAAAGTATTGGTGCACCCCCTGATGATGTGTTTGGTCGGATAAACCTCTAAGACATTAGATCTTTAATTTGAGCCTGCAATTCTGTTAGTTCTATAGGTGCCAATTGATAAGGAGCAATGGATATCAGTTCGATCCCTAGAGCCAAGTTAATTACGAACTCCACTTCTCTTTCTGGTGGCAAACCAAACAAATCTTCCAGGAATACACACAGAAACTCACAAAATACTCGTGGCATCTTAGCCACACTTTGTTCGTCATCTTCCATTGCCAAACAAGTGAACAAGCTACAAAAGTCCACTCCTCCTTACTCGTCCAGAGAAGGAAAAGTCCGAGAACTAAAGCAGTCTCCTGTGAATTTTATCACATCCCCCTTAAGAGTGTACAAAATCACACAGCCCTGGGAGCAATCAATAAATACTCGGTAGGCAACCAGCCAATCCATTTCGAGTATTACGCCAAAACTTTCCATCTTTAGCATAATGAAATCAAATATGGACTAATAATCATCTGCTAAGGCCTTCTTTATGTCGGGGAATGCAGAAAACCCTAACATCACGAATGTAGAGTATACAAGTAATACAAAACATTTTGCCAATCTGATTTATGAGTATAAGGTCATACCTTCAAGATTTCTTTGGTTTTGTCTTGACAAATATAAACTTTGGGCATTTAATGGCTTTGATTTAACTACTCGATCAAAACCTTCAACCTTCTTCTGTATTCCCAAAAATACCTTCTTTCTTTTTCACAAGATGGTGAAATCTCCAGCAGTCTTTCGAGTTTCTTATTTTTCTTTTTAGAATGCGTTAACCCTAGCTGCCAACAGAGAGGGTATTTTATAGGGCTATGACAAAGACCAATAGAAAAATATGAAAAGGTAGATTATGATTTAATTATGTAAATTATAATTCATTCCACTAAAGAATTATAATCGCACTTCTAATCATATTCAAGGTTATATTTTTGAGCCATTAATGTTAAATACTTTTTATATCCCACGTTAAGATTTCAAATATCTATTAATTAAATTTAATTACTAACAATTTAATTTAATTGATTTCTTATTTTCCTTGAGACCATTTCACTTAATTTATTTGACCTATTGGATTCAAAATCTACTTGCAAGATTTGATACAGTAAAAAATTATAAGCTTCCTCAAGGGAATATCATCAATCCAATTTATCAGAACGTGCATTCTTTCAACTATTAATATTCACCATAGATATAATGTTATTGCCTAACTCATTGAGTTTATTGACTCATATAGTTGTAGAATTAAAGCAATAATCACCATATACACGTGTCGAAAATTAGAATTCAGATTAAGAGCATACGTAGTCATAATAAGCAAGAGGTTTAAATTATTTTATGAAGTCAGTACAAAATAATTACCTTAATTGGGTCCAGTTCAATACACACAAAATGTACTAGCACAAACAGTTGGAATTAAACCATTCCTCATAGTTAAGATAGACCTACTAAAAATCTGTCTTACAGTTCCATTGATGGTGTGTCTAATTCTATCTAAAATTGTGAACAATAGACTTGTATTCCAAAAGAATCGATGATCTAGTCTTCTGTGTGTAAGCCATACTCTACACACTAGATCAAATACTCTTTGTGAATACTAGGAACAGGCAGAAATATAATAAATCAAAATAAAAAATAACATGAAACATGTCTTTTAGTCTATATCTCTATCAATCTCCCACTTAGACTCGAAGCCATGCTTGTATACATCTAACTCCCATGCTCTCTACATATCTATCAAAAAGTTTAGAAGTTAAACTCTTTGTAAAAGGGTCTGCCAGGTTGTTCTCAGATGTGATCTTAGTCACCAGCACTTCATCTTTCTGCACGATGTCTCCTATCATACGATACTTACGCTCAATGTGTTTTTCTTTCTTATGGGTCCTGATTACACTTGGAAAGTGTAATTATAAACTCCATAACTTAGCATTAGAAGCATGCATTATTTAATAAATTTTTAAGTTTTGTTAATCTTTATCACTTATTTATTTTATTCTCTTCAATGCAGGAAAGAGGAGGAAATAATCATGATTAACAGTGATGAAGATGAGGAAAACACAACAACGAGCCCTCGGTGTCCTACAAAGAGCCCTGATTCGGATTAGAGCCAGAACAAGAAGAGAAAAACAAAGTAGGAAGTCGGAGTAGGGACGGTCCGGACCATCTCCCAGCCGGTCTGGACTACTCCAATAAAGTCCAGAAAGCATCTACATACTGTGGTCCGGACCAGTGCACCACAAATTGAAGAAATCAACACCTTGTGGTCTGGACCACTGGGTACTTTTGGGTGCCGTTTTTGTAATTTTTAGAGTTTTGAGAAGGGCTCTATGAATAGAGCCTTTTGGGGGTTGTTTTGGAAGTTTGTTCCAGCCATCGTTAAAAGTTTTTCTTTTTTAGAATTTTCTTTTATTTCTTTCGCTTCTTTTCATTATTCTTGAAGAATGTTCTTTCGTTTTCTTGGAGTTCTTGTTGGAGCGTTGTCAATTTTTACTACTTTACGCATTGTTTTGAAGTACAGTATTTGAATCTTTATTTTAATTCAATGAATGTAATTTCATATCTTGTTCTTATTTATATTGCTTGCGTTGTTTTCGATTCCATGTTAGGCTAAAAACCTAGTTCTTAATTCAACAAATCAAGGAAGTGTGGATGATTACAAATTTTGTGATGTGTGTAGACCTACGTGTATTATCTGAAAACCTACACATAGAGATCTACATTTATTAGATTTAATTTCGTTTATTTCAAAACCATTCAAAAACAAAAATCCTTGATCATATTCTTTGAAATCACTGATAAGGATTTTTGAGTCTTAAATTTTTTTTCTATATTTTTGAGATGAATAGTTTAAATCTAAAATCCTAATATTATTAAGAGAATATCTTCTGGTTTTATAATCCTGAACATGAGTACAAAACCGAGTTAGGGAGAATTTTATATGCTTTCATGAAACATCTTTCCGATTTACTTTTCTTTTACGTGAAACTTAGATCGTGCATTTAAATTACATCACATTGTAAATCCACCCGCAATTGAAAACTCTGTAATATCATAACCAAATGATTTTTTTTTTGAAGGGGACTATAATAATGAATTCATGAATTTCCTTATCCCATGTTTTTTCATTTTTTTTGAAGTATCCTAAGAGATGCAAGGGTTGGTTTACCTATGTATCTAAGGCTAAAGGGTTATAATTTTGGCTAAAACAAGAAATTTTACATAATAAGAGATTTTATAAAGGCTCCAGAGTGGCTCCAAAGATAATGTAGTCAAAGAAAAGTTACAGGCATCCAAATATAAGAAAGATGGCTTAACATCACTCTTTAGGTTCATAACACTTTGTCAGAAGCAATGATCCATACCTACAAATTAAAAGTAATTTCTTGTGCATTCAATAGCAAAGCAAAGTAAAGTGGGCACACTTTTAACCTAGATAGTTTTGGGGATTGCATAAATCAACCGGGCTCTAAGAGGGGTGCAGTCGACATGCCTATTTTGTGGGAAAGCAAGAGAACATGTGTAATGCTTGATATTTTTCATTCAAAGCAGAACTTGGCTTCTCCTATTCCCCAGTCCATTCTTGACCCTCTAATAATATCTCTCGAGAACTGAAGGATAGTGGTGGTGTGCTGAGGTTTTAGATAAAGGGAATCTTCATCACTGCTAATCCACTGGGTTCTTTGGGCACCGTTTTTGTAAATTTTAGGGTTTTGTGAAGGGCTCTATCAATAAAACCTTTTGGGGATTATTTTTGGAGTTCGTTAAGAGTCTTTTACAGAGTTTTCTTTGGTTTCTTTCACTTTGTTTCATCGTTTTATAAAATGATTAGATATGATGAACTTGTCTTAGTACAAAATAAATAAAGAGCGGAATAAGAATATTACCATAAAGCTACCAAACATGAGATGAAAACAAGCAAAGCGAAAAAGAAAATAAAAAGAACACAAGATAACATAGAAAAAGGAAATAAAGAAAAAGAATAGGTAAGAATGAGCTATGAACGTAATATAAGACAACTAACAGCATAATCATAACTCAAACTACAAGTACAAAAATAAATTCTGGGTTTTTAATGCGGGGTAGTGGGAAAACTTGTGAGAAATCATTTGGTGTGAGCATAATCTCAACTCTTCAAACCTAACTAACTATTCGTTCCCAATTTTTCCTCCTAATTATGGAATTTTCTTTTACATTGGCAAAAAATTCTCGAACAGTGTTCACCACACAACTAAAGTGAAATCGTTCCATGCTTAAACATTATCTGCCCTCAAAATTTTGGTGTAACATGAGATCCTCACCTTTAAATTGATCTATTTGCCAGAATCGCTCAATTACCACCAACTTGTAAGCCCAAGTATCATCATACTGGGCTTCGGCTTCTTTGGAAAAAAACATGTTAAGGATTACCAAGACGGAGGTGGAGACTTTATACCCTTTATTTTGTGAGCTTTTAAGCTTGATCTTTTTTTTAGGGTTTTATAACTAATAACCTATATTATTTCTTCCATCTCACTTCTTTTGAATAGCTTCATTACATTACTTTGCTTTGGTATTGAATGCACAAGACATTACTTTTAATTTGTATGTATGGATCATTGCTTTTGACAAAGTGTTATGAACCTAAAGAGTGATGTTAGACCATCTTTCTTATATTTGGAAGTCTATAACTTTTCTTTGACTACATTATCTTTGGAGCCACTTTGGAGCCTTTATAAAATCTATTATTATATAAAATTTCTTGTTTTAGCCAAAATTATAACCCTTTAGCCTTATATACATAGGTAAACGAACCCTTGCATGTCTTGAGATACTTATGCAAAATTGGTAATAAGGTGAATAAGGGGTGAGTTCGTAAAAAAAAAAAAAAAATAGGATGACAATAAAGCTTCAGTGTTTGGCATTCAAAGACTTGAAAGAAGAAAAGTTGGGGAGTACGTCATTGCATTATTATAATCCCTGGACATGCACTTTGATGTTTTCTATCCTTTTTTATCTAACTAATACCCCATGGCCTAGCTACAGCCTAGTAAAGACCTAATGAAAGACACTTATAAGAGCATTGATCTATTTCATGTGATTGATAGTAATTGTCTTGTTTATGCATTAATACATTCCTTCAAAAAGCTACGCCACACTCACTATTTTAATTCTTTCATGTCATTTTTTGATTTTGGTTTAATGCAAATATTTGATATTGCATCCATGCTTGAACCACGAGAGTAACCCTTTCGAGTGATTTTATTTGAGCGAACATTCTAGTGAGAGTTGAAGTCAAAACCATGATATTTGATTATATATGTTGATTGAATGGTAGTACTTGACATACTTAAGATTAGATGGTTGAAAAGTTGGGTGAGTTTGAAATACATTTGAAAACAATTTATGCAAGATTTTGAAGTTTAGCTATCTGTTTCATATTGAATTCGAATCAGAAGTTTTTGGAATTATTATTACCACACATTGAATTAGTTTAAGAATTTTGTGGGTAGATTCACTGTAAACCCTCACAAGACTTCACTCGTCCTCTAGGGACAAACTAGGGGTTTAAAAGGCTTGCTATACATAGCTAAGTGTAACTGTGTTTCTAACGAAAAGAGAAATAGGTAGTAATTTGCATTCATTTTAATAAAGTTATTGCTAGGGACTAGCAATGTTCGAGTTAGGGGGTGTGATTACACTTGAAAAGTGTAATTATAAACTTGTTTAATAAATTTACAAGTTTTGTTAATTTTTATCTCTTATTTATTTTATTCTCTTCAATGCAGAAAAGAGGAGGAGATAATCGTGATTAGCAGTGATGAAGATGAAGGAAAATGATAACGATGAGCCATCGGTGTCCATACAGAGAGCCCTGATTTGGATTAGAGTAAGAACAAGGAGAGAAAAATAAAGCAAGAACTCGGAGTAGGGATGGTCGAAACCATCTCCCAACCGGTCTGGACCAATGCACCATAAATTGAAGAAATCAACACACTATGGTCCATACTGTAGCAACGGGTGGTCCAGACCACTGGGTACTTTAAGGCGCCATTTTTTTATAATTATTTTGGGTTTTGAGAAGAGCTCTATAAATAGAACCTTTTGGGAATTGTTTCGGGAGTTCATTACAGCCGTCGTTAAGAGTTTTCTTGGAGAGTTTTCTTTCGTTTTGTTTGCTTTTTTTCATTATTCTTGAAGAATATTCTTATGTTTTCTTAGAGTTCTTGTTGGAGCGTTGTCAACTTTGATTACTTTACGCATTGTTTCAAAGTCAAGTATTTGAATATTTATTTAGTTCAATGAATACAATTTCATATCTTGTTCTTATTTATATTGCTTACATTGTTTTCGATTCCATATTAGGCTAAAACCTTAGTTCTGGATTTAACAAATCAAGGAAAAGTGGATGATTATAAGCTTTATCATGTATGTAGACCTAATGTATTGTGTGAAAACATAAACGTAGAGATCTACACTTTTCGAATTTAATTTTATTTATTTCAAAATCATTCGAAAAGAAAAACCCTTGATCATATTCTCTGAAATCACTAATAAGGATTTTTGAATCTTATAACTTTTTCTATATTTTCGAGATGAATACTTTAAATCTAAAACCCTAATATTATTAAAAGAATATCTTCCGGTTTTATAATTCAAAACGTGAGTATAAAACTGAGTCAGATAGAAAAACTTTATATGCTTTCATGAAAACATCTTTCCGATATACTTTTCCTTTATGTGAAACTTATAATTTAAAAGAACTTAGGATTTGACTACCCCTAGAAATTGCGTCTATAAAATATCCTCAAGTTCAAGAGTGTGCAGTATAGTTTTAACTCGATGAGAATAAGGTCAAATCCACAAGGAACCTACTGTTTCAGATGTTTCCAGAGATGAAAGAAATTCACTACCTAGTTCATAAGTAACAGTTTCAAATGTTTGGAGGTTTTGGATTGATTTCAAATTATAACTAAAATGTAAGCTACGCAATTAAACTAAATCTAGACAAAGAATTAAAATTTAGAATTTAAGGTGACAAAAAACTGAAATCAAAAGAAGGAATTCAATGAATGGATAAAATCCTTGATTCAACTTTTAATTCCGAGTACATTGATTTTATAAAATGTGTTGTACTTTTAATATACAATAAAGTGTAATAGTTAATTGCATTGAAGGTACCACACCAAGATCCAAAAGAAAACTCCTAAGCCAAATAGTCTCTTTTATAGTCTCAGATGCAACTACACACTTGGCTTCCATGGTGGAAATCAGCAACACAAGTTTGCTTCACACTCCTCCAACTAATGGCTCTACTACCTAGGGTGAACACGTATCTCGTGGTTGCTTTTCTAGAATCGTTATCTGATTGGAAGTCTGAATCCATATATCCTATAGACACAAGACTATTTGCCTGATAAACCAACATATAATCTTTAGTCCTTTTCAGGTACTTAATTATATGTTTTACTGCAGTCTAATGCTCTCGTCTAGGATTAGACTGCAATCCGCTAACCATGCCAATGACAAAACTGATATCAAGTCTGGTACATAGCATAGCATACATGAGGCTTCATCTTGCAGAAGCATAAGGAACTACCTTCATGCTTTCTATCACTTCAAGTGTCTTAGGACATTGATCCTTAGATGGAGAAATTCCATGCCTGAAAGGGAGAAACTCTTTCTTTGCATACTAAATCGGGAAAGCATTTTTTCCATATAAGTGGCTTGAGGTAAGCATATCATCCTTTGCTTGCAATTTGATAAAAGTTTAATCCATAGAATGTGACTTGCTTCTCTCAAATCCTTCATATCAAACTGTTCAGATGATCATATCTTAACTGAAGATAGCACTCTTACATCATTTCCAATGAGTAAGTTGTCATCCACATATAGCACCAAGAACACCATAGCTTTCACATCACACTTCTTGTATACACAGGACTAATCGAGACTTTGATCAAAACCATAAGATTTAATAGCTTGATCAAAATGAGTATTCTAGGATCTAGATTTTTTCTTAAGCCCACAAATGGACCTCTTAAGCTTGCACACCAAGTGTTCTTCGCCCTTTACTTTAAAACCATCTGGTTGCATCACAGAAATGTACTTGTCAAGACTTCCATTAAGGAAAACTGTCTTGACATCCATTTATCGAATTTCGTAATCGAAATGAGCTGCAATGGATAATAGAATTCGAATAGACTTAAGCATAGCTACCGGTAAAAAGGTTTTCTTATAGTTGTTCCTTTTTTTCTGAGTAAAACCTATTGCAACTAGCCTAGCTTTGAAGGTTTCCTCCTTCCCATCTACCCCTATTTTTTTTCTTATAAATACACTTGCATCTGATAGGTTTTACCCTATCGGGTGGTTCTATAAGATCCCAAACCTGATTAGAGTACATAGACTCCATTCTGATTTCATAGCATTTTGCCAAAGACCCGTGTCTTTATCCTGAAGTGCTTCATTGTAGTTACTAGATTTAGTATCTAGTTCATCAGAGATTCTGTCATATGACTCTCCAAGGAACATATACCAATCAATTAGGCATACAACCCTCCTACTATAACGAGGCACAACCTGTGACTGTGTACTAATAGTAACAAAATTTGTTGACTCTAATCCTTGTGCACTATCAACTTGCACTGGTTGTGAAACGATGCATAAATTGTATCCATTTGTACTGGTTCAGGGTTAGTCGGAGTCCCAAAGCTTCTCCCATTATAAAATGATAACAGGAAGTTAGGGAACTCATTCTCTTGTGGTGTTTCTTCCTGTACTATTGGTATTGAAGGAGATAGTCTGGTTTCATTACCTCTCAACTCTTCTAGAGCAATTTTACTTTTGGGCTTGTGGTCTATAATATAGTCGTCTTCTAAGAATCAGGCCTTGGTGCTAACAATGACCTTCTGATCCTTGGGATACCAAAACAAAGCACCTTTTGTTCCCTTAGGATATCCAACAAAAAAGCACATGTCTATCCTTGATTCCAACTTATTTGGTTTCCCTTTCAGTACATGTGTTGGATAATCCCAAACCAGAACATGTCTTAGACTAGGTTTGCACACAGTCCAAAGTTCTGTCGGTGTCTTAGGTACTGACTTAGATGGTACCAAGTTGAGAATTTATGCAGCTGTCTCTAATGAATATCCCTAAAACAAAATAGATAAGTATGAACAACTCAACATAGATCTGACCATGTCCATAAGAGTCATATTCTTTCTTTCTACTTCACCATTCTACTGTGGCGTACCAAGTGCAAACAAATGGGATTCAATCCCAGCATCTGATAAGTAATCCGTGAACTCTCCTAAGAGACACTCCCCACCATGATCGAACCGTAGTGTCATGCTACTTTTATCATGAAGATTCTCCATTTCTACTGACCGACCCTAAAATGTGTTCGGGTTTTTACCTCTCAAGTGCAAGAGGGTAGTCGTAATTTTAAACTCGGTGAGTCCAAGGTCGAATTCATAGGGAGCCTATGTTATTTAATTTTTAGGTTACGAATGGACTTTGAGGTTGAATGTAAAAGAGGTTTGGTGTTCAGTTTCACTAAGACTTAGAATTTAACAGAAATAAAAACAATAAAAATAAGTAAAATTAAAACTAATGATTAAATTACCGTTACAAAATAACTTTAATAATTCAATTGAATTTCTATTTCCTTGTAATTCAGAATAAATTGGAAAATAATTTAATCTAGCTAAATTACTATGATAATCAGAGTCGATTAAGGAAATCAATAAAGAAGAACTTCTTGATTCAACTTGCAAGTCAGGGTAGTTCACTACTTTACTCTGGGATGTTTATTTTCAAACTTGAAATTCTATTTTGTTTGAAAATTATTAAGAACATTCGAATCAAAAACTAGTACCAGTGATTTCAAGCGAATATGGTTAAAGATTTTTGCTTTCGAAAGTTTTCCAGACAAACAAACTCAAAGTTTTACTCGAAACCTATTTATAATCTTATTTAAAATTATGTAGCAAGTTAAAATCGAAAACCCATACCAGTGATTTCAAACAAATGTGGTTAAAGATTTCCGTTTTTTGAATGTTTTCGAAACAAGGTAAAATAGATTTAAAAACGGTAGATCTTTACGCATGTACTTTCGAGACCCATGCGAAAGCTGTACGTAGATCCCAGAGTATTTTCATGAACTACCCATTCTTGATTCCTTGAATCAAGAACTAGGGTTTTTACGCTAACATTATTTTAAATGAAATGAAAGCAATAAAAATATAAATCATCATTCGTTCTATTAATTGAAATCTAAAAATCATATCTTAAAATACTTGAACGAAAGAAACTTACACCGAAATCAATTCTGAAAAAGCATAGCTAAAAAGAAGTGCAGTGAAAAGCAAGAACACATCATACGAATCCATAAAGCTCTCAAAAATAATCTAAAAACTCTCTTAAAATGTTCTCTTAAACAAAAATATGAAAAGAATGAAAGTATGTAGTTCTTCCAAGCAGCGGCTCAAAGGGTATTTATAGGCCATGCACAAAACCCTAAACAAATAACCAAAATCATAGAATCTCATGTATCCCAGGTGCCCAGACACCCAGATGGGGTGTCTGGACGGCAGTAGCTCCATGTTCCAATTTTTGTCTTCTGTGGTCCTGAGGGTGTCCAGACACCTCTGCATGCAAGTGTTCCCAACTTCTGCTACAATTTTGACCATGAATAAGATAGATTTAGGCTTCAGCTAAACCATAAAATTGTAGATCTTCAAGTATTCTTTCTAATTCAAAAAGAATCGCATCAATCGGAGTTGTGAGTGAAAAGTTATGGCTGGAAAACAAACATGGTGTCTTGTTGGACACTTGTAGTGGTTTGCACATTTAAGCTCCAAATTCCCTTTTTCTTGACTTTTTTTCCTTCCAAACTCTTACAAAACACACGAAAGCAATATAAATACTAAAATTATAATAAAAAGTGAATTTTAATTGATAAAATGTTCAAAGGAAGAGTGTGAATTGATGTTAAGATCAATAATGATTGCGAGCAATCACATCCCCCAGCTTAAACATTGCTAGTCCCTAGTAATGCTTTGGATTGAAATGAAATGCAACTACAATCCTATTTCTCTTTTCGTTGGAAGCACGGCTGCACTTAGCAAGTGCAGCAAGCCCTTTAAACCCCTAGGTGTTCCCTAATGGACGAGTAAGGTCTCGTGAAGGTTTGCAGTGAATTTACCCATGAAATTCTTATGATGTAGTCTCAAAGTGTGTAAAAAAAAATGATTAAGATCAAAGATGATTCAATTTCAAGCCCAACAAGTCACAAAATCCAAATACCATGTGTAATTCCCAAGTGCTAAGAATAAATGCATGGGCTATCAGAATCGGAAGAGCATATATGCAAAATTGTTTCATTCATTCAAAAAGGTCTCAAGAGCATAAACAGAGCTTGGTTTTGACTTTAAATACTCATAAGGTACCACTCATAGAAAGAAGTTCCCTCATCAAGGGTTCACACATACCTATTAGCATATGATGCTATTCTAGTTGCACACAACCCCATAAATAAGTAATTGAATTGAATTGAAGTTCAAAGTGGATAGCTCATAACAATGTTTTAATGCATATAAGAAATCATACCACACAACCTACATAAGACCACTATATGCTCCATACAAGAGTTGCTTGCTTAGAATCCACTAGGTCTTTATTTTG
>QLOD02000029.1:18573851-18617648 GCA_003260245.2 Sideroxylon spinosum | reverse complement strand
CTATAGTCTTGATCAAGTAGAAGTGTAAAGGCCTCAAGAAAAGTTATCCAAATACTTTTAGAAGTCTAAAACGAGTTTAATCCAAACAAGCAATAACACAGGAAGACCGCATGAAGCACGCTCTGAATCGTGGGAAAAAGCCGAGAAACGCCTTTAGAAATTGGCCTTACTTGAAGGCCGCGGGAAGACGGCTCGAGCGCCCTTCTCACGCCCTTCCCATGAAGTGTAATTTTTCAACTCGAGACTCTACTTGTTATACCCTAATTGATCCAGGTCTTGCTATGTATATAAGGGATGTACCTAGAGTTAAAAATACAGTGAGAGAACATTCATTAGAGGGTGCTAAATAGTTTCAAGGTTCTCTCAAATTGCTTAGCCAAGCTTTCCAATATTTTAAAGTTTAATCCGAAGGAGTTCAGATTTGTGGTTCGTGATCGCTGAGGATTCAGCACGTTGAGGATTCAACAAAGCTACTAAGGAGTCAATATTGTGCCTTCGAGGAGTCGGAGGGCTTTCGCTAGAGGAGTTGGTGCATCGAGGATTCGAGTAAATGTCAAACAGAGTATAGAGTCGAGGAGTCGATCTATTGAGAGTTTTGAGATTGTAACCAACATTTGATTTTGGTGAAAGTTTTTGGAGGAGTTTCCTGTGTGGATTTCCTCGCCATATATATTGCCTTCAACTTTCAAATATTTGTGTGATTGATTGTTTTGGGATATCTAGCACAGTACATGTATGAATTTTCAGCATCAATGAGTACTTATTGGGAATGAAATGTATATTTCCACTATATATTTCATGTTACAAGTATCCACTTGAAATCTCTACGACTCGTTGCATGACTTCTTTCAAGCACTTGCTCGAATCCTTGACACACCTAGACCAAGGGGAAACAAACTTTCAAACTCCTTGGAAAATGAGAAGACTCAATAAAGAGTAAAGAAAAACAAGAGAAAGACTGATAAGCTCATAAAGAAAATTCTCTCATAAGACTTTATAATATGCCACATCAATTCCACTTGTACATTGAGTTTTGGTGCATATATATGGACTTACAAAATCCTATTCCAACTAAGAATCAAATATATGAATAGATTTCTCAACAAAAAAAAAAAAAATCAAAATCTTCATAATATTGGAAATCTTCTTCTGGAAATTCCCCAAGTGTTAGTGGACTCTCTAAGATTTAGAAATTTGTACAATTCTTCCTTGACCTACAAAAACTCAATCTTCATTCAAAGTTCTTCGTTGTTTAGGTTTCCTAATTATATCAGCAACATAATAGGAGAGTTGATTCTTGTTTGATTTGGAAACTTAATCTTTATCCGATCAAGAAACTCAACCTATAAATGAAAATAATGTGCCAAATGGCCTCATTTAGCTTTTTATATGTGTAAGAATAGTGGGATCTTTAACTATACATGAATGAGTATCTATTGGGAATGAAATGTCTATTTCCACTATATATTTCATGTTACAAGTACCAACTTGAAATCTCTACGACTCTTTGCACGACTTCTTTCAAGCACTTGCTCGAATCCTTGACACACCGAGACCAAGTGGAAACAAAGTTTCTGACTCTTTGGAAAATGAGTAGACTCAACAAAGAGTAAAGAAAAACAAGAGAAAGACTGATAAGCTCACAAAGAAAAATTCTCTCTCATCAGACTTTATAATAGGCCACCTTAATTCCACGTCTACATTGCATTTTGGTGCATATATATGGACTTACAAAATCCTATTCCAACTAGGACTCAAATACATAAATAGATTTCTCAAAAAAAAAAAAAAAACAATCAAAATCTTCATAATATTTGAAATCTTCTTCAGGAACTTTCCCAAGTGTTGGTGGATTCTTTAAGATTTCAAAACTTGTACAATTCTTCCTTGACCTACAAAAACTCAATCTTCATTCAAAGTTCTTCGTTGCTTAGGTTTCCTAATTATATCAACAACATATTAAGAGAGTTCATTCTTGTTCAATTTGGAAACTCAATCTTTATCCGATCAAGAAACTAAACCCATAAATGCAAATAATGTGCCAAACGGCCAAATTAGCTTATGTGTATAAGAATAGTGAGATGTTTAACTATGCATGAGTGAGTATCCATTGGGAATGAAATGTATATTTCCACTATATATTTTATGTTACAAGTACCAACTTGAAATCTCTATAACTCTTTGCACGACTTCTTTCAAGCACTTCGTCAAATCCTTGACACACCGAGACCAAGTGGATACAAAGTTTCTAACTCCTTAGAAAATGAGCAGACTTAATAAAGAGTAAAGAAAAACAAGAGAAAGACTAATAAGCTCACAAAAAAAAATTCTCTCTCACAAGACTTTATAATATGCCACTTCAATTCCACTTGTACATTGCGTTTTGGTGCATATATATGGACTTACAAAATCCTATTCCAACTAGGACTCAAATACATAAATAGCTTTATCAAAAACAAAAATCAAAATCTTCATAATATTCGAAATCTTCTTCAGGAAATTTCCTAAGTGTTGGTGGACTCTTTAAGATTTGGAAACTTATACAATTCTTTGTTGACCTACAAAAACTCAATCTTCATTCAAAGTTCTTCATTGTTTAGGTTTCCTAATTATATCGGCGACATATTAGGAGAGTTGATTCTTGTTCGATTTGGAAACTTAATCTTTATCCAATCAAGAAACTCAACCCATAAATGCAAATAATGTGCCAAATGGCCTAATTTAGCTTATGTGTGTAAGAATAGTAAGATATTTAACTATGCATGAATGAGTATCTATTGGGAATGAAATGTATATTTCCACTATATATTTCATGTTACGAGTACTCACTTGAAATCTCTATGACTCTTTTCATGTTACCTGTGACAGGATTAGGTCTACATAGCTCTACAAAAGGCAAGAAGGAGTATAAGCTTCAGAAGATGAGATAGTAGGTGTCTGCCATCTAACTATGGAAGATAGGAGTATGAGCACCAGGAGTGTAAACTCCACATGGGTGAATATGGTTCTATCACCAAAAGTAAAAACTCCATATGGGTGAATATAGTATTGTCACTAGGAGTAAGACTCTATATGAGTGAAGATGGTATTATCAATAGGAGTAAAGACTCCATATGGGTGAAGATGGTATTGTCCTTAGGAGTAACAAATCCACATAGGTGAATATGAGATTATCACTAGGAGTAAAGACTCCACATAGGGGAAGGGAGTACAAACACTAGGACTATAAAACCCACATTGGTGTAAGGAAGACAGTGACCATGAGTATAAATTTCACATGGGTGATAATAGTATAAACACTAGGAGTATAAACTCCACATGGGTGTAGGGAGGACGGTCACCAAGATTATAGACTCCACATTGGTGACATGAGTACAAATTCCACATGGGTGTAAGGAGAGCAGACACCAGGAGTATAAGACACCACATGGGTGTAAGGGAAAGCAAACATAGGAGTATAAACTCCTCGTTGGTCTGAGGGAAAGTGGACACCTGACACATAAACTCCACATGGGTGTAAGGGAAAGTAGACACCAAGAGTATAAACTCTACATGGGTGTAAGGGAAAGTAGACACCAAGAGTATAAGACTCCACATAGGTGTAAAGAAAATAATCTCCAGGAGCATAAACTCTACATGGATGTAAGGGAAAGCAAACACCAAGAGTATATAAACTCTGCATGAGTGTAAGGGAAAGCAGACACCAGGAATATAAGACTCCAATGGGTGTAAGGAGTAGTCAGTGTTAGGGACTTAAACTAAGGAGTGGGCTCTACTCTGATGAGGAGCTCAACTTTCAAGGATGCACTCCGCATAGGTGAATGAATATTTATCATTTGGGAAAGGAGCGTAGCTTAAATCAAGATGATGTTTAGTACGATCTAGCATAATAACATAGCATGACATGGCATGGTAAACATGGACAGCATGCAGAATGATATGGCATGGCAAATATGATATTTAGCATGGCTATACATGATGATATGGCATGGCATTAGGATTTTGGTCAATATCATACATTGGGCATAACCCAATCTTAAATTATGATCCAGATACCTTTCATTGACAAAGGATTTATTTACAAAATTAAAACTATTCTATTATAATTATGTAAACAAAATTAGATTGAAAGAATAAAATTTCTAGAGAGAGAAAGTTATACTGAACTTTAAACTCTAGACCGAGGAAGGTTTGAAATTCTTCTCGAACATGAAACTCCTTCAAATGGATAAATTCAAAGAGAGAAAAGAGGATGGCCGAATAAGTTAGGAGGGCTGGCTCTTGGAGAGGAGAGGAGCTATTTTTCAGTTGGGAGAAAAAGAAGAAAGGGACCTTGGAATTTTTCCTAAAACTCCATAGAAACAACTCCTAGTGGCCGGCCTCAAACGAGAGGGAGCCAGATGAGGAAGAAGAAAAGAGTAAGAAGGATGGTTTGAGGGATGAAAAAAATGGAAGGGGTGGCCACCTATTTATAGACTTTTGTGGTGCCAAAAGGTTTATATATTAGGTTAATCAAACAAGTTTGTATAACCTAATAATCAAACAAGTTTGTAAGACTTAAAGGGCAAACAAATTTGTAAAACAAAGTATTCAAAAATATTTGCAAAACTGATTTTACAAACCTCCTTGATAAACAAGATAAGAAGACAAGTTTGAATAACTTTCTAAATAAAAGAGTTTACAAAACAAGGTTAATGAACAAGCTTAAACATCAAAATATGCAAAAAAAGTTTGCAAAATGCCCTGAAGGTAAAAAGATTTGTGGCAGGAAGGAATTAAGGGCCGATTTGGCCTGAACCCCTCTTTTGGGCCAAGTTTCGAAAAGTTCGGACTTCCCATGCGAAGGGTCGGACCATTTTAAGATCTCTGGTGCAATTTTTGGGAGCTTCTAGGACCTTTTAGACACCTTTTAGAGAGATTTAGACCATTTAGGTCAAAATTTGGTCCAATTTTGGAGACTCGAGGTCGAGCTATGTTCGTTTTAAAGTTGTTGCTCTGAAACAGGTTGAAACAGAAAATGGGTCAGTCAATCCTTTGACTTAACCATAAAGGCGCCACCAAGCTGACTCCTCCATCTATTTTTGGGTATGAAGAATCAAAAAATACAATCTGTAGGTCTTAAGGACATTTTTAGGAGTCCTTAAAATGCAAAATAAAATTGAGTCAAGGGTTTGGTAAGACCTCCTAAATTTTGAGTTAGCTAGTCCTAGCTATGCCATTACCCTGGGGGATGAAACCTCAAAATTTGTGTGTAATTTGGGGCTTATCGACTTTGTCTGAGGTCTTAAATTGTGTCTCGGGTGCCAATAGCTTCCTTTTTGCCAGTAGGAGCCATTTTGAGTTGACGGAGCCTGGATGACCTCTAGAGCTGCATCTTAGCTTCTTTAAGGTTTGTTCTATGTTCTCCAGGATGTCTTAGGATGTTTTGTGTCTGTTGAGGGTTTTTGGCTTGATCTGGGTATTCCAATCGATGCCATCCTCTGGGTACATCAGTAGAGACTGTTCATGATTTTTGGACCTAATTGGCCTTTAACTATGGAATTTGGCTCTCCTATTGATATAGGAGTTGTTTGTTTGCTATCTTGACATGCTTATGCAATTTGATGGCCTTCTACCTTGATCTGAGTCTTTTGTTTGGCTTCTTAGCTCCATGTGTAGAACCCTCATTTTATTGATTATTTCCTTTTGTTGATTTATGGCACTTTACATATCCTACAATTAAGAAAACTTAATCAGTAGAGCACCATTCAAATAAAAACATTAAATAATGTAAATATTAAAGAGGGGGCAAAAATGGAGTGTCGATAACTACCCCTCTTTTTCTACCTTTGCCTTCCTAAGGTAGAAAACGAAGAGAAGGAAACCTAATTTTGCCCCCCTTGGACGTTAAAAAATAAGAAAGAAACAACCTTGTAGCCTGATCGATGCCTCGCCCTTGGGTGGCTACAAGGGTTGGCTTCTTTATTTGATCCTGAAAGGAAATCTCAAAAATTACATTAGTAATTGATTATTTAACTATGAAAGATTATTACTTGCAAGTGGACCTAAACTAATCACTAACCTGGAAAAAAAGGAGTACAAACTTCGAGGCCGACTCTGATTCTTGTGATGATAAGAAAAAGACTTCAGAAGGGCAGTGCCAACTACAAGGTTAATATTAAATCTGGTCAAGCCAAAAATAAAATTTTGAAAAGGGAGTACCAGACTTCGAGATTGACTTTGAATCTCATGGTAAACACAGAATTACAAAAGGGAACTATAAAACTCCAGGGAATAAGGGGTATAGACACCATGAGTATAAACTCCGTAAGGTAAAAAGAATATGAATACCAGGAGCATATACTCCACAAGGGTGAGAAAGATATGAATCACCAGGAGTAAAGACTCCACAAGGGTAAGACAGATATGAATCACTAGAAGTAAAGACTCCACAAGGGCAAGAGAGGTGAATCACCATGAGTATAAAATCTACAAGGTAAAAAGAATATGAACACCAAGAGCATATTCTCCAAAAGGGTGATAGAATTATGAATCACGAGGAGTAAAGACTCCATAAGGGTGAGAGAGATATGAATCACCAAAAGTAATGATTTCACATTTGTAAGAGAGGTGAATCACCAGGACTATAAATTCCATAAGGGTGATAGGGATATAGATCACTAGGAGTATAGACTCCACATGGGTGAAAGAGATGAATCACTAGGAGGATAACCTCCACAAGGGTAATAAAGATAAGGATTACTAAGAATATAGACCCCACATGGGTAAGAGAGATGAATCACCAGGAGTATAAACTCCACAAGAGTGAGAGGTATGAATCACCAGGGGTAAAGACTCCATAAGGGTAAGAGAGGTATAAATCACCAGGAGTATAAGACTCACAAGGTGATAGAGATATGGATCACCAGGTGTATAGACTCAACAACAGTGTCAAGAGTTTGAATCACCAGGACTATAGACTCCACAAGGTTGAGAGAGGTGAATCACCAGGAGTGTAAACTCGATAAGGGTGATAAGAGATATGGATCACCAAGAGTATAAACTCCACAAGGGTGAGAGAGACGAATCACTGGGAGTATAAATTCCACAAGGGCGATAGGGATATGGATGGCCAGGAGTACAGACTCCACAAGGGTGAGAGAGATGAATCACTAGGAGTATAGACTCCACAAGGATGATAGGGATATGGATCACCAAAAGTATAGACTCCACAAAGGTGAGAGAGATGAATCACCCAGAGTATAGATTCCACAAGTGTGATAGGGATATGGATCACCAAAAGTATAGACTCCACAAAGGTAAGAGATGAATCACCAGGAGTATAATACTCCAAAGGGTGAAAGAGATATGTATCACTAGGAGTATAGACTCCACAAGGTTACGAGAAGTGAATTGCCAGGAAAATTCCATAAGGGGTAATAGGAGATATAGAACACTAAGGGTATAGAATAAGGGTAAGGGAGAAGAATCACTTGGAGTATAAACTCCACATGGGTGAGAGGGATATGGATCACCAGGAGTATAAACTCCACAAGGGTGAGAAAGATGAATAAACAGGAGTATAAACGCTATAAGAATGGTAAGGATATAGATCACCAGAACTATAGACTCCAAAAGGATAAAAGATAAATCACTAGGAACTGAAACTCCACATAGGTGAGAGAAGTATGAACCACCAGGAGTTAAGACTCCAAAAGGGTGAGAGATATATAAACCACTAGGAGTGTAAAACTCCACAAGGGTGATAGAGATATGAATCATAAGGAGTATAGACTCCGCCAAGGTGATAGGTGTATGATTCACCAGAAGTATAAACTCTGGAATGGTGAGATAGATGAATCACCTGAAGTATAAACTCCACAAGGATAATATGGATATGGATTACCAGGAGTATAGACTCCACAAGGGTGAAAGAGCTAAATCACCAAGAGTATAAATTCCACAAGAATGATAGGGATATGGATCACCTGGAATATAGACTCTATAAGGGTAAGAAATGAATCACCAGTAGTATAAACTCCATAAGGATGAGAGATGTAAGAATCACCAGGAGTTAAGACTTCAAAAGGGTGAGAGAGGTAAAAACCACCAAAAATATAAGACTCCACAAAGGTGAAAGGGATATGAATCACCAGAAGTATAGACTCCACGAGGTACTTGTTATTGTTCAATTACCTCACTCAAAAAGGTAAATTACGATTAAGTGATTTGAGTAAGTAAATTAAAACAAACTTCCCCCAAATGCAAGGTGTGGTTGTAGCACAATAAACTGGTGAGTACCTGGTCGATTTCCACAGGGATCTAAGGAGCAAATAGGTGGTTGATTCTAATGGTTTAAAGTAGTAAAAACATGGCTCACATAAATTGAAAACAAAATGAAAATCTGATTTAGTAGTGTTGATGGTTTTGGAGATATGAGTTAAATTTAACTAAAGTTTGATATTAAAAATTTGGGCAAGACAAGTTAAGTTTATATCCAAATCAATCTCAGATGCTTAGAGTTTGAAAATCATCAATTCAACTTGTTCTAATTTTTGGAGAAAATGAAGTTCAATTGAAACAAGCCGTGGATCAAACAATTGATGTGCATAATCTATCTTTAGAACCATTAAAATTCTAAGTCTAGCAACCCACATGTAGATTTGCCATGAGAGCTCTAAGTTAAGCAATTTATATGAACTAATCGATAAAATATACAAATCATTATAAATCGGACCTTGAAACAATAATTGCTAAAGCAATCAGAAACAAATTGAATTGGGAATTGAAGAACTCAGATTGTATACATGAGGTGTGGCATCTTGAGACTCATCGGATAGAATAGTATCCTTACCTTGGCCCAAGAAGAATTCAGCTGCTTATGCTAAGTAAACTAAGAGCAAATGTGGAAAATGAATTGAAGAACATTGAATGCTGAAATTGAAATTACTTTAGAATTCAAATCCAATTACAATACTTAAAAAGTGAAATTGAAAACTCAAAGTCTAAGCTGAAAATAGAATGAAAAACCAGAGCTCCTTTCTCTACCAAAATTCTCTCTTCATAGTTAGCTCTCCGTTCCATAATGAAAGCATATCCCCTGGTCTGCGTGTCTATCCCATTATTTCAACTCCATATCTTCTCTTTCTCCTTCTCGAGGCTTTTCTTTTCTGTTAAAGTAAACCACCATCTCTAATGATAGATTTGCCCCTTTCTGATTTCAGGAATCTCTTCACTTGGTCAATTAAGGACACCTGGAAGACATTGCTGAGAAAGAATCACTCATTCGAATGCTTTGTATTGTATTCAAATATGCATTTCTCTTTAAAATTTTAATTTACTCTTCAAGAGTATTCCAATGAGCCATTTTCATATTTGAATGCATTTTCCTTCTTCCAGAAATCTAGGATGATGATTTTGAATGCAATGAAAATTCTTCATTGTTCTCAAATGGAATTGATTAGTTGTTGTATGCACTATGATATATTCAGTATTTCTTCTTATCTCTCAATGCAGCTCAAATTGATTTTATTTGTGCATAAAATCAACACATGCTCCAAATTGGAGTAATGAGAATGAGTTCTGCATAAAACACAAATTCCACATCATTTATATGCTATAAAAAGGTGTAATTAAATAGAATAATATGTAACAATTTAAGTCCAATCACACACCCCCTAACTTCAACGTTACTAGTCCCTAGTAATGCCTTAAGTAAAGTATACAAGAAAGCTATTTTATTAAAAATCAATAGAAATTTTGTTTTGTTTTATTTTTTGTTTTATTTATTTATTTAAAAAAAAACAAATCCACTTTCGTAGGAACTCACGACTATACTTAGCTCGTACAGTAAGCCTTTTCAACCCCTAGGTTCCTTATAGTGGATGAGTGTAGTCTTGTGAGGGTTTGCAGTGATGATACCCACAAACATCAATTTTGTTTTAAATGAATGGCAAATCATAGTCATAGAATGTTAATTAATACCATGAGCCAAGAAATTTAAGATCAAGGTTTAAAATATCAAATTTTATATGATATGTGAAACTTGCTAAGCATTTGAATTAAACGTAAGAGTTTAGCTCATGAAATTATTGATTCAACATAAATCTCTAAAGTCTACTCTATTCTGAATTTTGCACCATACTACCTCCCCAAGTTTTGACTTCAATTCTCACCTTGAATATCGCTCGCAATCAAAATGAAATACATAAGGTTTCACTCAAGATGACCCTTTTGTAGGAGTAAATGTACATCAAATTCTAGAAGGTAGCATCCATACGTCAAGAACGATTATTCAAGAAAGAAAAAAACTTGGCATAACTCCATGAAAGAATGATGTAAAAGGAGTGATTACTAAACTTCACTAAGCCTCTTGACATTTAAAACTCTACAACTATTCATCAATCCACCTGAATCAATTAGGACATTTTCTAGGTTGTAATGGGGGTCATTGGGTAAAATGTGGTTTTCCGAAGAAAATGATAAGAAATTCAAAAATCTTTTTGGAAAGCACTTGATATTGATGTTCTAACCTCCTACTTCTTTTCCTAAATTGTATTAGTTTATTTCTTAGAATGTGTAAAACAGAAATTGAATAAAAGAGATTTTTTTTTTTTTTGGTAATCTGAAAATCTGATATTTTTATCTTTTTGAATTCTTCTATTCCTCAGTTTCTTTCTCAAATATTCAGACTTCTTCTTCTCAACCCCCCCTTTTTTTCATCTTCACACCTTATTCTCCTTAGTTTCTTTACCTCATTTTACTAGCACATTCCCAAAAGATATAAAAATAAGGAGGGCTTGAGAGCATTCACTTAAAGGTTAAGGGAATTATGCAGTGAAAAGAAAGAAGTATGAATGCTCACATAAGGCTCAAACTTGGTTGTTCAGGTAATGTTCATGAACAATGAGAATTTAAAGGCTCAATTTTAGAAAAGATGGCCTAATATCATTTTTTAGGTCTCTTTCAAAATAGTCATAAACTATATATATGAAACATCAAGCTAGGTTCTTCATCACTCCTTTAAACATCCAACGCAAAGTAATGTTGTTGGAGTTATTGAATAAAAATGAAAGAAAGAACATCAAATCTATAAAGGTTTCAAAATGAATGGAATACTCTCATGAATAAAGCTAGAAGGCTCAAAATCTCTATCAGGGTCAAGTCTCCACTATAGTGGGAAGTAGTAAAATACATCATCCATTCAAGAGTTTTGTTTATCAGTGTTTAGGTTAGATAAACAATTCAAAAACCAAATCTATTCACAAATCAATTCAGCAATTAAATCTATGCAAGCTAAACATATTAACAAATTTCAAATTCTAAAACTTAAGATTCAAATTTCAGCAATTGGCATCAATGAAAATTCCAAGCTATAAATCTACATTCATTCAAAACACGAAGTTTCATTTTGAAAAGAAAGAAAACACAGCATCAACTTATTTGTTCAACCAAAAATTCCTACAAAACATCATTCGTTTCATGCCAATTTTGTTAAACAATCATCAAAACAAACTATTCTATCCTAAATTCAACAAAACATGGCTTAAGATCTTTCTAAGATTCCGTACACTGATCCTAATATGTGACCCAAAACAAAACATAATCTTGATCATATGGTTTCCTTAGTCCTCTTCATGATCCTAAGCAGCTTCAAATTCTTTCGGGGAAATAGGTTCATATAATCCCTCTAACATTTCCATTACTTTCTCATGATTCTCCTCTTATTGATCCTTTAATTTTTTCATCTCAACAATTAACTTAATCTGCTTCCCTTGAACATCCTTTACAATTTCATACAAATTCTGGATAGTAATTGTTTCAGCCCATTCTTCCCCTGCTAGTTATACCATCACAACCCTTCTTCCTAGCTACCCTTGGCTTCTTTTTACAAAAGTCTTTGCAATTCTAGATGCAGGTTTAACAATCTCCATTCTAGCCCTTCCTCTGACCCCATGATTCTATACAATCTTAGTTATTAACCCCCCAAACGGCAATCCTGAGTTTACTTTAGGTTTCTCCACAACTGATACAATGGTTTCCTAAATGTGCTTGGTTAGATCAATAGGGATGTCTAGGAGCAATATTCCTATGAATTCAGCTTAGGGAAATGTTACTAATGAGATATAAGCATGAGGGAGAAATTTAGACCAGACCAGCAAATGCAGAACATTACATTTGGGATTATGATCGGCTTTAGACGTTCAGGCTCTCCATTAAGCTTGAGGATTTCCTATCAATAATTTGGCCAAATTCTCCTTTCTTAATTGTTCTTTCCACAATTCTTGCTGTTATGCAGTTGCAGCAAGAATATTTTCTATTGGTAGTGCACCAGCCCTAGCAATCATCTCAGCGGTCAACACTAAGGTTTTCTTTCTTACTTCAGTTCGGATCTCACTCTCCCCATCCTCGAGCATAACAGCATTTCAGTAAAATTTCTTAACTAAGGGCACAATAGCCCTCTGACTGATACTCACCCACTCAAGCCATCCTCGGGTCACAATCATTTCCATCAAGTCATAGGGGTGGTCTACGTAATTATCTCAATTAATACCCCTTTCATAGAGAGCTACTCTCTTACAATACCTATCAGAATACCTCAACTTAAATTTTAAGTTTGCAAAATAGGGATTTGAATATGGTTGCTTAGGAATGGGTATATGGGGAGCCTCCAATTCCAGCACAGAGGTATTAACAATGACCTCACCAGTTACTTATTCATGCTCGAAAGGTGTTTGAGGTTCAATATCTGGTAAAGGGGGTGGTGTAGGCTCAGATAATCCTATCTCTATGGGTTCAGAATCAATAGAAACAGACTTTGTACTTTAACATTGCTCCCTCAAATGCATGCTCACTCTCATTGGCATTTCAGGCCCAGATGCTCTATTCTTCCTCTTCAGAGGCATGACTTCTTTGTACGAAGTGCCAATCACATGCAAACCCTAGCTTCCAAATTTCCTAGGTTCAGAAAGTTCAATGGACTGTTGGATAGCTTCAAATCGGGGTAAATGGAAGGAAATAGTGGAATGTGTATGAGCTATGCACTATTAAACCATTTGGTCGAGGGTTTGGGGTATCAAATGAAAGAAACATCTGCTGGGTCACTCAGTATCTATATATAGGGTTGTAACATATTCCAATCACCTAAACCCGTATTCAAATACCATCCTCTAGAACCTGGTGCTTTAGTATCTACAGATCAGAATCTATGACAGCTTTGAAAAAATACTCAAGCCATGTTTTTTTTTTATTTCTAAATTAATTTCCGAAAACATCTAATACTACAAAAAATAATATAACAATGACAAAAATTTTCAAAAATATTTCAATTATTTTTCATTTTTTTTTTTTTTACCAATTCGCAAGCTCAAAGTGACAAAAATTCATATCCAACTTCAAACAATGTTAAGCATATAATTCAACTCCATTCAGCAAATTTCAAACAAGACCTAGTAACCAAGTTATCAAACATGCTCAGATTATATCCCTCTTAACTAAAAATATGCATTGTCCTCAATGTAAGACCAAGGCAAGAAATGAAGGTCAGAGGGAGAAAAAGTACCTAATAAGCTTAATGAAGCATACTTGATTTGATACACATGAGCTAAAAATCTAGAGTATTGCCAATGCAATTTCCACCCAACTTTGTTAAAGCATCATACTCAAAGAAAAACCCATGTGGATGTTACAAAAGTTTAACCCAGAATATATCAATGAAATCCCATTAATTATGCTCAAGAATAGAAAAATTTACAAAGAAAAAAAAAATTGTCCCACCGTACTTCTTCCAACTTGTTCAAAGATAATGACAGAACTAAAAATTGATTTTATACAAACTCATACCTTGTGAACATTACCAATGTGGTTGCAAATTTGAAGAAATGCTCAAACTAGATTTGATTCGAGTTGTATTATGGATCAAAGAAATTCTTCATTGCCTGAATGGTCACTATTTGCTTGAATGAATGCTGAAACTAAATGTTAGAACTTGCAAACTGAGAAAAAAAAAGTAAAAGAACTTAAGAAAAACTATCCTACTATGATGCATGTAGCAGAATTTTCCTCACCTTTTAACCATAATCTAGAGGATCCTCAAGATCCCAGCTCTCAATTTCAGCCACCAAACTCTCATGATTTTCTTTAAGTTTATGCCCATTCACCTAAATACATTCCTTGAGGTAGGATTTTCTATGTCAACAGCCCCAAATTCTGTTATGTTCTTAATCATATAAGGACCACTTCACCTAGACCTCAATTTACCTAGAAACAAATGCAACCTAGAGTTATAAAACAAGACCTTTTGCCCCACAAACAATTCTTTCTTCTTGATGTGTGCATCATGCCACTTCTTCACTCTATCCTTGGAGATCTTGGCATTCTCGTAAGACCAGTCTTTTCTATTTGGATTCATATCCTTTTCAATGACCCTCTTAATCTCCCTATTAGCAAGCTCAGCTTATCCACTAGTTTGGGTGTGATAAGATGTTCCTACTTTGTGCACGACCCCATACTTCTTCATTAAAAGCCCCACATGTCCATTAACAAAGTTTGTCCCCTTATCACTTATCATTGCTTTAGGAATCCTAAATCCAGAGAACACATTCTCCTTCAAGAATTTTAGCACAACCTGATTGATTGCTCGCAATCATTGTTGATCTTAACATCGGTTCACACTCTTCTTTTGAATATTCTATCAATTAAAATTCACTTTTTATTATACTTTTAGTATTTATATTGCTTTCGTGTGTTTTGTAGGAGTTTGGAAGCAAAACAATTCAAGAAAAGCGAATTTGGAGCTTAAATGTACAAACCACTGCAAGTATCCAGCAAGACACCCTGTCTGTTTTCCTGCCATAACTTTTCACTCACAACTCCGATTGAAGCGATTCTTTTTGGATTACAACTTTTTTGTTTTAGTCGAAGCCTGAATCCTTCGTCTTTAAGGTCAAAATCGCAGTGGAAGTTGGAGATCGAAAGTTGTCTGAAGAATCAAGCCGAAAGCATTAACCATTCTGTGGTCTGGACCACCGAGAGACATCACCATTCTGTGGTCCGGACCACTCCCATATGATTCAGACCACCTGTGAATTTTTGGGCGCGCGTTTTGAGTTTTTTTAGGGTTTTTGATGAACCTTATGAAAGGACCTTTGCACAACCAACTAAAGGAGAGCCTCCATATTTTCATTCTTTTCATATTTTGTTGGAGAGAACTTTTTAAGAGAGTTTTTAGATTATTTTTGAGAGTTTTTATGGATTCGTACGATGTGTTCTTGTTCTTCGTTGTAATTCTTTTTACCTAAGCTTTTTCAGAATTCATTTCGGTGTAAGTTTTTTCGTTCAAGTATTTAAATATATGATTTTTAGATTTCAATTAATAGATCGAATGATGATTTACATTTTTATTGCTTTCATTTCATTTAAAATAATGTCAGCGTAGAAACCCTAGTTCTTTATTCAACGAATCAAGAACGGGTAGTTCATAAAAATACTCTGGGATACACGTAGATCCTTCGTATGGGTTTTGAAGGCACATGCGTAGAGATTGACTGTTTTAAATTTATTTTAACTTGTTTTGAAAACATTCGAAAATGGAAATCTTTAACCACATTCATTAGAAATCACTGGTATGGGTTTTCGATTATAACTTTCTAAATAATTTTGAACAAACAAAAATCTTTAACCATATTCACTTGAAATCCCTGGTACTGGTTTTTGATTTAAATGTTCTTAATAATTTTCAAGCAAAATAGAATTTCACGTTTGAAAGTAAATATCCTAGAGTAAAGTAGTGAACTACCTAGACTTGTAAGTTGAGTCAAAAACTTCTTCTTTATTGATTTCGTCATTCAAAGTCAAGATTGTCTTGTTATCTTAATTTAGAATCACAATTTCTTCTCTCCACCATTCTCAACTCAAGCCATTCCTAAACATCCCATAAATCCAAAATTAGTTTAGAATTAATTTAGGTTTCATCTACTAACTAAAGAGAGAAAGTCTAGAGCTTTTAACAAAGCCCTCCCTGTGGATACGACCTCGGTTCTCACCGAGTAAAACTACGACCACCCTCTTGCACTTGAGAGATAGAACCCGAACACATTTTATGGTCGGTCAAGTTTTTGCCATAAAAGGTATAATTATAAACCTTAAATTGAAGACTAGAGAGGGAATTTCATACTTAAAAAAAATGGAAAGATGAATTTTGTTGTAATAATGGATATCAAATGTGACTTGCATGTTTTTGGGCAAAAAACAGCTGAATTGGAATAAAAGAACTCAAATTTGGGAAGTGTGAAGAATTAGTTCGACATGTGTTCGAACCATGGTTGGAACAATAGAACCTAGTGCAATTGAAAGAAGTTTGGAAAAATTCTAAGCAATTCTCGTTCGAACCTTTATTCAAACAAGAGAAGGAAAAACTCATCAAGCAGCAGGAAAAGTTTAAGTGTGAGACTCTAGTTCAAACTTTTGTTTGCACAGACTTTTGTTCTAATGAATGTTCGATCAACAGAAGCTAAGGTGAAGTATAGAAAAACGGTTCGAACCATATTGCGTTTGAACAAACATTCAATCAATAGAAGATATGTCACTCTTGAGCAAGAGAAAAATGGCTAAGCGTTGGGAATCAGTTCGAACCTCCTTCTCGTTGGAACCCTTGTTCGAACCTATATGGAATTCGAGGATCTGTAATTCAGTTAGGTTTGGGAAGGGTATCCTTGTACTTTCAATTTGTTTTATAAATAAATTCAGCAAAGTCGTTTGGGGTAGCTTATCACGTACATTCATATTCTGTTTTAGTTTTCCTTTTATAAAGAGAGAGTTTTAGAGAGAGAAAGTGGATCCATCTTCAATTCTTTAAGTTTTTGTAGTAGAATTTTAGTTTATTGAATGGAATTGACTCATTTCTTACTATTTTCTATCTTCATTACGCGTGAGTAGATTTCACTCTTGGATTCAAGGCAAATCTCATAGTTGATTTTCAATAAAATTCTAAGGTAATGGGTTTAATGTTGAATCTCATGTTTTAAGGGGCTGATCTATATTTGATTTGAATTTATTACTAAGTTTGGGTTGAGATTTTAATTAAAGTCTGGATTTGTATGATTTATGGTTTTTTTTTTTTTTTTCGTATGAAGTTATACTTAGAATTATCATGCATATCTCTTCAATTTATATGGTGATTACTAATTTTAGAATTTATATGAAAAATCTATAGATTATGCGTATAAGGTGTTTGATTTGAATTCTCAATCATATTTGTTCTTGATTTCCTATTCAAATCAGATTGGATTGTTACGAAGTGGTTGTATATAAGGAATATCTTCCGATCTATCCTTTTTTTAAGGTGTAGATTGAGTAATTGGTTACTTGGAACTTATTGTCAATCATTACGAATTTGTTTTGGAACCAAGGCTTCCTTTAAGTTGTTTTTCTAAAGAATTTTTATTCAACCAACCATTGCTAAAATCATATCCAATATATACCATTTATGGTGGGGCTAAATCTTGTCTAAAACTTTTCCAAAAATTATTATTTATTGATTTTTGCTAAGGCTCTCTATGGACATGATCCGGTTTTCACTGGTTATTGTGCCTCAATAGATAACTGCACTTGGGTTCGAGCCTCAATTTATACATTAGAATCGCGCAAGCACTTTTGACGCAGTTGCCGGGAAATCTTTAAGCAATGGTAGACGATGATCTTGGGAGGTTTGGGTGGATTAATCCTCATCACCATCTTCAACAACGGGTTACATACTTTTTGGGTAATCTAGTTCCATACATAAATTGCTTGTGCTTGTGCATTTGTTGCATTTTGTCCATGCTTCTCAGGTCTGGTAGGATTATTAATTCCATTTTGCATCCAAAGTCTCAACCAGTATGAAAATTCATTAAGTTTTCATTAACCTTATCATCTACATCATCTGAACCTCGATCGCCACCATCATCATCGTCATCTTTTCTACTGATTTGGCATATATCATGGAAAATTTAGCAGCCAATGGGCAAGATGATCCTGAGGCTATTGCTCCTTTAGATGCACGACCATTACACGAGTTGTTGCATCCTGTGCGACAAACTACCCCATCTTGCATAATTCTTCCTCTAAATCAGAGGAATTTCACTTTCAAGCTTGGCACAATACAATTGTTGCCACATTTCATGGCATGGATTCAGAAAATCCATATACGTACATGAAGGAATTTGAGGATGTGTCTACCATGTGCATGGATCAAAATGTCAGCGAGGACACCGTACGGCTGTGGTTGTTCTAGTTTTCTTTGAAGGATAAAGCCAAGGTATGGCTCAATTCCTTAAGACGTCACTCCATTGGCACATGGAGGGAAATGCAGGTAGAATTTTTAAAAAAATATTTTCTGGCCCGTAGAATATTGATGATGCAAAAATAAATCATGAACTTAGCATGCCAACCGGGTGAATCATTTTTTCATGCATGGGAGAGGTTTAAGGAATTGAGTAATGCTTGTCCTCATCATGGGTTTCCAATCTGGAGGTTATGTAGCTTCTTTTATGATGCCTTGCCATCTGAACTTAAGCAGTTAGTGGGTACCGTGAGTAATGGCCAATTTTTCGATAAGTCCGTTGAGGAGGCTTACGAATTTCTAGAAGATCTGACCGAGAACACTAAGGCTTTGGAAGTAACCTCACGTGGAAATATTGAAGTTAAAGGGGCTCAAGCACAACCTAGTAGGAAATTAAGATTAAATGAAAATTATGACTTGAGTGCTAGGATTGTAGCTCTCACTCGGAAAGTGGAGATTTTGTAGAATAAAAGGTCAAGCATGGGTAGTGAAATGGAAGTAAAATGTGTCATCTATGAAGTGCCCGATCATAATACCGATGAATGTCCTACAGTGCCTACTTTTAAGAAAGTTTATATGGGCAAACTTCAAACAGTTCACACACTTTTCCTAAGCAATATCAAGGTCAATCCGAAGCTCAGTCTAGACCACCTCCATTGCCTAATCAATACCGTCCAGGCTGAGAAACCATCCAAATTTTTCATGGAGAGATGACCAAACTAGTGCACCATATCTGCCTTAAGGTCAAGCTCAGGGTCCATCTTCTAGCTCGTTCCAGCCTCAATATATGAAATCACCCTTAGAAGACACCCTTCAGTAATTTATTCAAGGTCAAATTGGTATTAGTAATCAAACTACAAAGAATCAAGAACAGACCAATAGAGCTATTGAGGATACTAGGAACCAGTTGACTAAACTCATTCAAAGTTAAAGTCATACTGAAAAGGGTAAATTGCCTTCTCAAACCATTCAAAATCCTTAAGGTCAAGTGCATATGAATGAAGCATTAGGAGAGAAATTAACACAAGAACACACAAGAACATGTGCAATCTATCACTACAGTGGGAAAGTGATTCAAAAGCCAGATGATCCTAGGTTATTGAAGGTTGATGAGAAGGAAGGAATGGTGTATAGTGAAATGGAAGAGAATAATGAAAGAAGAGAAATTAGAAATAAGGGAAGAAAAAATGAGGATGATGATGAGGGAAGAAAGAAAGATGATGATGTTATGGAAGGAGTAATGAGGGATGAGAGAAATGAAAAGAAAAAAAAGAATAAGATTAAGGCAAACAAAATGAGAAAGAACAAGTTATAGAATTCCAACCCTAACCACCTTTCCTGAGTAGATTGAATAAGCCAAAAAAAGAGTTGTCAAATTCTGAAATCTTTGAGGTTTTCAAACAAGTAAGGATCAACCTTCTTACTCTAAGTTTTTGAAAGATCTTTGTACTATCAAAAGAAGGGTGAGTGTCAAAGAAAAAGCTTTTATGGCAGAATAGGTTAGTGCTATCCTTCAATATAAGACTCCACCAAAATATAATGACCTAGGCTGTCCTACTATTGCATGTGTTATAGGTGAGCACAAGGTGAAACAGGCCCTATTAGATTTAGGAGCCAGTCTCAACCTTCTTCCTTACATAGTTTATCAACAATTGGGCTTGGGGGAACTTAAACCAACTAAATGACTTTGTAATTAGCTGATAATTTGGTTAAGATTACTAGGGGAATTTTGGAGGATGTGCTTATACAAGTTGATAAGTTTTGCTATCCTATTGATTTCATTGTCTTAGATACTCAACCTACCTCTCAAGGGTCCATTCCACCAGTCCTAGTCATTTTAGGAAGACCTTTTTTAGCAACTATCAATGCTGTTATCAATTGTAGAAATGGTCTTATGAAAATCTCCTTTAGGAACTTGACAGCTGAAATGAATATCTTTAAAGTCACCAAGCAACCCATGGAGGAAAAGGAGGACAGAAGAGAGGTGGATTTGATTCAAATAGTCACAGAGGAATATGTTGAGAAGGAATTTGTTGGTGATCCTTTAGAGAAGGTATTGACCTTAGGGGATGAAAAATATAATAGGGATGAGGTTGATGATGATGATGTCTTGGAAGTGTTGAATTGGTTAGATTATGCACCTATCATGTCTATAGAGTAGTCTAACCAATCTATGGAAAATCTTATCCAAACCACAGTCAATCCTGAGTCAGCCATTGTCAAGCCACCCAAGCCTGTTAGGAAACCTCTTCTTAGTGAGCTTAAATATGCATTTTTAGGAGAGGAAGAGTCATACCCAGTGGTCATAACTTCCCAACTTACTAAAGAAGAAGAAGAGAAGCTAGTTGAGATGTTGCAAAGACAAAAGAAGGCTCTAGGTTGGACTATTGCAAACCTTCGTGGATTAGCCCACTCATTTGCACACACTCCATTTATTTAGAGGAGGGGGCTAAACCAGTGAGATAACCTCAAAGAAGGTTGAATCCTAACATGAAGGAGGTAGTTAAAGGTGAATTCCTAAAACTTCTAGATGCTTGGATCATATATCCCATTTCTAATTCTCAATGGGTGAGTCCTATCCAGGTTGTCCCAAAAAAGTCTGGAGTTACGATTGTAAAGAATGAGAGCAATGACCTTATGCCCACTAGGATTTAGACAGGGTGACGCATGTGAATTGACTATAGGAAGTTAAATGCCGTGACGAGGAAAGATCATTTCCCTTTGCCTTTCATTGATCAGGTCTTAGAAAGGGTAGCAGGGCAACCATCTTATTAATTTCTTGATGGGTATTTGGGCTATAACCAAATTGAGATAGCCCTTGAGGATCAAGAAAAGATAACCTTCACATGTCATTTTGGTACTTTTGCCTACAGGTGCATGCCCTTTGGGTTATGTAATGCGCCGGCTACATTTCAAAGATGCATGATGAGTATATTCAATGATTTCGTGGAAAACTTTCTTGAGGTGTTCATGGATGATTTCATTATGTATGAGGCTGATTTTGAAATTTGTTCGGGGAATTTGGATAGAGAGTTAGCTAGGTACGAAGAGAAGAACTTAGTCTTGAATTGAGAAAAATCTCACTTCATAGAGAGTCATTAAGATTTTGTAAGAGTCTTAGCTTGGTGACAATTCAAATCAAGTCCAATGGACCTAGTGTAGAGGAGGTAGGATGTTGGAGCTAAAAAAATACATCAGATGATTTTGGGTTCGAACAGATGTTTGAATAAACTCCCAACACTCTGTCGCTTTGTACCTTTGTTTGAACCAGACCAACCCAGATAGATTTTTTGAACCCTTGATCGAACCATCCGTAACTGGCTGTTTGTTTGAACCCTTATTCTAACCGTAAATCTAATCAAACCATGGTTCGAACCATTGGGGGTGCAGTAAAAAATTTTTATGGCCTATAAATTGGACACTTTAGATTTTTGGGTTCCTATTTATGACTCGTATTTGCTCGAACCCCTGTAAGAACCGATTTGCATTTAGAAGAGAGAGCATAACTTAAATCCCATTTGGTAATCACATTCGACTCAGTTGAATCACATATCCAACCCTCAATCAAACTTGAGGAGCATTTGGAATTTCTAAATCAAGGAAGCCCTAGCAGTCATGAACAACTGATTAAGGTAAGATTTCAATTTCGAGCTTAATCTCTACTTAATTTTTATTAAGCAACTGTTGAATTCAGAAATTGCTGGGATTTTTGAGGATGGTGGATGGGATTGAATGTATTTAGAAGAAAGATTAATGACTTTTGGGTTGTGATTTGAATTTTTGTTCAATAATTCTAGGAATTGCTGAGTGTGAATAGTTGTTTGTTGTTGAGGAATTATTTATTGAATTTGAATTGAGTGAAATGGCTCCCATCAGAAAGTTTGTGAGAAGAAAAAGATAAAGGATAAAGGGGGTAGTTCTTAATCTAAGGAGCCTAAAGAACCCATTAAGAAGATAGCTAAAACCCATCCTATTGGCCGTCTTTATGTTAACCAGTTGCAATCTAAGACTCAATCCATGACAAACCCACCAGACCTTCTTCATTCCTCAAGTGACCCACCTATGGACCAGACCCAAAACCAGTCTATAGACCAACCTCAAGCCACTCTTGAACCTACACCAATCATTTCTCCTCAGTAGGACAATGCCACTAAGAACATATTACAGATTGTGGGACAATTGAATGAAGGAAATGAGGAAGGAGAAATAGGGGAATCAGCTGAGGAACAAGAAACTGAAAATGGGGGGGAAGATAAACCTTACAATGACTTCAAGTTTTCAAATGGTAGAGCTGAAAAGAATTTTGACAAGTATTGGAGCAAAAGATTAGTGATTGTGGAGAGAGGATTAATGTTGAGTCATTTCTAAACAAAGGAATTCAAGTTAAAGCAAAATTTTGAGCAAAAGGTTGGATCAAGTGGGCTCAATACAGAGGAGTGGTTGTGGTGCCCATTGTACAAGAATTTTACACTAACATTACTGATGTTCAATATGAAGGGAAGCAATACATAGTAACAAAGGTCAGGGGTGCATACTTTAAGATCTATCCTAAGGATATTAGGAAGTTCTTTGGGATGAAAGAAGAGAAGCATCCCCAGTTTCCATTTTGAACTGAGGAAGCATTGGATAAGGATTCATTGGCTAAGATTTTAACTGGCAAACCAACAATTGAGTGCGGGCACAAAAAGAAGCTAAGAATAGATTGAGTTCTAAATTTAATTCATTGCATTTCTTGGCCTGTTCACAACTGAATCTAGTGCTAAATACTTCTGAAATTAGCTATGAAAAAGATTTACTCTTTTTATGCCAATTATAAACGATTAAGAGTAGAGTTAGTACAATTAATTTGGGAAAGTATTGCAACTCTATTCAAGGCAAGGAAGGGGGTGAGTAGCTTACCATTTGCTAGATTCATCACCATGTATGTTTGTAAAAGGAAGGTTATTTCAGAGCTTGTGAACAGGTTGCAACGCCTTTAAAACCCATCACTGCTTCTTCTCACGAGAGAAGTGAAAGTCATAAGAAATGAAAAGAAGGGGCAACCATGGAGGAATTCATGGAAAAGATGTATACAAAATGGGATGAAGTAAATGTTAATCTTGGGGAAATTAAGGGAGAGCAGTATTTCATCAAACAAGAACTACGAAGCCAAAGGAAGAGGATTGCTGCAATAGAAGCAAAACTTGAGCTTTTGGTTCATTCTCCTACTATAGGAACTTCTTCACTTCCATCCGAGGATCCTCCAGTGGATACATAGAGTTTAGGATCTGTTTTGTTTTGTCACCAAATAGGAAATTCTAGTTTTTGATGTTTTGTTTGAGTTTAAGTGTTGGGTGATCATTTGTTTTGTCTTTTGAAAAATGATGAACTATGAAAATACTGTCTGGTGAAGGAAAAATGCTTATTTTTGACCATGAACTGATTTGAACATTTGAATGGAATTAATGTTTACTTGAATGGAATGAAATAGTCTTCTCTTTCCAGTTCATGGTTTGATTCAAAGTTTGTATATGATTGCTTAATGCTTATCCTTGAGATTTTCTGGTGAATATTCTTTGAAGTATTGAATGTTAACATGGAATGCATAACTACAATAATTGAAGCATGAATCAATGGATTATGTAAATATAAATTCATAAGATATGAGCTTAACTCAAATAGTGCATATGTTGATCTCTAATAGTGGAGACTGCCATTGTGAGATTTAAGCCTATTAGCTTTGTTGATTGAGTGTTGAAATGAAATCTATGGTTTTTTTTTCTTTTTCTGATCCTTTCAATGGCTCTAAACATTTGTTTTGAATTCAAAACATGGGAAACACATTGACTTGAACTTTGAACATTGGAATTAAGGTGGAAACTTAAATGAGAGCTTGGAAGTGAAGTAGGCCATTTTTGAATCTTTTAAGCTGTATTGACCTTTTTTGTCTATTAATTTTCCCTAAGAATCATATTGAGCCTTGAGTGCATAAATGCATATTCCTTTTGGAGCCCCAAACAGTACCTCAACCTTGAAAGGATATTAATAACCTATCCAAGTTCCTTGGAAGTGTATAATCTATAAAATTGAGGTAGAGTGAGAAAATAATTGGGAAATGGGAATTTTAAGGAAATGGGGATTAAAAAGAAAAAAGATAGGGAAAAAAGGTAGACATAAGGAGATGCTTTAAGGAAATATTTTTTTAAACCCTAAACCCAGTTTAAAAAAAAAAAGGATGGTTACATTAACTAATTCAAGAGCATAAAGGGTTAAGAATGCTGAATTTTTATGGATAGTCACGTATGAAGGTGAAATGTGAAGTTGAGAATTAGAGTAAGGAAAAGGGGAAGAAAGACAAGTTGAGTAGGATTGAAGAAGAGGGATAAAGGTTATGTAACTAAGGTACTTCTTTGAATACCCCATCATTTCTTTGGTCCCACATCAACCCCACAGATCTAAGGTATCAAATGAGTAGAAACTAAAGTTCTTGATGTTCAATAGTTTAAGTTTCTTTCTTGTTATGTATTATTCCTTCCATAGAGCTATTCCAAGTTGAATTTTCATTGAAATGTACCTTTTTTCTTTGATTGGAGGAAGATTCTTACTAGAATTTGCTTTGCATTTATTCGTTATCAAAGGATTTTCCAAGAGTGTGTTGCCAATTTTGGATTCTTCAAGAGGGTATGCCTTGTGAAGATTGAAGTCAAGACTTGAGAGATCTAATGTGCATAATTGAGTTAAGTTTATGCTCTAAGGAAATGGTATGAGCATGAGAAATTGATTTATGTACTTCAATACCATTCAATGAATAGATTGTAGCATTTATGGAATGTTCATGTTAACCTTTGATTGTTGTGAGGAATGGAACCTGATTTTTAAAAGAATTTTCATTAAAGGATTATGTATAATTTTGAATTAAGTTTAGTATTGGAAAGGGACTTTTTATTGAATTAATGTGGGAGGGCTAGCAAATCTCAAGTTGGGGGTGTGATTGTACTATAAAAGGTATAATTATAAACCTTAAATTGAAGACTTGAGAGGGAATTTCATACTTAAAAAGAATGGAAAGAGGAATTTTGTTGTGATAATGGATATCAGATGAGACTTGCACGTTTTTGGGTAGAAAATAGCTGAATTGGAATAAAAGAAGTCAAATTTGGGAAGTGGTTCGAACCTTTGTTCGAACCATAGGTTGTTTGAACATTGGTTCTAACCACAGAAGATGTGCAGATAGAAGAGCAGCTGGAAAATTCTAAGTGTGAAGAATTAGTTCGTACATGTGTTTGAACCACGGTTAGAACAACAGAACCTAGTGCAATTGAAAGAAGTTCGGAAAAATTCTAAGTAATTCTCATTCGAACCTTTGTTCGAACCCTGTCAAGTTTGAACCTTTATTCATACAACAAAAGGAAGAACTCATCAAGCAATAGGAAACGTCTAAGTGTGAGACTCTAGTTCAAACTTTTGTTCTAACGAATGTTTGATCAACAGAAGTTGAGGTAAAGTTCAAAGGTGATAAAAATTTACAAGTATGGAACAACGGTCCGAACCTTTATTCAAACGATAATGTGTTTGAACAAACGTTCGATCAACAGAAGATATGTCTCTCTCAAGCAAGAGGAAAACGGCTGTGTTGGGAATATGTTTGAACCCTTGTTCGAACCTCCTTCTCATTCGAACCCTTGTTCAAACCAATATGAAAATTCCAGGATCTGTAATTCAGTTAGGTTTGGGAAACGTACTTTTTGTACTTTTAATTTATTTTATAAATAGACTTTAGTAGAGTCATTTGGGGTAGCTTATCACGTACATTCATATTCAGTTTTAGTTTTTCTTTTAGAGAGAGATAGAGTTTTAGAGAGAGAAAGTGGATCCATCTTCGATTCTTTAAGTTTTTGTAGCAGAATTTCAATTTATTGAATGGAATTGACTTATTTCTTACTATTTTCTATCTTCATTATGCATGAGTAGATTTCACTCTTGGATTCAAGGCAAATCTCGTAGTTGATTTGCAATAGAATTCCAAGGTAACGGGTTTAATGTTAAATCTCATGTTTTAATAGGCTGATCTATATTTGATTTGAATTTATTACTGAGTTTGGGTTGACATTTTAATTAAACTTTAGATTTGTATAATTTATGTTTTTTTTTTTTCTTTTTGCCTATGAAGTTCCACTTAGAATTATCATGCATATCTCTTCAATTTGTATGGTGATTGCTAATTTTAGAATTTATATGGAAAATCTATAGATTATGCATATAAGGTGTTTGATTTGAATTCTTAATCAGATTTGTTCTTAATTTCCTATTCAAATCAGATTTGGATTGTTACGAAGTGGTTGTATATACGGAATATCTTCCAATCTATCCTTTTTTTGAGGTATATATTGAGTAATTGATACCTTAGAATTTATTGTCAATCACTACGAATTTGTTTTGGATCCAAGGCTTCCTTTAAGTTATTTTTCTAAAGCATTTTTATTCAGCCAACCATTGCTAAAATCAAATCCAATCTCTACCATTTATTGTGGGGCTAAATCTTGTCTAAATCTTTTTGAAAAATTGTTGTTTACTAGTTTTTGCTAAATCTCTCTGTGGACATGATCTGGTTCCTACTGGTTATTGTGCTTCAATAGACACCTTGCACTTAGGGTCGAGCCTAAATTAATATATTGGAATTGAGCAAGCACTCCCCTATGGTCATGGGTCCTAGTTGGGACAGCCTCCACCCACTATGAAACATAGTCAATGGCCACTAAGATATATTCATAACCGAATGAATTCACAAATGGCCCCATAAAATCCATCCCCCAACAATCAAAAATGTCAAGCACATAATGGGGGTGAAGTGGCATCATGTTCCTCCTAGTGAGTTTGCCAAGTCTCTGGCATCTATCACAAGTGACACAGAATGCATGCACTCTTTGAACATAATGGGCCAATACAAACCACATTGCAAAATCTTGGCCACAATCTTCCTAGCAGAAAAATGACCTCCACAGGCTAAAGTGTGACAGAATGTAATGACACTATGGTACTCACTCTCAGGTATGATTCTTCTAATAACTTGGTCTGGGTAGTATTTGAACAAGTATGGATCATCCTAGAAGAAATGCCTCACATTCTTAAAGAACTTCTGCCTATCCAAGTTAGTCTAGTGAGAGGGTATCAGGCCTGAAGCTAGGTAATTGTCTATGTCTACAAACTAAAATACCTCAAATGAGTCTACATGGAACAACTGTTCATCAAGGAAGGTCTCATTTATAGGTGGATCAAAAGACACTAAGTCTTGATTTGAAATCCTAGAGAGATGGTCAGCTATTTTCTTGTCTTTAATCTCCAAATCAAATTCCTAAAGTAAAAGGATCCACCTAATGAGTTTAGTTTAGGCATCAAGTTTGGTCAAAGGATATTTTAATATAGCATGGTCAGTATACACAATGACACGAGAACCCACAAGATATAACCTAAACTTATCCAATGCATGGACTACTGCTAGAAGCTCCTTCTCAATGGTTATGTAATTCCTCTGTGCATCACTAAGAGTCTTACTAGCATAATACAACACATGTGGTCTCTTTTCCTTCCTTTGGCCTAGGACTGCACTAGTAGCACAACCACTAGCATCACACATTAGCTCAAAAGATAAGGTCCAATCAGGTGCTTGTAATATGGGAGCTAAAGTGTGTAAGCCCTTAAGTCTATAAAATGAAGCCTGACACTCTGGTGTCCAATCAAAGGGAACATCCTAACATAACAGATTACGTAGAGGTCTAGCTATGGCACTAAAAGATACAACGAACCTTCTATAGAAACCTGTATGGCCCAAGAACGATCTGACATCCTTAACATATCTAAGGGTGGGTAGCTTTTGAATTATTTCCACTTTGGCTTTATCTACCTCTATCCCCCTAGCAGACACTATGTGGCCAAGAACTATGCCCTGAGTCACCATAAAGTGACATTTCTTCCAATTTAAGATCAAGTTCTTTTCCTCACATCTGGATAAGACTTTCTCCGAATTCCCTAAGCGAACATGAAAATCACTCCCATAAATTAAAAAATCATTCATGAACAGTGCAAGGAAGTTTTCCATAAAATCACTGAAAAAACTCATCATGCATCTCTAAAATGTTGCAGGAGCATAACAAGGACCAAAAAGTATGCGCCTAAATGCAAATGTACCAATGGGCATGTAAATGTGGTCTTCTCCTGATCATCTAGTGCAATCTCAATCTGATTATACCAAGAGTATCGATCCAGGAAACAATAAAATGCCTGCCCTGCCACTCTTTCCAATACCTGATCTAGGAAAGAAAAAGAGAAATGATCTTTCTTAGTGACTGCATTCAGCTTTCTGTAATCTATGCACATATGCCATCCTGTTTGGATACGCATTAAAACTAATTCCTCATTCTCATTCTTCACCACAGTCACTCCAGATTTCTCAGGCACTGCCTGAGTTGGGCTAACTCATTTGGAATCTAAAATAGGGTAGATAATTCCAATATCCAACGGATTGATTACCACCCCTCTAACCACTTCTTTTATGTTAGGGTTAAGCCACCTTTGCATTTGCCTAATGGGCTTAGCATCCTTCTCTTAAAATATCCTATGAGTGCGAATCAATGGGTTGATTTCGTACAGGTCTGCTATGGTCTAGCCCAAGGCTCTTTTATGCTTTTTCAAGACCTCGACAAGTCTATTTTCTTGGGCTAAACTCAGCTGAGTTGAAATAATAGTTGGATAGAACTCTCCCTCACCCAAAAACACATATTTCAAGTCATCTAGTAAAGGTTTTCTCTCAGGAATAGGTTGCTTTTTAGAAGATGACTGAGACTTGACTATTGGCAGCTCTAAAGGTTCAAAAAGGGGTCTCCACTTATCTACTAACATAACAAAATCTAAATTCTTCTCAAAACTTTCCTCACCAAAACTCTCCGATTCACATTCATCAAGAAACTCAACTTGTTAACTATTCACTAATGCTCTCTCCAATAGATCATTTAGGTATTCTCTATCAAAGTATTCTTAAGTGATGATTTGAATTAAATCAACCTCCACTAACCCCTCGTGATCACTAGGCTATTTTGTCACTTTGAAAATGGTCTTCTTAGTTGTCATGTTTCCAAATGAAAACTTAATGACTCTGGTTCTAAAATTGGTCAAGGCATTTGACATGACTAAAAATGGTCTCCCTAAGTGACAGATACAACTGGTTGACTCCCTTGAATGGGCTGAATGTCTAGCACTATAAAGTCCCCCGAAAAATAGAAATGATCCACTTGAGTCAAGACATCCTCAACAATTCCCCTTTGGACATTGACAGACCTATCAGCTAGCTGTAGTGTCACTCTAGTTGTAGTTCTCCTAGCCCAAGCTATTGGTAAATAGTGAATGGTAAGAGATTGACACTTGCACCCAAATCCAACAAAGCTTGTTCTACCCTCTTATCCCCAATGATGCATGCAATAGTGGGGCACCCTGGATCTTTGTATTTGGGTGAAGTTTTAAATTGTAAAATCAAGCTCACTTGTTCAATCAAAAATGCCTTTTCTTTCACATTCATTTTCTTTTTCACAGTGTACAAGTCTTTCAAAAATTTTCCATAAGATGGATTTTGCTTAATGGCATCAAGTAAGGGAATGTTGATTCTAACCTATTTGAAAACTTTAAAAATGTCAGCATTCAAATTCTCTTTTTTGCTTTTATTCAACCTTTAAGGAAAATGAAGTTTTGGAAAAAATTCAGATTTGTCCATCTTGGTTCCTTTTGAAATCTTCTCATTTTCAGAATCTTTTTCATCATTTTCAAACTGATTTTCACAAAAGACTTTGGTTTTATTTTAAGAAAACTCATTTTTATTTCCAGAATTTACCTATTCTTCCCTCTGAATTCTGATTTCTTGCTTACTGGTATTCGAATACTCCTTCTGCTATATCTGAATTTGCTGCTCTTCATTGCTCAAGTTCTATTTTTCCTTAGCTTTTCTACTGCAGTCCAGCTTGCTGTCCCCATTTTGCTATTCATTTTGCTTTATTTTTTGCTCTTTTTCAGCTAATTCTCTACTATCCAACTTGTTGCTCCCAAACTCTTCTTCATTTTCCCTCACATCATTCTCATTTTCTTCCTTATGTGGTATATAATTTGGTTTCACAATCTGTTTACCACTTCTCAATGTTGACACAACTTGTACATGTTCTAAGTCATGAACACTAGAGGATGATTATTCATTGAGATGTACTTGACCTATAGGATTTGTCTTTGGCTGAGATGGAAGCTTTCCTGGTTCCCTAATGGTTAGAGATTGTGTGAGCTTTGATAATTGGCTCCAAATATCCTCTATTACTCTATTTGTTTGCTCTTGGAACTTTAAAAGTTGATTATTTGTTCCAATCTACCCTTGCATAAACTGCTGTAAAGTGTCTTCTAATGATCTCTTGTGAGGTGGTTGGTATGAATTTAGGTTAGGCTGAGTTTGAAATAGCTGAGAAGGAAAAGGTTAAGAACGAAAAGGCTAATGTAAGAGTGGTTGTTGGGGTTGGTACTGCTAATTTTGTGCCTTAGCTCTCCAAGAAAGGTTGGGATGGTTTTGATATCCTTGATTATAAGTGTTTAGATATGAGTTGCTTTCTTGGGCATGTGTGTTCACCCCCTGATTTGGATTGAAAGGTTTTGCAGCTGGTGTGGGGTTCACTTATCCATAAAGAACCTCCTTAAAAGCTGGAAGTGTAAGACAATCATCTACCCTATGATCCGAAGTTTCACACATCACACATCTCACTTCATTTTCCTTTATTTGTTGCTTCTTTTGCTCTAACAACGCAACCTTCTTTGAAAGCGCAGCCAACCTCGCTCCAAGATCATTTGCCTCATTTAATTGAAATATTCCTCTTACATGTGAACTATCAGAAATTTCAAGAAAAAGATGGGGGAACTACTTCCCACTACTTAGTATTTTCAGCAAGTGAATAAAGGAAATGCAAAGCTTCTTCAGTTGTTTTATCATAAAATTCACCATTGTACATTATTGCAACAAGCATTTTCAAGTTAGTAGTCAATGCATTAGAAAAGAATTAACTATTCTCCAAGACTCAAAACTATGATGAGGACAAGCTTCAAAAATATGATGAGGATAATCTTGCAACAACTCTTTAAATCTTTCCCAGGCTTGTGCAAATGTTTCATTAGATTCACACAAAATTCATGATTTACTATTAAAGAATCATTGTCTTATTAGCTAGAACATACTTCTTTAAAAATTTAGTTTGCATGTCTCTCCAAGTTCCTATTGATCTAGGCTCAGCCATATTCTTACTTTGTCTTTCAATGAGAATGGAAACAACTTAAGATGAACCATATCCTCATGAACATGTCTATCTACACAAGTTCCACAAACCTTTTCAAATTCTTTCATATGCATATAAGGATTTTTTGAATCCATGCCATAAAAAGTGGGTAACAGCTGAATTTTACCAGGTTTGAAATTAAAATTCTGATGTCCTAGTGGAAGTGTAATACAAGAGTATATTGTCTGCCTAGCTGGATGAAGGTATTCACGGAGAAGTCTGAGAATGTTTTGATCATGTTGATCATTCTTTCCTTGAACACTTCCTTCTAGAAAAACAGGTGGTGGTGGCAAAGGTGGGTCCATTTGTGGCAAAGGTGGGTCCATTTGTGCAACATGGTGCTCAGATGATGTGTTTGATGATGCGAATTCAAGCAATTCAGCAAGTGCTGATGGATTGTGTAATTCAGGATTAATTTTAACAATTCTACCAGACCTTAACAGCATGCATAGAAATTTAGATTCAAACCAACTCCAACCCTACCTCCTAACTTCAGAATTTGTCCACCTCACAAAATTTAGTTCCATTCTCTTCTAAGAGAATGCTGCAACAAAATTCAGCAATTTAGAAATCAGATGCAGAAACTCAGAGTTCAAGTGCAGAAATTTTGTTTTACTACTTATAGCTACTACCTATAAATAAGAAAAAAGATGGAACAAAGTTACCTGAGAATTTAAGCAGCTTTGTTGTTGAAGATAGTGGTGAGTCTTGCTGCCAATCACCCCACAGATTCAAGACACCATTGTTTCTTGAAGATCCCCAGCAACGGTGCCAAAATTGTGCTTGTTGTTGTTCAATTACCTCACTCACAAATATAAATTCTGATTAAATGATTTAAGTAAGTAAATTGAATCAAACTTCCCCCAAGTGCGAGGAGTGGTTGTAGCACAATAAATTGGTGAGTACCAGGTCAATTTCCACAGGGATCTAAGGAGCAAATGAGCTGTTGATTCTAATGGTTTAAAGTGGTAAAAACATGGCTCACATGAATTGAAAACGAAATGAAAATCTGATTTAGTAATGTTGATGGTTTTGGAGATATGAGTTAAATTTAACTAAAATTTGATATTAAAAAGTTAGGCAAGACAAGTTCAGCTCCAATCTAAATCAATCTCAGATGCTTAGATTTTGAAAATCACCACTTCAACTTGTATTTTTGGAGAAAATGAAGTTCAATTGACAAATCATGGATTAAACAATTGATGGGCATAATCTATCTTTAGAACCATAAAAATTCTAAAACAAACTTCCCCCACATGCAGATTTTCCATGAGAGCTCTATGTTAAGCAATTTATCTGAACTAATCGATAAAATATACAAATCATTGTCAATCGAACCTTGAATCAATAATTTCTAAAGCAATTGGAAATAAATTGAATTTCACTCAAGAAGAATTCAACTGCTCATGCTAAGTAAACTATGAGCATAGACGGAAAATGAATTGAAGAACGTTGAATGCAAAAATTAAAATTACTTTAACATTTAAATCCAATTACAATACTTGAAAAGTGAAATTGAAAACTCAAAGTCTAAGCTGAAAACAGAATGAAAAACCAAAGCTCCGCTTTCTACCAAAATTCTCTCTCTACAGCTAGCTCTCCCACTCCATAATGAAAGCATATCCCCTGGTCCATGTGTGTATCTCGTGATTTTAACTCCACATCTTCTCTCTATCCTTCTCGAGACTTCTCTTTTCTGTTATAGCAAATCACCCTCTCTAATGATAGCTTTTCCCCTTTCTAATTTCAGGAATCTCGTCACATGGTCAGTTGAGGACACTTAGAAGATGTTGCTGAGAAAGAACAATTCATTCGAATGCTTTGAACTGTATTCAAATATGCAGTTCTCTTCAGAATTTTGATTTTCTCTCTAAGAGTATTCGAATGAGCCATCTTCATATTTGAATGCACTTTCCTTCTTCCAGAACTCTAGAATGATGATTTTGTATCTTGTGAAAATTCTTCATTATTCTCAAATGGAATTGATCAGCTGTTGTATGCACTTTAATGTATTCAGTATTTCTTCATGTCTCTTAATGCAGCTCAAATTGTTGTTATTTGTGCATAAAATCAACATATGCTCCAAATTGGAGTAATGAGAATGATTTCTGCATAAAACAAAAATTTTACATCATTTGTATGCTATAAGAAGGTGTAATTAAATAAAAAAATATGTAACAATTTAAGTCCAATCACTAGGGTCATAGGAATATGAATCACTAGGAGTATGCACTCCAAGATGGTGAGAGAATGAATCACGCGGAGTGTAAACTCCACAAGGGTAATAGGGATATGGAACACCAACGGTATAGACTCCACAAGGGGTGAGAGAGATGAATCACTAGAGGTATAAACTCAACAAGAATGATAAGAATATGGATCACCAGGAGTATAGACTCTACAAGAGTAAAAGATGAATCACAAGGAGTATAAACTCCACAAGGATGAGAGATGTATGAATCACCAGGAGTTAATAAGGAGTATAAACTTCACAAGGGTGAGAGGTGTATGAATCACCAAGAGTTAAGACTTTAAAAGGGTGAGAGAGGTATAAGCCACCAGGAGTATAAGGCTCTACAAGGGTGATAGAGTTATGAATCACTAGCAGTATAGACTCCACCAGGGTGATAGGAGTATGAATCACTAGGATTATAAACTCTATAATTGTGAGAGAGATGAATCACTCGGAGCATAAACTCCACAAAGGTTATAGGGATATGGATCACCATGAGTATAGACTCCACAAGGGTTAGAGAGATGAATCGATAAGAGTGTCAACTCCACAATGATGATAGGGATATGAATTACCAGGAGCATAAACTCCAAAAGAATGAGAGTTGAATCACCAGTAGTATAAACTCCACAAAAGTAGAGAGGTATGAACCACAAAGTGTAAAGCCTCTATAAGGGAGAGAGAGGTATAAATCACCAGGAGTATAAGACTTCACAAGGATGATAGAAATATGAATCACCAGGACTATAGACTCCATAAGGATGATAAGAGTATGAATCACCCAGAGTATAGACACCACAAGGGTGAGAGAGATGAATCACCAAGAGTGTAGACTCCATAAGGGCTACAGGGGTATGGATCACCAAGAGTATAGGCTCCACAAAGGTGAGAGAGATGAATCACCAGGAGTATAAACTCCAAAGAGATGATAAGGAAATGGATCACCAGGTGTGTAGACTCCATAAGGGTGGAAGAGATTAATCACCAGGAGTATAAACTCTATAAGGGTGATAGGGATATGGATCACCAGTAGTATAGACTTTACAAGGCTTAGAAAGATGAATCACATAGAGTATAGACTCCATAAAGGTGAGGAAGATGAATCACTAGGAGTACAGACTCAACAAGGGTAAGACAGATGAATCACCAGGAGTATAAACTCCTCAAAGGTGATAGGGATATGGGTTTCTCGGAGATTAATCACCAGTAGTATAAACTCCACAAAAGTTAAAAAGATGAATCACCTAGAGTATAGACTCCATAAGGGTGAGAAAGATGAATCATCAGAAGTATAGACTCAACAAGGGTGAGAAAAATGAATCACCAAGAGTATAAACTCCTTAAGGGTGACAGGGATATGGATTACTCAAGGTATAGACTCCATAAATGTGAGAGAGATGAATTACTAGGAATACAAACTCCACAAGGGTGATAGTGATATGGACCATCAGAAGTATAAACTCCGTAACGGTGAGAGAGATGAATCACCAGAAGTATAAACACCACAAGGTTGAGAGAGGTTTGAATCATCAAGAGTAAAGACTCCATAAGGGTGATAGAGATATGAATCACCAGGAGTATAGACTCCACAAGGATGAAAGTAGTCAATTACCAAAAGTGTAAACTCCACAAGGGTGATAAGAGATATGGATGACTTAGACTGTAGACTCCATAGAGGTGAGAAAGATAAATCACTAAGAGTATAAACTCCACAAGGGTGATAGGGATATGGATCACCAAGTAGTATAGACCCCACAAGGGTGAAAGAGATGAATCACTAGGAGTATAGATTCCATGAGGGTGATAGGGATATGGATCACCGGGAGTGTAGACTTCATAAGGGTGAAAGAGATGAATCACCAAGAATATAAAGTCCATCGGAGTGATAGGGATATGGATTACTAGAAGTATAGACTCCACAAAGGTAAGAGATGAATCACCAAGAGTATAAAATCCACAAGGGTGAGAAATGTATGAATCCGCAGGAGTATAAGACTCTATAAGGGTGATAGAGGTATTAATCACCAAGAATATAGACTCCACATGGATGAGAGAGGTGAATCGCCGAGAGAGGTGAATCGCCAAGAGTGTAAATTCCACAAGGGGTGATAAGAGATATGGACCCTCAGGAGTATAGAACAAATATAAGGGAGATGAATCATGTGGAATATAAACTATACATGGCTGATGGGGATATGGTTCACCAGAAGTATGATTCTGCAAGGTTGAGAGAGATGAATTACCAGGAGTATAAATTCCATAAGAATGATAGGGATATAGATCACCAAGAACATAGACTCCACAAAGGGAAGTGATTGCTCGTAATCATTATAGATTTTTTAATCGCATTTCACCCTTTTCTTCTAAACATTTTATCAAGAAAAATTCATTTCTTATCATGTTTTGATTATTTATAATGTTTTTATAGGGGTAGATAAGGAAACACCCAAAAAAAGGTAATTTGGAAGCTTAAAGAAGAAAATCAGTAGAGAAATGAAAGGGCTAGCTATTGGGCATACGAAAGAGTTTCTTCTTAGGCGCACGAAAGGCTTGGGCACCAGACTGTCTGTGGTCATGGGCACCCACCGAGAGCTGCTTCTTCTACTCGTCTCTCAGGATTTTTGTCAAACACTTGTGTGTGTTTGGCGCACATCAATAAGTTGTTAGGCACCCATGGACTTTCTCTAGTGGATTTTTGACATTATTTTAAAGTGTAAAATTACATTATTACCCCTAATTGCTGTAAGCCTATAAATAGGCCAAATTTCTGACATTCTGGGGAGCTTTACATTACATTATTTCAGTAGGGTTAGTGTTAGGGTTTACAATTTCAAGTTTGTTTCCTTGGATTGGTTGCATTACGTTTTAAGCCGTAGGGTTATTAGAAGCTTTGGTATGGTGATTTTGCTTTTCTTTCTACTAGGGTTTACGTGTAAGTGACTTACTTTTCAATAGCAAGTACTTCATTTTCACTTTTTATCTTCGTTTTTATTTCGTAGTACTTCATTTTCGCTTTTTAGCTTTTACTTCTATTTCATTTTTTTTTTTTTTTGCTTCATACTTGTTTGTTTTACATTAATGGATGGTTTGCAAGTATATTGTCCTTTTTGAAGTTCAAGTATGTAAGGCTAGGATTTATTCTTGGCTTCAAGCCATTGAAAATGGTGTGGTAGTTCGTGAACTCAAACATAAAAGAATATTTTTTTTCAATGAAATATCTTTCTGATTTCTAATTGGAATCTCATATTAAGCTATGGTTCTTTCGAACTCAACTCACCCGTGTTACAACCATAACTTGGTTGCAAGTTTTCACTTGCACACCAATTGTTTGGTTCAATCTTCCAATGAGTTAGAAATATATTTTCTAAAACCTAATTAAGTTTCCTTACAAAACTAAATCACCCATGTTATAATCATTGTTTGGTTACTAGTGGCCACTCGTGTATCCCAAGTATTTGATTCAATGGCCTGATGATTTAGAACCAATTTTCCTAAAACCATAACTTTAGGTTTTCTTACGAAATCAATTCACCTGTGTTATAATTGAAGCCTGGTTATGAGTTGATGCTCGTGCACACTAGGTGCTTGGTTCAATGTCCCGGTGATTCCGAAACCTATTTCAAAAGCCTCCACTTACTTTGAGTTCTATAAATTAGGTTTTGATGAAATATCTTCTGACGTAACAATGCATGCGTGTCTGTTAGGTTAAATTATCAATACATTTAAGTAAACCACTACCATCCCACCACCAAATTTAGTTCGAAGTCAAAATTGTCTTAGTTATTTTATTTGTAGTGTTTTTATCTTAACTTAGAATCACAATTCCTTCACTCCACCATTCTCAACTCAACCCATTCCTAAGCATCCCATAAATCCAAAGTTAGTTTAGATTAACTTAGGTTCACCTACTAACTAAAGAGAATAAGTCTAGATCTTTTAACAAATCCCTCCCTATGGAGATGACCTTGGTTCTCACCCATAAACCTACGACCACCCTCTTGCACTTGAGAGGTAGTACCTAAACACATTTCAGGGTCGGTCAAGTTTTTTGGTGCCTTTGTCGGGGAAGGCAACTAAGCACTAGACCTGGGAGTAAAATGGAGTTCACTTAAGAAATTAGGTGAACTATTCCTTTCCTCTATCTCCTTATTAGCAGCTTTCTTTCTTTTGCATTGCAATATATTCATTTGCACATCATATAGCCTAGCTTGCATGTTGGTTAACTTAGGTTGCATTTTAGTGTAGTTTTTCTTTTCTTATTTTGTTTTCATTTTTGTTTCTCATCATGGACATGAATTTTGGTGAATTTTTGTTTCTCATTTTTGTTTCTCACTCATGGTCCCTTTGATGCCCAAGCATACATAAAGTCTTTAGTTAACAAATTTGGAAATGACTATACATTAGAGACTTATCATCAATTGCCCTAATTCTTCGAGCATGAAGAGGAAGACCCATGTCTTCACCTTAATAGGTTTGAGGCAGTTCGTGGTTCATATGATGCTGGAATGAGTGCGAGACTTAGGTTTATGTTTTTCCCTTTGTCTTTACAAAGTTTGGCTGGTGACCGGTGTTGTACTTTTGGTGAATGGACCATTTGGGAACAATGCTATCAAGCTTTTATTGAGAAATTCCTCCCTATTCATCAAATCTTCACCCATAGCCTTCAAATCAAAGATTTATATCAAAAGAAAGGTGAAGTATTTTATAAATGCTAGGAGATATTTAACATACATTTGAGTACTTTCCCAAGTCACGGGTCAAAGTTAGGGGACATTTTAGCCATATTATATAATGCTCTATCTCGTGAGTTACACCAAGCCTTTGATATTGCCTTAGGTAGGAAATTTCTTGATCTCTCCCTAGTGAGGCGTGGCCATTCCTTGAATTTTTTCTATGAACACACCAGGCTACAGGAAAGACTTAAACCTAGTTTTTGAGCCTCATACACTTGCTAGCCATACCGAGCCTTTCCCGTATGCTCCTACTTCACTTGCTCTTCATGATCCATCCTTTGGAAGTAATATGTGCCCAGAGCCAAATTGCTTGGATTTTGTATCTCCCAATCTTCTTCCACTTACCGAAGGCTAATCTAAAAATCCTTGAGATTATTGGCCTAGTGAATCTTATGATGTACAATTTCATACCATATGCACCGAGCGGTGTAATTACCCTAATCATGTTGAGGATAATATATGGGATGAGCCTCAATCTCATTTCCCAATTGACTCTCCTATTCAAGAAACTTTTATGCCATCTACCTAGAGTTCGAGTGACATGCAGTCCTTTTCTACTACCAAGCTTGATGCTCAATCCACCCCTACCACGTCGACCCAATAGAGAGTCATTTGACTCCAATTGAGCATTTGAATGCCACATGGCTCGAGGAGCATATCATTGAGTTGGTTAACCTTAGTTCACTTCACTATACACCTGAGGTTGAGAGTGGTGCACACCTCTCACCTCTTGAGTCAACCTGAGAAGTTCATTTCAAGGATTATGAGTGATCATGCAACCGATCATCATTGGGGGGAAGTAGTAGACGTTAAGGGAGAGTATGTTGATTTTCTAGGCATCGAGAGACTGATTAAACCCACCCATTCTATGTTGTTGCATGCATTATGGCCACATTCGAGGTTTCATGAACCTCACTTAGCCCTTCATCCCTTAGAGTGTTTTACACTCGATGAGAGTCCGCCTTTGGTGCTTTATGAGCCCAAAGAGAATATTTTACCTTCTAAATCATTTGTGGACACATGGGCTTGAGAGGGTGCTGGATAACCCTTTTCTTTCTTTCATTTTTACATAGTAGATTAGATTTTTCTTTTCTTTATTTCCTTATTGCTTTTTAGTTTGATTTTCTTGTCTTATTTTCTTCTATTTCATTTTTATTTCTTCTTTTGTACTAACTCTTTCTTTTAACTTATTTTCATTTTATTTCTTTCTTATTTTCTTTCTAACCTTTTCTCTTATATAGTTGCTTTTATTTTCTTCAAATAAGGAAACTCTTGAGGTAATGCCCTTCCTTTGCCTTTTTTATTTAGTCTTGCCTTTCCAAGTTTGGTACTTCATATATATATATAAAACTTATTGTTGGGAGTGTTGTAGACTCTAGGTTGGGCGTATATTGGGTGATGTCTTAAGGGACTTAAATAATGGGTGCATGCTTGACGTATACGTTCTATATTGATTAATCTTCACGCTTATCATCATCATGCTCACTTTGCACACCAAGGACCCACTTATTTTTCAGGGTTCTCACATTGACGACAATGTTTAAATTCAATTAGGGGGTAGCTTCGCATGATAAAATTTGTAAGACAAATGATGAACCTCATTTGTGCTGAAATTGTCAAATTTTTAAAAACAATATTCTGAGCATCTTTGAGCTAGAATTCATAAGTGAGCATTTTTTTTCTTGCATGTCAGCCCTTTTTGGTATGGTTGATTATGGAATTGAGTGAGAAAATACTGAGTGAAACTTGTTCAAGCTTTAATAAGAAACTTAGTTCAAGTTGAGTGTGTCATGACCTTGTGCATTTTTTACTATCATAGAGAAGAGCTTATGTGTTTAGGAGTAGATTTTGTTTAACATTGGTTAATTGACCATTCTTGGACTAGGTAGAGACTTATACCCCTTAATGATGAGCTTTTGAGCCTATTATTCTTTTCTTGAAGGGTTGCACATAATCACAGCTCTTTTATTCATCATTTTGGATTTTAATGCACTAATTGCATCACAAATGTGACCACCTCATAAATGTGCCGTTAAAAAACACCCCCAAGTATATGGGCGTGCGGTGTAGTTTTACCTGGTGAGTCTAGAATCGTATCCATAGGGAACTATGAGAATGAGCACTAGGGTTTCCAAGTAATTCTAACCTACTGTTCTCTTTTAAAACAAGAAAAATAAATAGGTTTTGAGTTTTGGAAAGGTTGGTTTCTTTTAACTAACTAATAAACAAATAAACTAAATCGTAATAATTAAATTAAATAAAAAAAAGAAAGCAATAAAACCAAGCATTCAAGATAATTAAAGATCTTGATTCAACCTATAACTCTAGGTGAACACCTTATTTTCGTATTAGATGTGATTTTTATTTCAATTTACAACTCATATTTAGGAAAAGTAAACCGGAAGATTTTATCATGAAAGTATTAATTCCAAAGCACAGTTTAAAATCACGTTTAGGATAAATAAAACTGGGAAGATGTTATCCTGAAAACGTTCTTTGGTCCAGATTTCTTTTCTTTGATTTCAAAATGTAAAGAATGTTTTAATCAAGTAACGTCATCAGGGATTCCAACAAAATATGATCGAGGTTACATGTTTTCAAATGTTTTGAAAACCAAAAGAAGAAAAAAACCAAAAAATGAATCTAGATTCGTCTCTTATATTTTCGAATTATTAAGAAAATTCTAATCTTGTGTAGTTATTAGTGATTTCAAGGAAATATAATCAACTACACAAGTTTTCGAAGGTTTTGAAAATATTAGAAGACAGATCTAAAAAAAATATGAACCTTAGCATACAAGATCTACATTCCATGCTTGGATATGTTCACATCTAATATTCAAATAAAGATCCACCCATCATTGATGGGTTGAATCAAGTACAAATCTACGCTAATATGATAAATAAAGAAACAAAACGGAAAATAAAAGAGGAAGTAAAGAAAACAAACTCCATAGATGAAGACCCAAAAACTTGTATTGACGTTCAAGAACTTGAATCCATAATATGAATCATATAAACTATTTAAACTAATCTATTAAAAAAAAAGAATCTGAAATAATACAGAGAAAACAGCCCGTAGACGGCTGGGACGAACTCCTGGAACCTCTCTCTAGACAGTTGCTCAATGGGTATTTATAGCCTATGCACAAAACCCTAAAAAATAACAAAAATCATGGAACCTCAGGTGTTCCAGGTGTCCGGACAACCAGATGGGGTGTTCAGACGGTAGTAGCTCCATGTTCCAATATTTGTCTTCTATGGTCCTGAGGGTGTCCGGACACCTTTTCATTAAAGTGTTCCCAAATTCTACTATAATTTTAACCTTGAATACTATAGATTCAGGCTTTGGCTGAAACATAAAACTTGTATCTCTTTGAGTCATCTTTCCAACCCAAAAAGGTTCAGGTCAATTAGAGTTGCGAGTGAAAAGTTATGGCCAGAACACTATCAGGGTGTCGTGGTGGACACTTGCTGTGGTTTGCACATTTAAGCTCCAAAAGTGTTCCACAAGCTATCCTTCATAGTATTCTTTGTCTTCAACACTCCCAATTGCATTTATTAAATCTTTTTCCTACAATTAAGAAAAATAAATCACATCAGTGTAAAACATAACAAAAAGCACGAATAAATAAGAAAACGCATGACTTCATGTTAAAATAAAGGTCTTGCAATTACACTTTTTAAGTGTAATCACATCCCCCGACTAGAGCATTGCTAGTCCCTAGCAATGGCTTTATTTAAACTAACCAAACTATTATCCTATTTCTCTTTTCATTGGAAACACGACTACACTTAGCTACGTGCAGCAAGCCTTTTAAACCCCTAGGTTTCCCCTAGTGGACAAGTGAAGTCTCGTGAGGGTTTGTAGTAAATCTACCCATAAAATTCTAGGCATAGTCTCAAAGTGTCAAAAAGTGATCAAGATCAAAAATGAATAATGCTCATGTCCAACAAGGCACAAAGCTCAAATATCATGTATAATTTCCAAGTGTTAGCTTAAATGCATGGACTATCAAAGTAGAAAGAGCGTTGTGCCAAATTGTTTCATTCTTTCAACAAGGTTGCAAGAGCATAAACGGAACTAGGTTTTAACTTCAAATTCTCGCAGGGTACCACTCATAGAAAGAAATTCACTCATCAAGGGTTCACACATACCTATTAGCATATGACGGTATCCTAGTTGCACACAACCCCACAAATAAGTGAGTGAACTAAAATGAAGTTCAAAGTGGACAGCTCATAACAAAAGTTCCAATGTAATGTAAGAGATCACACCACACAACCTACACAAGAACACTATATGCATAATAAAAGAGTTGCTTGGTTAGAATCCACTAGGTCTTTGTTTCGGTTGTAACTTAGCTAGGGGTAATGGTTAGACAATAAAGGATGGGGAATTCAAAGTGCATGCCTTGGGACAAGAATGTAAGAGTACAATACAAGCCCACACCAACTCATTCTCCTTTTCATACTCGAACCAACACCAATAAGAAGCTTTACTTAAACAACTACTCTACTACCTTATTGGGACAATGATTATAAGGAAGCATAGTCCCAAAAATATATGTAAACAATTTTTTTTCTTTTTTCTTTTCCTTCTTTTTCTTTTTTTTTTTCTTTTTGTTTTCTTACTAGAAAAGTACACCTTTGCTTTCTCAACCATATATCTCCTTATAACTTGTATACTCACAACTAACAAATTCAAGCACTCGAAAATTCCCAAGACATACGAAGGTAATGCTAAAATGTGTGAGAGGGGAAAAGGGTATATATTTGTGGCGAGAAACAAAAGAAAATCACAATTTTTTTTAAGGCTTCAAATTGGTTCTTAAGGTAATTTTTATCAAAAAAGGACAAAGGGGCACAAAAATAGAAAGAGGGCCAGGCATCATGTTCAAAGCTCACAACACCTCATCATGTATCAAGTGAAACTCACGCAAGTGTGTGTGATGCAATTGGTGCTTTGAAAACCAAATTGAAGAGTAAAAGAGATGTAATTATGTGCAACCCCTCAAGAAAAGAATAATAGGCTCAAAAGCTCACTAAGTCTCCATCTAGTCCAAGAATGCTCAATTAACCAATGTTAAACAAAATCTACTCCTAAGCACATAAACTCTTGTCCATGATAGTCAAAAATGCACAAGGTTACTACACATTCAACTTGAACTAAGTTTCCTATCAAAGCTTGAACAAGATTCACTCA
>QLOD02000029.1:18553016-18573751 GCA_003260245.2 Sideroxylon spinosum | reverse complement strand
GAAATTGCTATCTACACTAAGAAAATCAGAAAATTCTTGAAAAAGAAAAATAGCAAGCATAGTGAGACAAAGAAGAAGGATAAAGTTAAAGCAGAGAAATCTTCAGAGAAGAAGAAAAAGGAAAACAAGTCCAAGGTTGTGAAGTGCTACAAGTGCCAGGGTTATGGACACATAGCTCAAGATTGTGAAAATAAGAAGAGCAAGAAGAAGGTACTCAATGCAACACTTGATGATTCAGATGATCGGTCTAGTACCTCTTCATCTTCAGACGATTTTTCAAAAAATTTCACTGCATTCATTGCTAGAGCTAGTGCCTCCACAAATGCTGTAGAGTCATCCTCTTCCAAAGGTAAGAAAGAAGAATCCTCTGAAAGTGAAGATGAAGAAAATGCAGATGAGGAAGTGGATGTAGAAGAGGCTATGAACAGCTATACCAGGACTGTCGTAAACTTGACAAATAAAACGAAAAATTGACTATAAAGAATAAGATGTTAAAAATGGAGAGAGACAGTTTGAAAATAGCTCTAGAAGAACTACAAGGGAAATTTAAGAGTCTTAAAGGAAGCAAGAAAACTCAAGATGAATGGATAACAACCTTCAAGAACAAACTGGAGCAAAAAGATAAAGAATTGAAGAATGCCCAGACAAAGCTTCAATCCATGCAATCCAAGATGAATTCAGCTACTTTCCATTTTGATGATATTCTTGGAATACAAAGGAGCCTGAATGATAAGATAGGACTTGGCTACACTGGCAAGCAAGAGGTCAAGGTTGAAGTTAAAGCCACCTCAAGTGAGCAGAAAAAGCCTCCTCCAATGAAGCAGTCTTTTATCCCCCAGAAGCAAACACCAAAGAAAGGCCAACATCAAAATTTTTATCAACGGCCTAAAGGTGAGTTTCAAGGTACACATTTTCAATCTTACTTTAAATTTGTACCTGTTTGTCATCATTGTGGAATTAAAGGTCACATTAGACCTAATTGCCACAAATTATATGGGTTACCCCTATCATATGTTGACACAAGGAATTTCTTGAGACCTAATTTTCAAGTGTCAAACAGTTTTGGCCCATTGAGGTTCGCCAATAAGGAAGAATAAAAAGAAAAAATTTTCAAAATCAGTTGGTCCAAAATCCAACAAGCCCCCTAAAATGAGAACTATCTGGGTTAGAAATAGTGACTTACATATCACTCACACCCCCAAAGATGTTGAAGGGGTGAGCCTTGATACTTATAGGTAAATTTTTTATATGGACTAGGCTATACATAATCGTTACATTCTTCCTAGTTCAATGAATTATGTAAATTAGATTTTTCTTACAAAACATAAAATGATTTTTTTTGATGTGATGTTATTCTTTGTGATGTTCTTGCATGATTTATTACTTCATACACACTTCAAAATCATACGAGTAAAATTATTGATTTACATAGTGGTCATGAATTTGAATTATTTGATGAACCTAAATCCTATGTTTTGTTATTCCTTATCATGGTAGTGGTGTGCCTATTGTAAATACACTGAGGTTTGGATTTCATGAAAAATCTTTTCATTACCTAAGTGTGTTTATAAATTTTGTTTTTGGACTATTGGTTACTCTAAGATATTTCAATTAAAATCACTTGGTAAGGGCTACCAATGGGATAAAGTGCAGCTAATCTATTGACGTGCGGGTTATCAAAATAACCACCCTCTGGGTTCGACGATACAAGAAGATGGCTACCTACCCATAAGTGTATGAAAACCGCCAAGTAAAGTTAGAAAAGTCTGAAAAAGAAAATCTTAATAAACTTGGTGGAAGTAAACTGAAAAATTAGTGTGTAGTTGAAAATAAATGAATTGAGGAAAAATAAGTCGAAAAGCACAAGTGAATATATTATTTATTCAATTCATTGTCCAAAAAAAAGAGCATTTTAAAATTTCATGCGAGTATGTGAAAAGTATTGATCATGATTGTTTCTAAACTTCATTTCACACACCACATAGGCATTTGACCATTGGTATGACATGTGTGAACAACTTATAACATAAATAGTAAGGTGACTCTTAGAATTCTTATCAGTGCTATTTATGTATGGTCAAAATTTTGAAACTGTGTTTAGTTTTAGGTTTGAGGAAATAGAACTTGGAATGAATTGATCAAGATTACACATCATATCTTATTTTTTTTGTCAATTCATGTCAAAAAGGGGGAGAAGTTAATTGGGAGATTATTATTTTATTAGTTAATTTTTTTTTATTTTTTTGGTTGAAGGAGAGTCAATAAATTGAGAGGGAGCTTAGTTAATTTCTTTTATTTCATTTTTGTTATTGTTAATGTTTCATTTATTATCTTTTTTCACATGATACCTTGATCAATTTGTTTTAGTGTGCAGCATATAGGTATAATAATTAGCACGTATTGATCATTGCATTACTTTCGGAGGCTTTAGTCAAGGATGATTTCATTTGTAATTGCTTGTATTAAGTTTTGACATAGAATTGCCAAAGGGGGAGATTGTTAGGGTTTATATTGTATATTGGCAATACCATGATCAAACAAAGAGTTCTATAGTGACTAGACTTAGTATAGGCAAAGAAACTATAGTCTTGATCAAGTAGAAGTGTAAAGGCCTCAAGAAACGTTATCTAAATACTTTTAGAAGTCTAAAACGAGTTGAAAAAATCCAAACAAGCAATAACGCAGGAAGACCGCATGAAGCACGCTTTAAATTGCAGGAAAAAGCCGAGAAACGCCTCAGAAATTGGCCTTGCTTGAAGGCCGTGGGAAGACAGCGGGAAGACCGCTCGAGCGCCCTTCCCACGCCCTTCCCACGAAGTATAATTTTTCAACCCGAGACTCTACTTTTTGTACCCTAATTGACCCAGGTCTTGCTATGTATATAAGGGATGCACCTAGGGTTAAAAATACAGAGAGAGAACATTCATTAGGGGGTGCTAAATAGTTTCAAAGTTCTCTAAAATTGCTTAGCCAAGCTTTCCAATATTTCTGAGTTTAATCCGAAGGAGTTCAGATTTGTGGTTCGTGATCGCTGAGGGTTCAGCACGTTGAGGATTCAACAAAGCTACTGAGGAGTCAGTATTGTGCCTTCGAGGAGTCGGAGGGCTTTTGCTAGAGGAGTTGGTGCTTCGAGGATTCGAGCAAACGTTAAATAGAGTATCGAGTCGAGGAGTCGATCTATCGAGAGTTTTGAATTTGTAACCAACGTTTGATTTTAGTGAAAGTTTTTAGAGGAGTTTTCTGTGTGGATTTCCTCACCACATATATTGCCTTCTGTTTTCAATTATTTGTGTTTTTGATTGTTTTGGGATGTCTAGCACAGTACACGTGTGTATTTTCAACTTACCTCAGCCCCTATCATTCAGACACCTAACTGGACATTACCTTTTGAGTTGATGTGTGATGCCAGCGACTGTGCCATTGGTGCAGTCTTAGGCCAAAGGAAGAATAAGAGACCTAATATATTATACTATGCCAGTAAATCCCTTAGTGACTACCAAAAGAATTACACCACAACTGAGAAGGAGTTATTGGCAATAGTATATGTATTAGATAAGTTTAGGTCCTACTTGATTGGCTCACATGTCATAGTCTATACTAATCATATTGCCCCTTAAATACCTTCTCACCAAACGAGACTCCAAGCCTAGACTGATTAGATGGATTTTATTTCTTCAGGAGTTTGATTTAGAGATTAGGGATAAAAAGGGGGTAGAGAATGTGGTGGTAGATAATCTTTCTAGACTTCATCAACAGGACTTGACAACTTATGACCCTCCCATTAGTGAGACCTTTTCAGATGAGAAGTTGTTTCTTGTGTCTGCCATTGAGTCTTCTCAGGTTTCTTGGTATGCTGACATAGCTAACTACTTAGCTTCAGAAGTGACACCTTCTTATTGGACTACTTTGGATCGGAAGAAATATTATAGAAATATGAAATTCTTTTTCTAGGATGAGCCTTATATTTTCAAGTACTGCCCAGACCAATGAGCCTTATATTTTCAAGTATTGCCCAGACCAAGTCATTAGGAGGTGTATTCCTGATAGTGAGTTTCAGAGCGTGATGACATTTTGTCATACCTTAGCATGTGGTGGTCACTTTTCAGCCAAAAAGGCTATGGCCAAGATCTTACAATAGGGGTTGTATTGGCCCACCATGTTTAGGGATGTCCATGCTTTTTGCCTTGCTTTTGGTAGATGTCAGAGGCTTGGAGGCCTAACTAGAAGGAATATGATGCATTTGCACTCTGTATATGCCTTAGATATCTTTGATTGTTTGGGAATGGACTTTATGGGGCCATTTTTGAACTCATTTGGTTATGAGTACGTTTTGATGGCCATGGATTATGTTTCCAAATGGGTAAAGGCTATTCCCACTAGAACTAATGACCATCGGGTGGCGATTAAGTTTTTTTGAAAGAAAATGTGTTTTCCCAATTTGGCATACCTAGAGCTATGATCAATGACAGAGGAACACATTTTTGTAATAGACCAATAGGATTGTTAATGAAGAAAGACGGGGTAGTTCACGAAGTGGGGACAGCTATCATCCCCAAACTAGTGGCCAAGCCGGACTAGCCAATAGGGAGATAAAAATAATGATTAAGAAAACAGTAAACCCAAATAGGAAGGACTGGTCTTTGAGGATAACTGATGCTATCTGGGTATACAAAACGGCATATAAGACCATTTTGGGCATGTCTCCTTATAGGTTAGTTTATGAAAAGGCTTGTCACTTGCCTATGGAGATGGAGCACAAGGCATACTAGGCCATAAGACAATTCAATGAGAACATAGATGAGTCTGGCATTCAAAGAAAATAGGAATTGAATGAATTGGAGGAAATTAGGCATGATGTTTATGAGATATCAAAGGCCTCCAAGATCACCATGAAACAATTGTGTGATTTGAATACTTAGGAAAAAGAGGTGTATGTAGGTCAAAAAGTCCTTCTATATGACTCTAGATTACACCTCTTTCCTGGTAAATTGAGATCAAGATAGGTAGGACCTTACATCATCAAATCTAAGACTGAGTATGGAGCTTTTGAAATTGAAAATCCTTCAGATGGAAATGTGCTGCAAGTGAATGGCCATAGGTTGAAACCTTATCTTGAAAATTTTATGGCTGAGGTGGAATCTTTGGAGTTTGAGGACCCAGCTCCATTTGAATAATTGAAATTTTTGGATTAATGAATAACAGTAGATTAGGACTAGTGTTTAGGTTTTTAGTTATCTTTTCTTTATGTTATCATTCATGATTTGACTTCCTTTATTGCTTTCCTAACAATCGTTGTAAGCTTTGATGATTTTTAATTGGCAGTGCCATCTAAGTTGGGGGAGAAGCTAGAAAGGAGATTCAATTCAAGTGATATCATGTGTGTGCATCAATTCAGCTATTTTTACAAAGATTTTGATTGCCTAAGGTAACTTCCTTCCCATATTTCTGATGACTTGACTGCATATTTTCACGTTGGGGACAATGTTAGGCAACCATGTTCATGATTGTAATTCTTGTATTGGGTTGATGTTGTATATTGTGATTCATTCTGTGCATGAATGTTTAGTTTATTTTAGTTAAAAGAAAAATTAGAAGTTGTCATTCTTTTTAGTCTTAGTCAATTTTTTTTTTGTTTTGTTTTAGGTCTTTTTGACTTTGGTTGAACTTTTAATGTAATCTTTGATATGTTTTGAAGCCAAAAGCTAATTGTGAATTATTATGACTCTGATTTTCAAATGAATGAATGTATTTACTTTTCAGTTCATAATTTGATTCAAAGCATGTACATGGTTGATTGATGTTCATTTTTTAGAGTTTCTTGTGTTTGATTCCTTGGGCATTGAATGTTTATATGGATTTCATGATCTCAACGCTTTTGAAATTGCTTGGAATTGAATATGAATTGACGAATTCTATGAGTATGAACCCTTTGGCCATAAGTTTAACTCAAGAATGTATGTAGTTATTCTCTATAAGTGGAGACTAACCTTGTGAGGTTTGAGCTTTAGCTTTCTTGTTTGAGTGATTGAAGTTACTCTTACATGTTTTTCACATTCATGTTGTTCAATAGCTCTACTTACTTTTTTGAATTCATAAGCATGAGGAACATAGTAACTTGAATTATGAACATTAGGATGAATGTATCAACTCAATTGAACCCTTGGAAGTGAAGTAGGCAATTCTTGTATTTGTTGAGCCTTATTGACTTTTTCTTTTAAATTCATCATCCTTTGGAACCAAGTTGAGCCATTAATGAATGAACTTATGATTCTTTGGAGCCTTAACAACACCCTAACCTTTATATGATGTTAACAACTTACCTAAATGCCTTTGCTGTGTACAAGTTTAAAAAGAGGTAGAGTGGATCAAGGGTAGTGTAGTTTTGAGGATAATGAAAGTTTATCTAAAATAAAAAACCAAAAAAAAAAAATTTCAAAGGGAAATATGGTGAAAGTGGTTCGAACAAGGAACCACTAGTACTAGGAAGAGAGGGATTAGATTACACAAACAAGGCACTCTTTGAATTATCCCATCCCTTTTTTGTTCCCACATTCAACCCTTTAGCCCCATTACAACCTAATAAAGACTTGACTGATCTAAGGAGTCAATTGAGTTGGAAGAGAAGTTTTTAATGTGAAATAATTCATGGTTCTCATTGCTATGGATTATTCCTTCCATAGAGCTATGCCAAGTTGAGAATTCATTAAATTGTATCATTTTTGACTTAAGGAAGATTCTTATTTGAATTTTCTTTACACTTACTCTTTATAAAAGACTCTTCCAAAAGTGTTGTACCTAATTCTCAATTAATTGAGGAGAGTATATCCTATGAGGATTGAATTTAAAACTTAAGAGAATTTGTGTGCATGATTGAGTTAGATTTATACTCTGATGAAGAATTATGAACAGGATAAATTAGTTCATGTTTAAAAACCTTGTGATGGATAGAGTGTTGTAATTATGAAAGTTCTGTTTTGACTTTTGCTTATCGTGGAGAGTTAAAACCAAGATATTTAAAAGAATTTACATTGAGATATCATAAGCAATTTTGAATTAGGTTAAGTACTGAAAGGTGAGTTCTTGTTGAGCTAATTTGCTAGGGCCTAGCAAACCTCAAGTTAGGGGATGTGATTGTACTATGAAAAGTACAGTTACAATCTTAATTTCTGGATTGATTAGGTGGATTTATAGTTTAAAAAAGTGAATAAATGTCTAAAAATGCGCTTATGAGAAATTCTTCTGAATTACAAGTGTCTGGGACTGAAATGACAGAATTAGATCAAAATGAAAGATATCAGGAAAGTGGTTCGAATAGTTCGAACCTATTTTCTAACCACAGTGGCACATGCAGGAAGCAGTAAAGAAATTGGCTAAGTATGAAGAAAGTGGTTCGAACCCTTGTTCGAACCACTACTCGTTCGAACCATGGTTAGAACAGCAGAAGCCAGTGCAGACAACCAAGTGAGAAAATCGACTAAGGTAAAGATGTTCGAACCTTTAATCAAACTACATGTGGTTCGAACCATGGTTCAATCAACAAAAAGATCACCAGCATTAGCAGCTTGAAAATTTTCAAAGTCTTGGAGTCTGGTTCGAACCTTGGATCGAAACAACCTTTGTTTGAACCTTGGTTAGATCAATAGAAGCTGTGCAAGGCTCAACTGGAGAAAAATTGACTAAGTGTTGAAACTTGGTTCGAACCCCTGTTCGAACCACGTGTTTGTTCGACCCTTGTTCGAACCATTATGCGATGCGAGATTCTGTAATTCAGCTTTTGAGGAAGGGTTATAATTGTACTTTTTAGAACAGGTTATATAAATACTAGTGAGGTCGTTTGTAAAGAGGACATGTATATATAGAGAGAGAGTTTTAGAGCGCGAAAGTAGATCAGATTTCAATTCTTTCATTTCTTATAACAAGTTTTCAATTTTACGAATGGATTTACTTCAATTTCTACTGTTTTCTCCTTTCATTATGTTTGAGTAGACTTCTCTCTTGAATTCAAGGCAAGTCTCGTAGTTGATTTGTGAAAATTTCAAGGTAATGGGCTTAATATTGAATTTTCTTATGCTAGTAGAGCAACCTAGGTTATATTTGAATTGATTATGGATTTTTGAGTTGAGATTTTTATCAAATTTTAATTTTGTATGATTTATGGGTCTTACCTATGAATTTCTACTTAGAATTATCATGCATTGCCTTTAAGTTTGTATGGTGGTTGCTAATTTTAGAATTTATAAGTAAAAATCTATAGATTATGCGTATCATGTGTTTGATCTAATCTCTCAGTCAGTTTTTGTTCTTAAATTTTATTTCAAATCAGATCTGGGTTGTTTCAAAGTGTTTGTATGTAAAGTATATTTTCCGATCTACCAATTTGGGTGTAGATTGAGTAATAGATGCCTTGAAATTTATTGCCAATCACTACGAGCTTGTTTTGGATCTAAGGGTTTCTAAAACTTTGTTTTCTAAAAAGAAATTCACACAACAACCATTGATAAAATTCAAATCCAATCTCTATCATTTTTTGTGAGGTTAAATCTTGTTTAAAATTTTTCAAAGATTGTGGTTTATCGATTTTTACTAAGGCTCTCTATGGACACGATCCAGTTCTTGTTGGTTATTGTGCTTCAATAGACACCCTGCATTTGGGGTTGAGCCGATACTGATAAATTTGAATCGAACAAGCAATATAGTTTAGATTAAGTCCTATATTCACACATTAGATCCTAGAGCTAAGTAGACCTAATCTCGTCACAGGAACGCAGGCAGCTCAAGCAGATAGCTTGAGTTTGGTCAACCCGATTTCTATAGATCATCTAAGTCCTACATCTTGAGGCACCATCATATAATTTTTCTCGTAAGAGGTATGCAAACCTGACCCCATCACGGGTACGTAGGTAGCTTAAATAGATAGCTTGAGTCCGATGACATCAATCTTTATAGACCATCTATATTCCTACATCTTCAGACACTCACACATTAGATCCCCAGCCCAAGCTACGATGACCTGATCTCTTAGCGGGTACGTAGGTAGCTTGAACAGATAGCGTGAGTGTGTTCTCCACGGTCACTATAAACCATTATCTGCATGAACTGCCAACTTAGACTTACAATTAAACTCTCACATTAGCATATCTGTTTGCATCTCATCATCGTATAGTTCAGGCCACTTTAGGTCTAAACTATATTTAACCTGATCCCTTCTGGGGGTACTTAGGTAGTTCAAGTACATAGCTTAAGTTTGATCACCTCGGTCCTTATAGACCATCTTCATTAGCAACACACACATACATTTTTGCATAAGGACTACATAGTCCTCACACCTTAGCCTTTAACTTACATTTAGATTTAAACCAACATATGGAACCCCTAGTGTGCATTACTGCTATCTCGGCGGACATTACACCACACTCGCACACACGAGCTAGGACATTTCATGCATCATTACATTGATAAATTATATGCTTTGATCATCATAAACTAGAGAATTATATTGTGAGATCCTAACTGTAACAATTGGAAAAAGACTCTGGATATCCTTATGTATCCAGGCATAACGCTTTCCGTGTGCAACTGAACCCCTGGACCCATTATCTTTAATTTCACAGACTAGTAGAGAGTCACTAAAAAAGGGTCTTTTATCATGATTTCAAACCATAAAACAAGATATTTTTTTAACTTAAACCAGAACTTGGGTTTGTTGACATACCCATTTTGAAAATGTCGAGTGGTAACTCCTAGTTAAGGCCCTATTTCAACATAAAACATCTTTTTTTATCGTTTGGGTAACATTAGACTCTCCAAATCACAATAAAGACTAATGACCCACACACATCGTAACCCCAGTACATGGATCCGGTCATGAAAATTGCTCCGTAAGAACTTGAGTGGGTTGGTTTCTCTAAGTCCTAACACTGATGAAAACATTAGAGTAATAGGATCTTGAGCCAAAAAGGTGTAAATGTGAGAGATTGGAGTTGAAAACTTGAAAGGCTAATAAATGAACTAAAATAGGATACAATGATCTAGGCATATGTGGGCACCCTTGTTGGTTTGGTCAGCCCCAAAATGCTAGGTGGGTACGTTAGGGTCCCATTCTTTAGAACATGTGTTTTACATATTTTTGGGTTTAGGCTATTTTTTCATAAACTTAACTAATTTTGGATTAGTTATATAGCTTGTATGGTATATTGAACCAAAAAGTGTTGATCTTAATCATGTTTAGATGTTAGATAAGCTAAACTGGACCGAAATAGGTTGCAGCCCACAACGGGGCGCCTGGACCTTTTCTGGGGATGCCTAAACCTCTACACGGGTGCCTAGGTCCCTTATGGAGGCACCCAGGTTTACTCCAGAGTGCTGTTTTGTAATCTTTTGATATGTGCTCACATCCTAAGCTTATTAGGTTTCTAATTTAAGGTGTTTTAATGTTGTTTATGGGAAATATATGAATATTGCATGAGTGTGAATTGATATTATGCTATAAGGTGATGAAATGCTAACACTAGTTAAAAATATGTTAAGATGATATTTGAATGATTTGAGATTATTAAATTTGTTATTATGTTGATATGAGTTGCTAATTGATTGAATGAGATAAGAAGGTGTACATAAATGTGTTAATTGAAATGAAATGAGATAAATTGGAATGTGATTAATATTGTGACACGGGGATAGAGGGTATAGGAAAATATGAAGGATACAAAGTTTATGTTAGGGTTAAAAGACCCAAAGCCTAATAGGGATTGGTATTCATGCTGGTAGATTAGTAGGCTAGAACATGACGTGTGTTATGGTTAATCATGGCCCTTAACGATGATATTTGTTGTGGCTAATCATGGCTCTTTGATGAGTACCATGGAAAAGATGGAAGATCAATCGCCAAAGATCCATTGAATGTTCCAGATGGGCCAATAACGAGAGCTCAAGCGAAGAAGATCAAAGAGGTTATGGTGGGACTCGCTCAAGCTACATGGGCCGAATCTTCCAATACACCTATCAAGACAACTTCAACACCATTCAAGATGGATTACAAAGAAGAGGGACCAGCACTTGCTCACTTGATCTAAGCAAAGGAGGACGAAGCCATGATGGTTCAATCTTGAAGGAATTCGGCCAAGGGAGACTCCAAGAGAAGTGGAGGCCAAAAAGAAATTATTTGGGCTTATTTTGATATGTATAGGGTAGATTAAATGATTCAAATTATGTTTGGGCCTTCTTTTTATGCTTTTATTTATTTGGGTTAAACTAATCAATTAATTTGGGTCCATATTAGTTATTTAATTAATTTAGGTAGATTAGGGGTTCATTTAAATAGGTTTAAAGTCTAAAGCACCTAGTTATGGGTCTAAGGATTAGTAGGGCTCAATTAAGGTTAGTTTTCTTCCAACCTTATTTATGTTATCCTTGTAAACACTAGAGGCATGAATTTTTTTCAGATTAATAAAAACCATTGGTGAGGAATTTGATTTCTCTTCTTGTTCTTCCTAGAACACCTAAAGAACTTGTCAAGAATTTAATTCTTATGGCATTCTTGATCACCGTATTCAAGTTTCTTAGTTTTTTTGAACTAAAGGGTCTTAAATCAAATCTACAAATCTGAATTTTTGCTTTCTTGGGGTTTGAATCAAGTTGTTTGTGGGTTCTTGGCATTCATCGTCGTTGGGTCATATCATTTTGGTATTAGAGCTCAGTTCAAAATCAAGTTTATCTATATTTAAATTTGTTCATCTTTATTCTTGATTATTCTCATCTTTTGATTTCTTCTTTTAGCCTTCTTGATCTGTTCATTAAAAAAAAAAAAAAAACGTAAATTTGGGCAAAACCCAAGATTCCCAATTCTAGAACTACAAGTTTATCTATCTTTAATTTTGTTCATCTTTGTTCTTGATTGTTCTCATCTTTTGATTTCTTCTTCTATCCTTCTTGATCTGTTCATTCAAGAAAAAAAAAAGGGAAAAAAAACGAAAAAACAAAAGCAGATTTGGGTAAAACCCTAGATTCCCAATTCTAGAACTTCAAACCTTGAATAGTTTGGTTGATTCTTCAAGGAAAAAAAATTGAATATCTTTCCCATAGTCAAATTACCTTTTCGTTGAAACCAAATTAGAGTGAAAGGCAAACTTTCTTCACATTCAAGGTTGGGGCCGAAATATTCTAAACTAGAATTTTTGAAGTTTTCCTTCAATTTTTCATACTCCTTGACTCTTCTTCAAGTCTTCAAACACTTTTAGAACTTAAACTTGAACTCTTGGTTCTTGGTTCTTAATTCTTGGTTCTTAAGTCTTGAGTTCTTGTTTCTCGATTTTTTATTCTTGATTCTTAGCTCTTGAAACTAAAATGTGGAATTCTTGTGAATTTGAACGCTTACATAGAACCTGAATTTTCTTTTGATTTGGATCTAATTTGTTCTTTAAAGAACTTGTGAGAGAAACAAAGAGAGGGAAAAGGCAAGAGAGTTTCATTAAAGAAAAAGCCAAGATAAGAGTGATACACAAGTGATTTAACATACTTTGAGTATATACACGTAAGGGAGTGAAGTGAGCTATTTATTTTATTACTACCATTTGTTTTGTAGATCAAAACATAACTTCTAAGGGTGATTTATCATCCAAGGAAAGGGGAGACGACATTGTATTCATACTCCAAGCTATGCAACAATAATTTGAAAGGATGAATGTAGTCTTTGGAGATATAAGGGATAGAATGGATAGGCAAGATGTTGATAGCGGTTTTACAGAGAGGGCAACCTGAGGGAGTTCAAAATAATAGAAGGTAGGGAAGAAGAGAAGTAAATCCATTGTTTGAGTATGAGGAGGTGAGTGAGATTGAGGGAGCACAAAATTCAGACTTTAAAGTGGGTAGATATAGGCCTAGAGGGGGTTTGAGAGAAAGAGGGCGTAGAGGAGATTGGAGGGGTAGAGACGGAATGGATGGGAACCTCGAGAGCATCAAAATGAAGATTCTATCTTTCCAGGGTAAGAATGACCTAGAAGCTTATTTAAAGTGCTAAAAGAAGATTAAACTTATCTTTGACTGCCACAGCTATTCAGAGGAGAAAAATGTGAAGTTAGCGGTGATTGAGTTTACTGATTACGCCATTATTTGGTGGGACTAGTTGGTTATAACTAGGAGGAGGAATAGAAAGAGAGCCATTGCCGCTTGGGGGGAGTTGAAAATTATTATGAGAAGGAGGTTTGTCCCTAGCCACTACTACCAAGACCTTTACCAAAAGTTACAATACCTTTCTAAGAATGTGAAAGATTATCATAAAGAGATAGAAGTGACCATGATAAGGGCCAATGTTGATGAGGATAGGGAGGCAACAATGGCGAGGTTTCTAAGTGGTTTGAACAGAGAAATAGCTAATGTGGTGGAGTTACAACATTATGTGGAGTTGGAAGACATGGTTCACATGGCTATGACGGTGAAAAGGCAACTGAAAAGAGAAGGGGCAGCAAGGCTTTCTTCAAATCCTAGCACACTGTGGAAATCTAATTGGATAAAGGATGAGGGGGTAACCACTAAGTCTAAACCCCAGTAACCAATAGCCAAAGGAAAGTCATCTAACCAAGGTAAAGGTACTTCCACTTACTAACATGTTTAGGAGTAGAGACATTAAGTGTTTTAAGTGTTTGGGGAAGGGACACATAGCTTTTCAATGTCCTAACAAAAGAACTATGGTGTTACTTGATAGTAGGGAGATTGAGACAGAGAGTGAGAAAGATGACACTTCTATGCCACCACTTGAGGATGTGAGTGATGATGGGGTTGAATATCCAGTTGAGGGTGAAGTTTTAGTTACAAGACGTTCTCTTAATGCTCAAGTTAAGGTTCATGATTTGGAGAAGCAAAGGAAGAATATATTCCACATTAGGTGTTATATTAGTAATAACGCGTGTTGTGTGGTTATTGATGGGGGTAGTTGCATTAATGTGGCAAGCATAACACTCGTTGAGGCCCTGAGTTTACCTACACTTAGACACCCTAGACCCTACAAGCTCCAATGGTTGAATGTGTGGGGAAGTTAAAGTGAACAAACGAGTCCTTGTTTCTTTTTCAATTGGGAGGTGTAAGGATAAGGTTCTATGTGATATGGTGCCCATGCATGTTGGACACTTGTTATTGGGAAGGCCTTGGCAATATGACAGAAAAGTGATCCACGATGGGTTTAAGAATTGGTGTAACTTCACTAAGGATGGAAAATCAGTCACCCTAGTTCCATTAACCCCAAAGCAAGTATTTGAGGAGCAAATGAGGTTAAGAAAGGCAGAGGAGGAGAAAAAAAGAAAGTAGATCGAGAGCATTGAAAAGAAAAAGAAAGAGAGTGAAAATAAAAAAGTAACTGAGAGCATGAGAAGAGATAAAAAAATGAGTGGAGAGAAAATAAAGAGTGTGAGGGAGAAAGAAAATAAGAAAGAGATGAGAGAAAAGTAAGAAAAAAAATTTCTTTTGTGCAAGGGAGAGTGATGTCAAGAGAGTTTTTCTATCTAATAGGCCTATGCTTGTACTTTTGTACAAAGAGGCTTATTTTACTAACAACAATATTGAATTGTCTCTTCCTAGTATTGCTTTTTCTTTGTTAGAGGAATTGGATATTGTATTTCTCGATGAGGTCCCAAGTGGGCTACTACCCATGCGAGGAATCGAGCACCAAATAGATTTCATTCCTGGAGCCGTGATTCCAAACAAACCCACCTACAGGAGTAACCCTGAGGAGACAAAGGAGTTTCAAAGGCAAGTGGAGGAGTTGTTGGCAAAGGGATATGTAAGGGAAAGTTTGAGTCCCTGTGCAGTTCCTGTGTTATTAGTACCAAAGAAGGATGGGACGTGGAGAATATGTGTGGGCTGCAGTGCCGTCAATAACATCACGGTAAAGTACCACCATCCCATACCTAGATTAGATGATATGTTAGATGAGTTATATGATTCTTGCATTTTTTCTAAAATAGATTTAAAAAATGGGTATCATCAAATTAGGATGAGGGACGGGGATGAATGGAAAACAGCTTTTAAAACTAAATATGGACTTTATGAGTGGTTGGTAATGCCGTTTGGTCTCAATAATGCACCAAGCACATTCATGCGTTTAATGAATGATATTTTACGTGCATCACTAGGAAAATTTATAGTTGTTTATTTTGATGACATTCTAGTATATAGTAAGAGTTTAGATGATCATGTTGGCCACTTAAGATGTGTGCTTGAAGTTTTAAGGAAAGAAAAGTTGTATGCTAATTTCAAGAAGTGCACATTTTGTATGGAGAGAGTAGTGTTCCTAGGCTTTGCTATAAGTGGGAAAGGAATAGAAGTAGAAGAAAAGGTTAAGGCCGTTCAAGAGTGGCCTACACCTAAGAGCATCGCTGAGGTTAGGAGTTTTCATGGTCTAGCTAGTTTCTATAGACGTTTTGTTATAGATTTTAGCACACTAGCTACACCACTTAGGGAGGTCATTAAAAAGTCAATTGGGTTCCACTGGGGTAAGGAACAAGAACATGCATTTCATGAAATTAAACATAAATTATGTTCTGCACTTGTTTTAGCATTATCTGACTTTAACAAAACTTTTGAGATTGAGTGTGATGCTTCAGGAATAGGTATAGGAGCTGTCTTAATGTAGGAAAGGCAACCTATTGCATACTTTAGTGAGAAGTTAGGGGAAGCAACTCTAAATTACCTAACATACGACAAGGAGCTTTACGCGCTTGTGAGGACATTAGAGACAAGGCAACATTATTAGTGGCCCAAGGAGTCCGTCATCCACACTGATCATGAGTCCCTAAAACACTTCAAGAGTCAAGGAAAGTTAAATGAGAGGCATGCAAGGTGAATGGAATTTATAGAGACATTTTCCTACGTCATCAAGTATAAACAAGGTAAGGAAAATGTAGTTGCAGATGCATTGTCATGAAGGTATGTGCTTCTTACATCCCTTAGCGCTAAAATGCTTGGTTTTGAATTTGTAAAATAATTATATGCTGATGATTCAGATTTTTCTAATGTTTATAAAGCATGAGGGATTTCTATTTAGGGAAAATAAATTGTGTGTGCCTAATGGTTCTATGTGTGAATTGTTAATTTGTGAGGCACATGGTGGAGGTTTGATGGGACATTTTAGAGTTAAAAAGACCCTAGAAATTTTACATGAACACTTTTTCTGGCCTAGGATGAAAAGAGATGTCATACGCATTTGTAGTAGGTGCTTCACATGTAGAAAGGCCGAATCTAAGAGTTTACCACATGAATTATATATGCTTTTACTCGTTCCTAGTGAACCATGGGTCGACATTTCTATGGATTTTGTATTAGGTTTACCTAGAACTAAGAAGGGTCGAGATTCAATTTTTCTGGTTGTAGACACGTTTAGCAAGAGGCATATTTTATTCCTTGTCATAAAACTAATGATGCCACACATATAGCAGATTTATTTTTCAGAGAGATAGTGTGCCTTCATGGAGTTCCTAGGAGCATTGTGTCAGACCGAGATGCTAAGTTTCTTAGTTATTTTTGGAAGGTTTTGTGGGGTAAGCTAGGTACCAAACTCTTATTTTCCACTATTTGTCACCCACAAACTGATCGTCAAACTGAAGTAGTTAATAGAACCTTAACTCAGCTTTTACACACCATCATACATAAGAATTTAAAAACTTGGGAGGATAGTTTCCCATTCATTAAATTTGCATATAATAGGACCATGCATAATACAATTTCTCATTCCCCATTTGAAATTGTTTATGGTTTTAATCCACTAACTCCTTTAGATTTAATGCCTTTACCAATTGATGACAGGATTCGCTTGGATGGTAAGAAGAAAGTAAAGTTGGTGAAGTCCATTCATGAAAAGGTGCAACTTCAAATTGAAAAGAAGAATGAGCAATACGCATCCCAAGCAACACAAAGGAAGATGACGTGTTATGTTTGAGCCCGGTGATTGGGTTTGGATCCATTTAAGAAAGAAAGATTCCCAGCTCAAAGGAAATCAAAGTTGCAACCACGTGGAGATAGGCCTTTCCAAATACTTAAGAAGATTTGACAATGCATACAAGGTTGATTTGCCAAGTGAGTATAATGTTAATGCTACTTTTAATGTTATTGATCTTTCTCCTTTTGATATATGTGCCGATTCGAGGTCGAATCCTTTTGAGGAGAGAAGGAATGATGAGTACCATGGAAAAGATGGAAGATCCAGCAGCGCCAAAGATCCATTGCATGTTCTAGATGGGCCAATAATGAGAGCTCGAGCGAAAAAGATCAAAGAGGCTATGGTGGGACTTGTTCAAGCTACATGGGCCGAATCTTCCAATACACTTATTAGGACAACTTTAACACCATTCAAGATGGATTACAAAGAAGAGAGACCAGCACTTGTTTACTTGATCCAAGCAAAGAAGGACGAAGCCATGATGGTTCAATCTTGAAGGAATTCGGCCAACGGAGACTCCAAGAGAAGTGGAGGCTAAAATGAAATTATTTGGGCTTATCTTGATATGTATAGGGTAGATTAAATGATTCAAATTATGTTTGGGCCCTCTTTTTATGTTTTTATTTATTTGGGTTAAACTAATTAATAAATTTGGGCCCATATTAGTTATTTAATTAATTTGGGTAGATTGGGGTTCATTTAAATAGGTTTAAAGTCTAAAGGGCCTAGTTATGGGTCTAAGTCTTAGTAGGGCTCAATTAGGGTTAGTTTTATTCCAACCTTATTTATGTTATCCTTGTAAACATTAGAGGCATGAATTTTTTTTCAGATTAATAAAAGCCATTGGTGAGGAATTTGATTTCTCTTCTTGTTCTTCCTAGAACACCTAAAGAACTTATCAAGAATTTAATTCTTGTGGCGTTCTTGATCAATGTATTTAAGGTTCTTAGTCTTTTTGAACTAAAGGGTCTTGAATCAAATCTACAAATCTGAAATTTTACTTTCTTGGGGTTTGAATCAAGTTGTTCGTGGGTTCTTGGCGTTCATTGTCGTTGGGTTCGCATCAATCTTAACGACAATGTTTTTTATGGACAATTATGGTTCTAAATGATGACGTTGATTGTATCCACCCCATAGATTTAAATGGAAGTGATAAGATAATTCAAAAATGACAATAGTGATGGTAAGTAAGATAATAACTAAACAAAATATTAAGATTTTTTATGATGACTACGATATTTAGTTTTATTATGATATTATGTTGCGATGAGAAATACGATTCACCCATATGATGATCTTGATAATGGTTTGATGATGTATTATGGTTAAGTAATATATGTTGAATTGTACATGATGGTTATGTCTAATGTTATCGCTTTTTATATTGTATATGCTTTATATTGCTTCATTGGAACAAGTAGCTTAATGCTCACGTCCTTACAGATTTTGCTACAAGGACAGATCCTAAGAATTAAGTAGGCATTTGGTGGAACTAGGAGTTGCATAAACTATTACAGATATTATATTTTTAATTGCTTAAGTTTAATTTTATTTGAGACTATAATATTATTCGATTGAGTTGTAAAGGCCATAAGGGTTATGTTTATTTTGTTTGTGGGATCTGTTAGAGCTTGGTAGCCCGGTTTGTGCCAAGGCTTAGTTTGTATTATGTTTAAGTTATTATTGTGGTTATTATATATGTTGGTCCAAGGAAGTTGCAAATGCTCTGATCAGGGTAATGTTTATTAGTGCATTGTTTGTATTATTATTTAGTTTTGAGTCACGAGATCTGGGGCGTGACACCATTTATTGACCTAGAGCCATTGCCGGAACCTGCACCACCTATTAGACAATTTTTCTTGATGTGTCAAGATTATCCCACACATCCAGCAAACTACATTTGTCTTTAAGGAATTCATTTTTTTTCTCATTTCTACCTACAACCTAAGCTGAGTCTTCAAGAGGAACCTTGATTTCACCACACATTCTTCTCTCTTCAAAAAAGGGGTTACTAGTAACTTGTGAACGAAATATATTCTCCTTCTTATTAGTAGCATTGCTGATATTAGGGGCTGGTCTATCCTTTCAATGCCTTGTATAATCCTAACTAAATCAATATATTCTTGACTTGCACTTACCCTGAGCCAAAATTCTCCCGTTGAATTTCTCCGCCTCAAATTTGACAGGATTTGAAGCCCTACTTTCTAACTTTTTCTTTTCTATACTTCTACTATTATGAATTTGACCATAGCAATAAATTATACCCACTAAATTGGTTCCAGGAAAGATTGGTAGAGTCATATTGGTCCTACTTAAAACTTAATCTCTTCGACACAACCTCCTTAAACTTATTCGTATCTACGCTACCACACCAAACCTCTATTATAGTAAAGATCCTAAGCTCTAATATCACTTGTTAGGAATTTAGGCCTCTTAAATTCACCACTTATGATCTACCTTAACAAAATGCTAAGAAGAACAGATAAATAATAACAACACAAGAATTTATGTAAAAAAAACTCTCAAATCAGGGAAAAACTAGGGGCACTTAGAGGAAAAAATCCACTATTGAAAAATTGTCACAATCACAAATTCTTTCTCTCACATCCAAAACCCCATTATACTCAAAAAGAATTACCCCAACCAATCTTTCACTCTCACCTCACAATAGAGAAATTTTACTAGAATCAAAATTTGTTATAAAAATCTTTGATTTTGACTAGTGCACTTAATCAAATGAGAGGAGGCCTTTATTAATAACTTTACTAGACCTCTTCTTCTTTGTGAGAAACTAATGTGGGACTCCCGAAGGAGCCACCACACCTACAAAATTGTTATGTTGTCATTTTGTATATATTTTTTGAAAAATAATTTCTAATCTAAAATAAAGGTATCTATAATATTATAATTATATCTTGGATGGAGTTTTTATATAATAAGTATGTAAAAAAATATAACCAATTGTGTAATTTTAATTAATGAAAAAATAGAATAGAGTGCAAGAGATTATTTGTGGAGTACAAATAGTAAAATAATTCATATGCATAGGTGAAATTTTGCAAGAAATTTAGATTGTAGTTGTCCACCCACTTATCAAAATATCTAAGAAAATTTGATAAATTACCTTTTGCATATGTTTTAAAAACAATTTTTACTATAAAACAAACGTTTTTATAACATTATAAATATATCTTTAATTGTGTTTTTGTACCGAGACTTTTATGATATTACAGGTATACAAAATATCTATTAAAAAAATTGTGTAATTTTAATTGATAAAAAAAAAAGTGAAAGTGCAAAAGATTATTTATATGGTGCAAATAAGTTGACCCAAAACTAATTAATTATTTCATGAAACTAAAATGATGAAACCACGTGCAATGTAGGAGGCAGTGGTGCAAATAAAAGAGGTAGTAGGTAGGGACAAGGTCGGAGTTCAAGGCCAATCTAAAAAATTGTTAATGCTTATTAAAAAACGGAAGTTGAAATTGAATAAATGATTAAAAAAAAACCTATCTAAAAAAATCCTATCAAAAAGAAATTTGAAGTTGAAGAAATAATAAATAATAAAAAAAAGAATCGAAGTTGGATAAAAAAATAAATGACAAAAAAAGCTTATCTAAAAAAATGATAAGGTCTATCTAAAAAATAAATGATAAAATCTATGTAAAAAAATGGTAAAGCCTATAAAAAAAAAAGGACAAAGTTGGATTAAAAAAAATAGTTAAAGTTAGATAAACGGAAAAAATCATGAATTTTTTAAAATTTTAATTATAAATGTCATTGAAATCTTAAAGGTGAGAGTAAGTTG
>QLOD02000029.1:18527993-18545120 GCA_003260245.2 Sideroxylon spinosum | reverse complement strand
TAAATCACATGATCAAGATCACCCAATTCTGATGTCTCAAAAATCAATTTCTTCAAATAATCAAGGTCATTAACTATCATATCTCAAAAATCATCAACATCAAATGAATTAGAAAGTCCCCAAAGCCAGTTAGTTCTACGGGGAGTAGTGATAATCCTCTATATGGAGATCCAAAAGCTTTGTCTGGAGAACATGATTTTCTTGCTGACTTACAAAAAAATTTCAAAAGGGATTGACAAGTGATGAAAAATCCCAATGCAAAGACATACCCGTGCTCGTGACTAGTACAACTGGTCTTAACGAGCAACTACAGGAAATGCTGTGAAGTTTAGCTGAAACAGATGCTGAAATTGCTACGTTGGCTACTCAAGTGGCCAATCATACGAGCATATCTGCACGTGAGCAAACACATCAGCATGAAGATGTTCAAACATCGACCATACCACCAATGCTGGTTAATATCAAAGCACTGATAGTTGAAGGAATCAGAGAGTTCCAAGCATGATGATACCCTTCTATTTCAGACTAGCTATCAAAAACCAAAATTTAAAAAGTTTGACTGAATTAATTGGCCACCATAGGAACACTTGGCTTATTTTTATTCTCTATATGGTGAGTCAGCTCAATTCGATCCCTTATTGAGTAGGCAATTTGTACAGTCCCTTAAAGGATCGACATTGACATGGTACACACAACTTCAACCAAGTTCTATCCTTGCCTGAGATGATAAGCAAAAAGCATTTTTGGCTAAATTGTAAGTTTGAAGAAAAAGATATCCATCATACATCTAGCAGATGCTAGACAAAATAAAAATGAAAAATTGAATGATTTCATTACACGATGGAGAAGTTTGAACTTGCAATGCTCAGAGAAATTGATAGACTAATCAGCTATTCAAATGTGCTCTAACAACTTGCTACCAGAAATAACAACGTTTGAAGGACTGTAGAATCTCAAACGTTTGATGCACTTCTTTCAAAAGCCAGTAATGTTAAAAATCAAATTGCTAGGTAAAAAAGTACAGTTCAAAGGTCAATGTTTTCAGATGACAAAAAGACTCAAAATAAGAAACTAATGAAGAAAGAAGAGTCAACGGATACTTTTATTAAAGAATGATAACAAAATTAGTAAAGGCAAATAATAAACCAAAAGACCTTCTTTGAAAGAAAGAAAAGAAGTGAAATATAGGTTCCATGACGATGATGTGGAAGCTATTTTTAGCCAATTGATAAAATAAAATAAAAAGTTATATAATTGCCTGAACCAAAAAGACCTTCAGAGGTTAATAAAACTGGTGATCCAAAGTATTGCCTGTATCGTACGATTGTTAGCCATTCCCTTAAAGAATGCAATGTTTTGAAAAATGTCATTCAGGCAATGATTGAAAATGTAGAACTTGTAATTGTAGAGTTCTCTTCTCCTATTTAGTAAGTTAAAACTTTAAATAATGTGTCCTTAGTTAAAGATAGAAAGAACAATTTGATCCCATTGTTTTCCTCCCTTAGGGGGTAGTCAAAGTGGCATTCGAAGTTAATGGTGAAGTGTCTTATGTTATGCTTATCCAGACATGCCTTGTGTAGACAACCCAAGCATATCGACACTTTATGAGATCATGACATATTCTGATTTAGATGTTTGGGATAATACTTCCAAATCAGAAGCTGAAAGTATTAATGAAGTTATGATCGAATTTGGTTTGCAAGTTTGGGAACATACTTTCGAATTAGAAACTGGAAATGCAAGTGAATGGCAAACATATCTCAGCCAAAGAACAAAGAAAAAGTTATTGTCTACCGTAAGATCCCCAAGTCATCCACCTTTGGTAATTCGATGGCCAAAACTAGGAAAAAAGAAATAAAAATAAAAAATAAAGTCTCCAAAAAGAGTAAGAAAGTCAAAGAAATCCAGGACTCTTCTTGAGGAAGAAACTACTCAGCCTAATAAAATACCAGTAACACAAGCTGACTATTTTCTAGCTCAATTATTTGAAAAGGAAATAGTTCAGAAAAATAGGTGAGTAAATATTGTTGTATGGTTGAGAATGAAGAGATTGATTCTCGAAATCAAGAGGTAGATGAGATAAGCTCTGGTTGACATCTTTCATCACCATAAAAGCAGTAACAAAAAAAGTCATTCTTCTTCAGAGATTTGTTCGAATTCCAAGATAAAAGAGCCATCAAAGTCTGACCCAATAAAAAGGGAAATTTAGGAGAATCCCCCAAGAGACCTGCTCAACCTAGTCCTTAGAATGCATCACCTTAAGTTAAATATGATGTATTGGCACATCTAAAGCATATTCTAACTTTTCTAAGTATTTACAATGCTTTGCAATTGTCAACAGACCACAGAAAAGCATTGATTCGAGCCATAATCAGCCCAAATCTTTATATAAATAATGTTAATCCATTACCACTCGGAGAACTCTGTGCTGAATGTATGTCCTGTATTACTTTTACTGATGATGATTTACAACAATCCTCTTTTTTTCTTAGGAGTTATTGGTGGTATTATGATATCTCGAATCATGCTAGATTGTGTGCCTTTATAAATATTTTGGTTGATAGGCACTTGTCAATTCAGTAGCTGTCACCTTCAAATTTAACAATTCAAGGATTTAATCAAAAAGGATAAAAAGCCCTAGGCACTATTGAGTTGCTAATGGAATTTGATGGACTATATACGTCATCATTATTTCATGTTATCGATGCCGATACATCATATAATACGTTGTTGGGATGTCCCGGATCCATGCTCGTAAAATTCTTCCTTCAACACTACACCAATGTTTCAAGTTTATCATACAAGAAAATGACGAGTTAGTTGAAAAGAAAATCACTGCTAACCTTAATCCCTCTCAAAATGTAAAGGTAAACTATGCAGATGCCAAGTTTTATAAAGATAATATGTCTTTGTCACTTTCTTCTAGAAGTGATTTACAAAAAAGTAGGGAAAAGAAAGATGTTAAGCCTATGACATTAATTTATTATTAATGGAAAAATATAATAATACATTTATTTTAATTTTTATTAGCCAATTAATTAAAAAAAGTAATTGATTAAAGGGTAGGCCTATTTGCAATCCATAAAGAAATTTTTATACTCCATTTTACATTTACAAGTTATTATGAATTCAATTTTTTTAGATTAATATTTATGGGATTAGAAATTACATAAAATATTTTATTAGAAGAACTGGGGTAATTGTACAACTTTATTAAGTGAAAATTTAATTTGGAGGCGCAATGATTTATTAATGGAGTTTAAATAGGCTCACCTATCCGTATATAATTTATAAAGTAAAGTTAAAGGTCAAAAGTCCAAAACTAAAGATAAATAAAATCTTTATTTTTATATTTATTTGTTAAAAATTTAAATAATCTAAAATTAAATTAGAGAATTTAATTTTTTATTATTACAAAAATTTATTAATTAAAAATAAAAAGTCACAAAGTTGCTTAGTGAGAATCCCTTTTTAGTTATAGAAGTATAACAATTGCAATAAAAATTTTTCAACAGTGCTTAAATAATTGAGATCTTAAATAATGCGTTATCTTGTAATATTAAATTTTAATATTAATGTTCAAAATCAACCTACCTCTAAAAATAAAATAAATGAATTATCAAAAAAATTATTTTTAAATTTTATTTTAATATTATTATTAATTTAAATATATAAAAAAAAACAAAACTAAGTTAGCATTGAGTTTATATTTATTTTGAATTTCATTAATTAAGTTGCCTAGTGTGCATACTATTTCCACAATAGTACTAATCATACACGGCATGAAAAGGTAAGGTAGAATTGCATACAAACAAAGAATTGAAAGAAAAATCAACCAATCAACATCTATGTTTGTAGAAATTGAAAATATATTGTAATTTATATCTCAATTGATCCAATTATATGAAGATCTTCGAGGATTCAAAAGTCCTTTTCCTTGATCTACTCTAGAATATGGGGATTTACAAAGAGAAGTAGAAAATTACAAACAAAATTAAAATCCTATGTGAGATATGAAAAACCTCTCAAAAACTCTCTAATCTACTCTAAGTATATCATATGTAATATTTTATTCTCTTTTGAAACCCCAACTCATATTTATAATTCCTACTTCTAAAAATTAAAAGAATACCAATACGTTTCCAGAATCTAGTCTACTGTCCGGACGGAGGTCCAGATGGACTTTCTTAGAAAAACTTTTGGTCGGACCTTAGTCCAAACGAGGGTTCAGATGGACGCTTCAAAGTCGAAATTCTAGTAGATATCCTAACTTGACTTCCAATTAGATTTGGAGTACCAAAATGATGTAGTTTGGAGTTGATATCTCATAAAATTTTTATATTTCCTACTTAGATTTCCAACGTATCTAGACTTGCCTTATTCTGACTTCTAGAACTCCGGATATAGGTTAGAAACCAGGAAAAGGTCTGGGCTGCGGGAAACTTTCTAGGAAGATTTGGACTTCTACTTTTGGGCTTACTTATGGACTTTAAAATGGCAAAACTGGGTCTTGGACTCTTATGAAAGTTGTAGGCCTATGTCTTAACTTTCCAACGAGCCAAAGAACATCTAAAACCAAGGTTGTAGCTTCAATTATAACCTAAAAACCAAACAGTACTCTGACATGACAATTCCTTATCTGGCTAGGATGTACTCTCTGTGTTACGCAAGGGTATCTAGACCAAGGTCTATCCGGATAGCCATCCAGATAAGGCTCCTGACACTTTGATTTTTTTTTTCAGCTTTCTTTCTTTACTCTCTTTCATAGTCCGGATAGGGGTCCGAACAACCTCTGCTCTTTTACCCTTTTTAGCTTTATCTCATCATCTTTTTGCCTCACATTCACGTAAGACTTTTCCATTTGCATTTCGTATGTTGTTTAGGCCTCCAAATGCGAGAAATTAATTCCTAAAAATTATAAACAATGTAAAATACATGTGTATGATAAATATACAATTAAATTAACTTTTAAGTGAATATAGTAATGTAATTAGCATAATAAAAGGTTTATAATGTATAATATTACGTGCTAATCATATCCCCCCCAACCTAGTTATTGATAGTCCATAGCATTGATCACAATAAACATAAAGGGAATATAAGCAACCGTATAAAGAGGATCACAAAGAATAAAGGTAATGTGGGAGATTATTAAACTAGGAAAGAAAACAACTAAAGAAAATCTACTTTCATAGGAAATCACAGCTACATATAGCACGTCTTTTAAACCTTTAGGTTCCCCTTAGAGGACTAATGAACTCTTGTGAGGGTTTGCAGTGATATTACTTACAAACATCTAGATTGATCTTATGAATGATACAATCCAATCAAGTTAACTCACAGTTCAATTTCAACATTAAACAAGTTACATAAACCAAGTATCACATATATCATTGCAATGTATATCAAACAAATTCAAATCAATCACCAGAACTCAAGTATGCCAATTCTTATTATTCAATCAATTTAATCAACAAGCATACCTTTATGATGCAGCCTTGACTTCAAATCTCACCAAGTCATCCACTCGCAAATGAATTCACTCAAAAAGGGTTTTCTCTTATGGTTCTTGCAAGATTGCAAAGACAAAAGAAGTGTGATGAACTCAATCAAGACATAAACGAAAGAATTAAAGCACAACGAGTGGCATAACTCCATAAATGAATATTTCAATGCATTATTAAATGAAAACGCTATTCTAACTCATATGAAATGGATCGGTGCATCCATGAATGTGATTTCCCTAAGGTCCATTAGGTCTTTATTAGGTTGCAGCTTGGCCTTTAAGAATTGGCTAAACAATGAAGGATAGGGAATTTCAAAGTGCATGTCTGAGAATCATATGAAAGTGTAATAACAACTCAATTCATTCCAAATCTTCCTTTTATACATCTTGAATACCAACCATGAAGTTTTGTTTAATTATAACTATTTTGTTCATTTGTTTTTTCATGGGACTAAAAACAAATAATGCTTGAGAAATACTACGTCCCATGCTTTTTTTTTTTTTCTTCTTGTTCCATTTCCTTGACCCTTTTTCTTTATTTTTCTTTTTTCCTTATTTTTTTTAGGGAAATGTTTCCTTCCTAGTACGTTTCTTTCCTATTTAAATCATCGTCCTTACAACACCTATTTATATTTAGCAATGACGCACTTAAAATCCCATGACATGTAAAGGTTGGCTTTAGATATATAAATGAGATAAGGGATCTTACATGTTGCTAGAAAATCAAAGAACTTTTTCTTCTTTTTTTTTCCAAAAGGCTTCAAATTGGCTCCAAAGGTAATTTAATCAAAGGAAAAGGTTAAGGCTCCAAAAATATAAAAGATGGCCTAACATCACTCCTTAGGGTCACAACAACTCATAAGATGTATTGATATAGTCATACAAGTCAATGCAGTGCCTTGTGTGCATTGAGACCAAAATAAGTAATTGTGATGCAATTCAAAGACCAACGACTAGTGAGATGAAAAAAAAAATAGATATAAAATATATAACTCTCAAAAACAAAGATAAGGCTCAAAAGCTCACACAATAAGGCTCAAGTCTCCAGCTATACCATGACATATTCAAGTAACCAAATTTCATGAACAACAATCCTTAGGACACTCTCATCCAATGATCTTAAAGAATATGTTCTTAAAGCATTAGGAAATTATGTACTTAACTTGAATCATGCACTTATTCAGTATTGAAATTAAATCACTAATTACTCTCATGGAAAAATACCAACATAAAACTAATCAAGAGAGACATTCAAGGTCGAACTCATGTTAAGTTATGTCAATTAAGATCAAATAGGCTCAATTTTTGAAAAAAATTGACATTTTTTACAATAAAAGCACAAATATCATGCGACCCCTTCCCCCTAACCTAAATCTTACATTTTCCTTAGTGTAACAACCATGAAGCTAATGTGGGTTGGTAGTACGGAAGGGAGCATGATAAAGAGCATAAAACCATAGCCACCTAAGGAACCAATCAATTAACCAAGTACAAGTCAAGCATGCACCCATTGTTTCAAACAGCTTAAGGTATCACTCAGTCCACCCCCCAAACTAGATTTTACAACATTCCCAACAACAAGCATATATAATCGTTAAGTACTAAAATGGAAATGCAAGAATAAGGATGCAAGGAAAGAAGAATATTACCTCAAGGGCTTTCTTACTTGAAGGAAAGAAAAAACTATTCAAGAAAAATGTTAGAATTAAACGAAAAGAAAAATGAAAGAAAAACAAAACAAAAAAAATCTAGTAATACAATAAAATAATAAAAGAAGCAAAAACCTAAACTAACAAGAAAGAAGAAAATAAGAAAATAAAAATCTACCTACTATGTCTAAGGAAAGTGGGAGAGAACGGTCATCCAACACCTACCCTATCCCAAGCCTTACAAATGGCTTTATTACTAAAATGTTCTCTAGAAATCCATAAAGGACTGAGGATAGAAAAACTTTAGGTGTATGTGACACCAAAGACATGGCCAAGTAGGGTCCATTATACCCCAGATAAGACCCACAACGAAGGTCAAAAGCGAACATGGAATGTTCTAATAAACACACAACACCAATAAAAGCGATGTGTGCGACCACTTTACGATATATTCTACCATATTTCCTACCCAAGTGTGGTCAATCTTGGGTATACAAGTAAGTAATGTGTGTGAGATCGACTCAATACAAAACTCCCCAAGCCAAATGACATTTCTGCTCTTAGAATGGGACTTAAGTTTCTGAAGAATATTCTGAGTGATGAGGGTAAGACAAGCATTGAGGAACATACACTGGTGATGGCACATTGGACTAATGTCTACTAGACTCTCAGTGTGGATGAATAAAGGTACATAGTTAAGAGAGTCTGAGATAATTAAAGTTGTATACTCCTCCCTCATTGTCTCCTAAATTAGTGATCACTAAAGGTGTATCATCATCGAACACAGCCAACTCAACCTTGAAAGTAGAAATAGGTGATATGGGACTAGGACAATCAATGTAAGTGTATGACGGCTTAAATATAGTAAATACAGGCAACGTATCCTTAAAACCCTCCCTATTTCTCTCAAGGACTTCAAAATGAGTGTTACTCGAAGAATGCTTCAAGGTCATGGGGACACGTTTCTTGAAAAACTTTAACAAATGTGTCTAAGTTAATGCAAGACTCTATGGTAGACTCTAAAGGTGGGACATCATACGTAAGTGAAGTCTCATCATCATGATATTCAGTCTCCATAAGTGATGTGAGGTGTAAGAATTTACACTTGGCATATCATATAATGTCAAAAGTGTCAGATGCAATAGTATTCTCAACATCTCCCCTTAGTCTCATGTTCTCACAAAAGAGACCCAAGATAGCCATGCTATATCCAGTTGAAGATCAAGAATCTAATTGAGTGTGACGCGTGTCTGAACAAAAACCATGAAAGAAGTAACTCAAAATGCACCACAACTCTAAATGATGGCTTGCGTGAGGTTGTAAAAGTTTGTTAAATCTTTCCTAATATTCATTGAATATCTCATCTTATTTTTAAGAAAAAAAATTAATTGAAATTGGAGAATGTATGTTCAATGCATGGTGAAAAAGTAAAATAAAAATGCATTCGAAAATTTCTCCCAAGATTGAATAAGTGAATGAATAACATAGTATCAATCTAAAACCAGCTCATGCAAAGACATAAGGAAAAATCCAACATAAAACCATCATCCAAGCAACTAGTAGTCCGCTGCATACAAGCAAACTCAAATTTTCAAGATGTACCTGAGAGACCTCATGCTCATGCCCAAAATATGAAGGTAGCATATGTGTCGTTCCAGCACAAAGTGTGTGCCATAGAGCTCTTCTAGATAACCAACATGTAGGTGAGTCGTGTCAGCTGAACCATATATACATGCACTAAAATCCATGTTCATCACTAAAATGTAAAATTTAAAGAAAATTAATAAAAAAGGAAAGACGAAGCTAAATAGGCAATTTAAACTAGATGCAATGCAAACTAACTAAATGGCATGCAAATGCAATATGATACAATGCCAAAATAAAGAAAAACTACTAGCAAAGAGAATAAAGATAGAAAAATATTCACAATTGCTTAAGACTATTCAATCCTAGTTTCAATTATGCATAAACAATTGCTATCCCCGAAAATGGCGCCAAAAGCGCTTAAGTTCCGAAATTGGGTTACACCCCAAGTACAAAATGGTTAGTTATAGTAATTGAAAATCGTAAAATGGTGAAGTACCAGTTATACACACAGAGAGAGGTATAGTGAACTCACAATTCTTCTTTTCTTAGTTGATAGGTGTCAGAAAATAAAATCAAAGACCATTGGATTGAATTTTGAAAACAAAACCTACCTAAGCATTTTATAAAACCCCTAAGGGGTGATAATAAAATATTTTTTGGAAAATGAATAAAAGTGAACTAAAAGGTATGAAGTTAATATGGCTAAGGACAAAAGATGACCCACCCAATCAACATGCAATGGATCAATTTTGAGAGCAAACATGTTCTACTTATATGCATATAGGTAAAACATCACAAAGTGAATTAATTTAAGAAAATCAAATCCATTCGCTAGAATACGTAGATACACGTAGCATCAAATATACATAGTATACATAATTGATTTAGGAATGTAAATATTCTAACAACGACCTAACATGCAAGCATGCTCAAAACAAGCACTATGCATACGAACACTTGGTGTTCATCATGAATGGTTTGTATGTAAATCAGCCATGGAGATATTTTTTCAAACACTTAGTATGCGTACTATTTCCACAGTAGTACTCATCATACATGGTATGAAAAGGCAAAGTAGAAATTGTATACAAACAAAGAATTGAAAGAAAAATCAACCAATCCATCTATAAGTATGTAGAAATTGAAATATATTACAACTTATGTCTCAATTGATCCAATTATATGAAGATCTTCAAGGATTCAAAAGTCTTTTGCCTTCATCTACACTAGAACAGGAGAATTATGAATAGGAGTAGAAAATTACAAAAGAAATTAAAATACCATGTGAGGATATGAAAAAACCCTTCAAAACCTCTCTAATCTACTCTAAGTATATTATATGTAATGTTTTTATATCTCTATTGGAACCCCAACTCATATTTATAGTCCCTACTTTTAAACATTACAAGAATCCCATTAAATTTTCAGAATTCAGTTTATTGTCTGGACAGGGTTTCGGATGGAGCTTAATAACTTCGAAAAAATTTTGGTCAAACCCTTGTTCAGACGGACCTTCTGACACTTAGTCAAATTTCAGGCTAATTTCCTAGCCTAACTTCTTGGTAGATTTGATGTACTAAAACAACATATTTTGGAAGTTGGTCTCTTAATAAAAGTTTTATATTTCCTTCCCAACTTTCCAACGGATCTAGACTGGCCTTATTCCAACTTCTAGAATTCCAGTTATAGGCTAGAAACCAAGACAAGGTCTGTGCTACAGGAAAACTTCTAGGAAAATTTATACTTCACCTTTTGGGCTTACTTTTGGACTTCAAAATGGCAAAATTAGGACTTGGACTCTCATGAAATTTATAGGCCTATCTCTTAGCTTTCCAATGAGCGAAAGAACATTTGAAACCAAGGTCTGTAGCTCCAATTATAACTCAAAAATAAATTAGTATTCTGGCTTGACAATTCTATGCATGACTAGGATATGCTCTTTGTCGTGCACACGGGTGTCCAGACAAGGTTCCTAACACTTCAATTTTTTCAGCTTTCTTATTCTACTCCCCCGTTGTGGTGCCCACAGCTATGTGAACAAAATTCGATTCGGACAAGGGCCCAAACAACCTCTATCATTTCTCCCTTTTTAGCTTTATTTCTTCATCTTTGTGCCTCAAGTTCACGCAGGACTTTTCCACTTGCATATCTTATGTTGTTTAGGCCTCCAAATGCCAAAAATTAATTCTTGTAAATAATAAACAATACAAATATAAGTTTATAAGAAATATGCAATTAAATTAACTTTTAAGTGAATATAGTTATGCAATTAGCTCATTAAAAGTTGTATAGAATAACATTATGTGCTAATCAATATTCCTACTATAAAAATCAAAATTTTCAAAATAATGATACTTATAGTTTGTTTGATAATTTGTTTTGCTTAAAGTTTAACTTTTTCTTTATATATTAATTTACTTATTTTGATGGTTTTTTTTTTTTTAATGAAAATTTTATTTAGGCTCCGACTAAATGACTTGAGAGTGATGAAAATAGTTTATAAGAAAAAATAAATAAAAGAAATTAATTTTATTGTTTGATTATTAAATTATTTTAATATACTTGTTAAAAATATATACATAAATAAATTTTATTTTAATCTTTAAAACATTGTTTTCAATTCTCGTGCACCAAATTATCAGTTTATTTATGATGGATGATTATGTCATTTCAAATTATAAATAAAAATAGTGAATTAACATGGTTAGTTGAATGAAAAAATAAAGTAGTGGAATGTAATAGGCTGGAGTACAAATAGACTCATGCTCTTTCATTTATTTGGCTATGTTTGGTTATTAATTTCAAAAACAGTTTTATGATTTCATTTCATTTCAAAAATCAGGAAAAAATTAAAAAATTTGAGATGTTTTGAAACCAAATATATATATATATTCTTTTGCATGTTAAAATCTCATTAAATTATATATGTATAGCGCATTTGCATTTCTATTTTTTTTATTCTCTTTTTGGAAGATTAAATTTTAGTTATAATTACCAAACTCGTAATTACACACTAATTTTGAACACTTTCTAGAAAAACTTTTCTCAAACTAATACCATACAGGGTTTGGTTGACTCATGGTGCTTCCCTACCACTTGTCATCATAAACCAGGAATATAATTAATTTAAATCACATCTTTTTTTTTTCTCTTGCTTTTTTTTTTTTAGAAAAATTCATAATTCAAACACAATATCTATAACTCCATTTGAAAACACTTCTCTCTTAGAATTGATTTATTTTTGAAATGAAAATTTAATTTGATTTGGTAAATAAAATTTTGTGTTTTAGAACACATTTTGAATTTAAAAATTGAATTGATTTGAATTAAGAGAAGTACTAAATTTGAGTATGTTAATAAAAAATAAAAGAGATGATAATGAAGATAAATTTGTCCACTATTACTTAAGAAAATAATATATTCTTATCGAAATCTATTGTTTTGAATTAGATTTCAAATGATATAAAAATTTTAAAATTTAAATTATGAAATGAATTAAATCAAATTTAAAAATGAATTAAATCAATTTTAACTTATAAAACTTATTTTAATTTAAAACATAAAATTTGATGAGAATTCTCGTTGAATAAAATCAAATTCTATTAAATTTATCAATTAAAACATAGGGTATATATAAAAAAATTTTAAAAATATTTTAGAGTTCCCGGCCGAGGTAATACATCTCAAGTTTTAAAGCCGAAGAATGCGACGTCGTCTCAAATGAAGTGTGAAGTTGAAAGGATTTAAGTAACGTACACATATTCTTGTAATAACCAAACAAAATATAATTTTTGACTTTTTTTTTTTTAATAACATGGAAATTCTTTTATTTGATTTAAACTATTGTCTATGCCTACGTAGCAACCACAAACCTTGTCCAGGTTCAATGTACATCATCTCGCCTTCTTTACATTCCATGCATAACTCCACTCTATGTATCTTCATTGTTGTAATCCATCTCGCCGTCCTTAATATATTTCTCTTGTCACGGCTACATATACACATCTTCATTGTTGTAAGAATTACTAGAATTACAAAGAAACCATTTTTCAGGTAATTAATCTGAGCAGCCATGGGAGAGGTGGATCCAGCTTTCATTCAAGCAGCTGAACACAGGCCCAAACTTGATTTCGTTGAAGCTGAAAGCATCCCAGTAATCGACCTCTCCATTTTGATCAACTCTTCCAACCTCCTCAGCTCCAATATTATAGAACCTCTGGTTGCAGAGATAGGGGAAGCATGCAAGAACTGGGGTTTCTTCCAAGTGATCAACCATGGAGTGCCGCTAGAAACGCGCCAAAAGCTCGAGTTTGCATCGAGGAAGTTCTTCGCTTTGTCAACGGAGGAGAAGAGGAAGGTAAGGAGGGATGAGGTGAATCCATTGGGGTATTATGATACTGAGCTGACCAAGAATGTTAGGGACTGGAAAGAAGTTCTAGATTTTACTGTGAAGAATCCAACTTTGATTCCAGCTTCACCTGACCTTGATGATGAGGAGCTCATCGAGTCGGTTAATCGGTGGCCTGAATCTCCTTCTGAGTTAAGGTAATTTTTTACTCGAGTCCCATTTGGTATTGATTTGTGCACATATAACACGATTTTACAATTAATATTTAGCTTAATTTGCATAATTGATTGTGCTTAGAAATTGGTGACAGCTGTGCGATCACGAGATGATGGTTAAAAAGTTTTGAAGTGAAATTAGGCGATTTGTGCAAATACTCAATATTTGAAAATAATATTTAGATTTATAAAATTTATTTTCGTTCAAAAATATTACTTTTCTAGAATTAATTTGATTTTAAAGTAAAATTTAATTTGATTTGATTTGATCTACTAAATAATTTCATATTGGAATACATGTTTGAATTTAAGAATTAAATTAACTTGATGTAAGAGAAATATCAAATTTGATGTTGATAGTGAAAAAGAGAAAATATAATAAATATAATATATTATGATAAATTTGTCCCATGACTTAAGAAAAGAAAGAATTTTTATCAAATTCTATTATTTTGGTTTAGATTTCAAATAGTATAGAAATTTCAAATTTTAATTTATAAAATCAAATTAAATCTAATTCATAAAATTTTATTTTGATTCCAAATATAAAAATTGAAAGAAATTCTCATCAAATAAAATAAATTTCATCAAGTTTACCATTCTAAGTAAGGTTTTAGAAAAATAAATGTTAGGTTTATAGATCCAAAAAGAAAACAAAACAAACAATTCATAAGAGGACACAAGATTGCTCGTTAGGGAAACTTATTTAACAAATGAAAAAAATCTCAGATCTATAACCTAGATTAGACTTAAAAACTCCACTATGAATCATAAGTTATAAGAATCTCAATCAAGAGAATACAAGTTTTTCCAATAAAAATACCTCTTAATCTTCTTGATTTAAATCTCCTCTCTTTACTTATTATGCACTCGTAATATCTCTCTTCCGTGAAGTTACATGCTTCAACTGCAGCAAAAGTATTCTCTCAATCTAGATCGCAACCCTAGATCTGAAATTCAAGAACCAACTAATTTTAGCAAAGAAATTTTGCAAAGAGACTCAAATAATCTATGTTTGATGACCTCTCTTATGTTTTTGCTATCAAGAGAATGATGGATTAGGTTTAGGACAAGAATTTCAGGGTTAAAAAATGTTTGTAAATATTTATAGGTGGTGAAAAAATTCAAAAACAATTTTGATTCACTGTATAAAAAAATAGGGGTGAAATTCTATCAAACTTCATAGGAAACTCATGGGTGCAAGCTGCTCGCGATCTACAATTAAAATATTTTGAAAATTGATATCTTCATTAGCAAACATCGTTGGCAACTCACAAGCACGACCTGCTTGCAAAGTACTTTAGATAACATATTTAAATTTTTTTTTTTTTCCCCTTCAAATTCTAGAAACTCTTACACCCTTCATGAAACTTTTTCTCGAACATTGTTCTAATAAAACGAAGAATTTCCCAAACACCATTTGGTTAGATATTTAGACCTTTGATTTGAATTTCATACCTTTGATTAGATATTAGACCTTTGATTTGAATTTCATACCTATCAAGATGAGATTATGACATTTTAAACTTAACATGTTAAACACAAGTAAAATGTTACAAATAAAGTATTTGTTTGAGAATTACTGACATAAACATACCTTATACAAGCAATAACATGATGAAAACGCTGGTCGACCAGAAAACATTTATCGAAAAATGAAATTTGAATATTGCGGAGTATTATAATTAAACTATACTTCCATCGTTTTATTATTTTGAAGGGGGTAGGTCACAAATATTTAAGTCATTCTGATTACCTATTCTAATACATTGCATTACTTCTTAAAACTACGTCTGATCGCTTGTTTTTATTCCAGTAGTACAAAGAATATTAATTACATCCATAATTGTGAAATAGTAGGCGATAGATTGTTGAAAGAATTGGTTGAAAGTTGGATATCCCACACTCGGGGTTTAGGACTAATTTTTCTAAGGCCATTCGAAAGGGGTTTTTGTGCTTTTGATCCATTTTTGTGTTTGTTAAATTTCAATTAACCATTAGACTAAATAGAAATGCCCCATTTACATTTCTCTATATTTTTATTAGCTGCTCTTTCAAATCCAATTTTTGGATACAATTATCACTTAATGCATTTTCTAAATTACAAACTAATTTTCAGAATATCAGGGACATTTGATTTGCATTTCTATTTTTTGTTTTCTATTTGATGTTTTGAAAATCTCGAACACGAAAAATAGAAAACACATTTATTTTTATATTTTCTATATTTTTTGTTTTGAGATTTTCTTTTTTTTTTTTTAGGTTAAATACGCTCAAAATGACTTTTTATTATCTTATATTCTATGTATAAATATATTTTTTGTTTTCTAAAATAGATTTTAAAAATAAAAGTTATCAAATACATTTTGAGCTGTTTTTCTTATTTTTAAAAATATAAAATAAAAAATGAGTTAAAGATAGATATATCAAATGTCATTTTAATTTTTTAAGAATCTATTTTCAGCCATATTATAAAAGCTATAAGCAATTTGTTGACAAAATCTCTCTCCCTCTCACACACACACACACACATATATCCAGGGAGGTATTTGACGAATATGTGAAAGAAATGGAAAAACTCTCTCAAAAGTTGATGGAACTCATCTCTCTGAGCTTGGGCTTGGAAGCAAATCGATTGAATAGCTTCTTCAATAGCCACACCAGCGCTATGAGGCTCAATCACTACCCACCTTGCCCAATCCCTCACCTAGCTCTGGGTGTTGGTCGACACAAGGATGGTGGTGCCCTTACTATTCTTGGACAAGATGATGTTGGGGGACTTGAAGTAAAGCGAAAAACAGATGGAGAATGGATTCGAGTTAAGCCCACTCCCGATTCCTATATCATAAACGTTGGTGACATTATTCAGGTACCATTTTTCTACTTTGCACTGGCTCCCTCCTTAACCTGATCATAGCGGCTCTAGGCCTCGTCTAACTCTGCTTTTTGTGAAATGTTTTTTTTATAGACTGGGCTTAGGTTCATTTGTGTTTGTGTTCATGCTCGGCTCGGCTCAGTATGCTTTTAATAAATAATTAATATTATTTATATTGTTTTAATTTTATGTATAATATATAATCCTAAGAGGTTTACTTGAGCTTACATATTTATAATCTTATGGCGGAATCGACCATAATTTTTTATGTTAAACTTTTGGTTGGTCGGCTTTCAATTTTCGGATGGTCAGTTTGAAAATCTTTTGGCCAAACCTACTGAAAAATCGAACATTATATAATTTGTTTATATTAATTATATATTATTTTACATATTTAATTTTATGTATGTTCTAAAATCTTAAAATATATTGGTAAGTTATACTCCATCACCTGAAGCGCATTCTAAATCCTAATTCAATTAAATATATTTGTAAATTTTTATAATTTAAAAATATTTAGTTTAAAATTGAATTAGATTTTTTCACTTTTTTCGTTTGTTTTCCATTGATTTTTCGATTGGTTTGGTTAGCAAACAAATATTCGAAATAAATTTGGTTAATGCCCTACAAAATAGTCAAAAGTGAAAAAATCTTATTTGATTTAAGCCATTAAATCAATTGAGTGACTTTATCTTTTTATAATTTTCTTAATTGTAAAAAATAAAAAATATAATATAATAGGACATGAATATTTTTTGGTCTATTATTTCACGGATGTAAATTCAAACAATAAAATAAAATAAACGGAGCAAGCACCGGAGAACCAGCCCATATGGGATAGGCATCTTGTTCTAACTCACCCGTCCCAATCCTCAGGTGCAGGGTTGTAACCAAAATTTTAACTAATACTATAAATATATTTTGAAAAAATATGTACTGACCTGGTT